>VWPW01000077.1:181586-216914 GCA_013389825.1 Crypturellus undulatus
GGGCCCGGGCGCGGCGGGGCCGGGACTGGCCCCTGGCCGAGCCCAGGGGCGCCGGGGGGCCCTTCGTTAGGTCCTGGCCGCGCCCGCGAGCGCCTGCCCGAGCGGGCCGGGCCGGACATTGCCCCGGAGCGCGGGCCAAAGCAATGGGCGTCGCTGCTAAGGGTGTAAGCAGCGAGATAGGAGCCCTCTGTGGTCCTTAAAACACCAGCTGTAACGGTTGGTGAAAATGAATAAGCTGTTGCACTTGTCATCGTCACTGTGAAGTTCTGAGCTCGCATGCACCATCACCAGAACAGGCCAAATTGAGACATGAAAAAGACACAGGCCGTTTTCTGCTATGGGGATATTTTATAGTTGTTAACTATTGTATCCACATCTCCTCAGCGGTGTTTGCGGCAGTGAAGTGCTCTAGCCATGGCAATATGCCAGCTAGTTGAAAAGGTTGCAGAAGGCAGGGTTAAAAACAAACCAAAAAGAGAACACAAGGGTGAGAAGTATTTTTTTTTTCCTCCGTGATTTCCACCACTTTTTGGTCTTTTTTTTTTTTTTTTTTTTTTTACTGGAAAATAACCAAATTAACTGAGTCAGTTTGGTAATTGTCCTCTGAAATGTTGTGCTCCACAGCGCAGCTCTAGGAAGGAGAGCGATGCAGGGACACGTGAGGGCTCTTGTAGCGATACCAGCAGGTGGTGACATCCCTGGAGGAAAAATGAGAACAAAAGTTCAACTTTAATGTGATGTACGCTTCTCTTTTCAATATTCCTAGCAGTAGCTTTGATAAATAAAACAGAAATACTAAGAAAAAAAAAGTGGGTTTATTTCTTCATGTTTTCTGTCAGTCCTTTAAAATGACCAATTAAATTTTAGTTTTTAAAGTATTCAGTTGTTGGTAAACTTAAGGTCTGTCAAAAGATAAATGTCTGGAACTGCAGTATAGCAAGAATTATCCCACTTGCTAAATTTATGTTATTTAAATTTCTGGGTATTTGTGTATATGTACATTCCTGACACAGTCCATCTGTTTTTTTCTTTTTTCTGAGTTCCTGTATTTACATAGGACTTATTTCTGTTTCCCCTGTTAATATGTGTATAGGTCTTAACAAAAAAAAAAAGATTTTTCAAGCCTAAAGGTGGATCCTGGACCCAATCTCATCTCCCCAAATAATATTTCTTTAATGATCCAAGGAAGACATGCAGGAAAGTGCAGGGAAGACTTTTTCCGCTGGCCAAACCTCCCTCTGCAGCCTCAAAAAGGCAGAGGGCTGTTCCAGGCAGCAAGGTGAGGTGCTCACCCCTTCCAAAGCTGAGAACTTCTCTTTTCAGCAGGTTGCTGCAGGCACCAAATCACTCTGAAGCACCTCATGCCAATTGGGTGGGAAGTACTGGAGTGTGCCTTGCAGTTTTGCAGTAAAAGGGAAAACTCAGGTGCAGAAAAGGATTGTGATCCTGCCAGTTGGAAGGCTTTTCCCTGTGGCATGAGCGAGGGAGATGCCAAAGAGCTTCCCCGTTTGCCCCGAGGGGCTGACAACTCATTTCTGAGCAGACATCTCCTGCTGCTGCCGCGTTTGGCAGAGTGGTGATGTTGAGGCTGGGTTAATCACCAGCCTTCGCTGCTTCCCCGCTCCTCTGGGTCTCACCACTTTGCCAGCTACTGAGATTTGCGAGATCGGTTGCCCTATATTAAACAGGGAGAAGAGCAAAAACACCAAGTACTGCCACATTGTGCCTCCTATCTACACGTTATTAAATACACTCTTTGTTTCTCCTTCCAATTGACTGGGTCCCTCGTGTAGGAGTAGCCTTGGGGGCTTGTAGACTTTTCACATCTCTAACAAAGCTTAAAGGACAGAGCAGAATAACAGGCACCGGCTGCTGCTTGTTCTGTACCAGCGTACCCCTTACTGCAATTATATTTCTGTTAGAAACCTCGACCTTATCTAAAGAGACATTGTCAACTGTCTTAAAGCTCCTGTCTGGAAAGGTCTTAAAAAGCCATTGGAATGTTTCCATAATTACACAAAGGAAAATATATTAGATAAAATGTAGTGATAGAATAGAGATGATTGTCTTCTTTAAAATCTTGCCTGTAATGAATTAAAGCTGCTATATGAACTTGAATCAGTTAATCCTCACAGTGTCTTCACAACATAAATCAAAATTATCATCTGTATTTCCAGCTGAGGGAAGTGAGAGAAGGACAACTGAGTGATCTAACCAAGGTTGTTCAGTGAGTTTGTCACAGAGCACAGCTCCCAATTGCTAGAAGAAGGCTCTTAGCATAAACCAATGTCTGATTGTGAGTAATGGGAAGAAATACTCCCCAGAGACATCACAGGGTGTGCGTCTATCTCGGCCCTTTTTTGGGGAGTTTTCAGGAGTATCCAGCATCAGAACTAAGATCCAAGACTGGACAGATTCCTGATCTTGGCCAGTCCTTAGTGTTGTGTTTCTCAGTGAACCATCATGAAAGATTGTTCCAGGACTGGGAAAAATGACTTAGCTGGGAAATTTCCATCATTTCAGACTGGAGTTTTATTTAGCCTACTAAATGCTGCTATGATTTGAAATTTTCAAAGTCATTTTCTTCATACATAATCACTGTCCCCAAATTTGGTTGTGTTTATACACAGGTGGGCCATCCTGTAAGGATAGCTGTCATGGTCCTGAAGGTCTTCTTTCCTACATGCTGTTCCTCAGCAGAAAGTGGCATTTTGATCGGCCGCTGGATCTCGGAACAGAACTCTGCTGTTATCCTTGCCGTGGTGCATTTCCCCTTCATTCCTGGGCAGGTGAAGCAATATCTCAGCCAAGTCCAGCAGGTGACCAAAATCAAAGTTTCCGTGCTTGGCTCATGGAGCAACAGCCAACAGGAGAAAGAAGAGAGTCTGAGTAAGTTCTTGGAAGACCTTGGGACAATATTTGCCCACGAGCCATGGATTCAGATAAGCAAAGAGAGAGACAGCAAATTTTGGAGTTGTTCTACCCTTCAGAAAGAGTCTAACAACTCTAAGGAAGAAGAAATCATCTTAGTATATTATGACCAACGCAAAGTCATGCTTTCCCAACTACATCCCCCCATGGACACAACTACTGAGCGTAAGGCAGATGATGCTTCCAAGCTCGCTACTGTGTTTGACACAGTTGCCAACAGCAAGATACTGTTCATGACAGACAGATACGATGATGGGCCCATCAAGCTGACCCACTGGCAATCAGATGGAGTTGAAGCTAGCATCATCGTGGAGCTGCTCAAGCAGGCCTCGGTGCCTGCATGCCTGCTGTTGACATTCCTGCTGTCCCTTATCTCTGTGGTCTGTAAAAACAGGTAAACCGTGTGGTCATGTCTATGTGCTGCAGGGAAATTTAATTCATACTTAAGCATTTTCAGGGCAGTTCAGCTACTGTTTCTGCTCAGCTGCAATAAGAAATAGTGACTGGGAAATGGATTTTGTGTGAATTGTACCAATCTCATCATAGCTACCAATACTGCTTGTAATCCTACAGACCGTAGGTGCTTTTTCAGGGGTCTGTTTTCCTCATCTCTGAGATCAACATGCAACATGCAGAAGGGCCCTTGGATGGTACAGCAGCTGACAAAATGGGTGAGGACCGCAGAGCTAGGCTCTAACAGGAGCTTGTGTCTTCCAGCGTGCTTTTCTGAGGACAGAACCATGGTAGAAAACATTCCCAACTGCAGGGCAGCCCCTTTGATGGCTGTTAAACCCAGCAGGCACAGTCCAAGAGCTGATGTACCTAATGTGACTGATGAGGTCAGGATGCATTAGACCAGACCACAAGGAGATGGAATGTGAGAGCCAGATTATAAGAGTATTGACTAGGGAGGGGAGGTGAAAGGGCTGCTGTTTTTCACAGTCTCATTATATCCACAGCTCAACACGGCATAAACTGATGATGCGTTAGGTTCCATGGGCAGCAGCAGGTAGAGAAACTCTTGGATAAACCCTCTGTTACAGATAGGCCGCAATGGGCCCACTCCTAAAGTCTGGGCAGTTTCATGGTAAAAGGCAAAAAACTCTCTCAAATGCAGAATTTGTAGAGGAGCTGGAAGGCAGTGCCCCATTTGCAGCAGAGGTGGTTCAGCCCCACTTCTAGTTCATCATAACTGAAATGGAGGGTTTTTTTCAGCTGTAGCATGGCTGGTAGAATGAGGTGAGGGTCTTCCTCAAGGGCTTGTTATCTGGGACTCCCTAATCTCTGCTATGAATCCCTCCATGGCCATGAAACATCAGCAGATAGTTTGTCTAAATCCATCAACAGACAGCGGTGTTACAACTTGGAGACCTTGTAGCAGGGAATACTGGTCTCCATGAGCCTTCGGTTAAATGCTGTTGTCTATCCTTGAGTGCAGTGGAGTTTCACTGCTGTGAGCAGGATGCTTCAAGTGCCATGTGCGGCAAGCTCGTGCACTAAAGAGAAGCTCTGAGCGGATTTGAAAAGGAAAAGCTTTTTTGTATAAGGCTTAGTAACGTGTCTGGTGAGGTTGGGTTGAATTGCCAGAAAGAAGATTGGAACGCAGGTTCCCAGCTGCAGGAGGACACTTTGATTAATCAAATTTACTACTGTATTCATGGGTAGATGTTCTCAAGTATAGCCTAGGGCTATGGGAAATGGAGTCTTCCAACAGGTTTCCAATTGTATGATACTGTCATGAAAAATTACAGTGAAACTCTTCATAGACAAAGCTTTGCTGAACAGTTGGGTTATATGCTTTGATATAGAAAGGAAAACTGTCCATTCTCTGGACTGTTCACAAAATAGATTTAGGGTCAAACTCAGAGGTGATATAATCGGGAACTACTGATCCATGGGATGGCTTTGCAGATATCAGCTTTGTATTTGGCCACCGTAGTGGTCAGAATTTTGTACTTAAATAGAAGATTGGAAGTCGGAAGGTTGGAAGTCCTTTCTTGTCTCTTCTTGGGCTGTATGTGACTGCCAACAAACAAACTGACTTTATTCTGCATAGGCCCTTGGTCTCAACGTCAGACTTCTCCCCTTGCTCAGTGCAAACACTCAGGCCAAGCTGCGATTCAGATTTCGCCTGAGCTTTGCAGGTCTCCAGATGGCTGAGGGGCAGGCATGACTTGGGAGCTTAGGCTCATTCCGTGCAATCTGGGCAGGCACAGATAGCCCAGTTTATCAACAGTTCTTCTGATTCCAGCTTTTCCTGAAGCCAGCAAAGCTGCTTTGAGCTAGAGCAGCAGCCAGCTGTGTATGTGCAGAATGTGAGGCTTAAACCTGCTTGCTTAAACCTGGATTGAATCTGATCTTAATCTTGGGGATAGATACAGATTTCCTCCTGTTTTGTTTTATTCACATCTAGTATCAGCATGTTATTTGTCTGTCTTACGGGTGTTTTAAATCATAGGTCTGGGAGAAAAGAGATTAATACCTGGTTTTATGACAAACTTTCTGCCTGACTTTTAAGACATCTAGTGCAAGTTCATTCAATTTGTCACATTCTGTTGGGTACCTCTTCCTTTTTTGATGGTGTGCACAACACAGGGAAGGTTCATGGTAGTTGAAGATCTGTGTCCTTCCAGGCGTCTACTGCCTGTGCCGGGACAGGACATACCTAGACTAAAATGGGGTCTACCATGTCGTTGCTGCTTCTGATCAGAGGATAGACAGCAAAGGAGAAATGAGACCTGGCTGGATCTGACACCCCTGCGTTTTTACCCTTCCATATCCCTACACAAACCATCAATCCATCCCACTGTGGCAAAGGGAAGACAATAATGTGCTGATTATGCAACCCAAATCAGAGATGCTTCTTGCAGATTCATTCCTCTAGGGTAGTTCCTTTTGGTGGTTTCTGTGAGGTTAACTTCCTATAGGGAGAGGAGGATAAGGATATCTTCTTGTCCGAACTCATCCAAGAACCACTCCGAGTCTGGAAGGGGTCTCCTAAAATCAAACCAGGTAATAAGGGAGCAGCTCTCCAAGGAGATTTCCTAGGTGTCATCTTTATATATTTTAGTCTTTGTCAAGCTTAAATATTGCACGTTGGTATGCTGTTTTCCATCTGGTGCCTTTTGGAGAGGTCACTGAGGGATACAGGCTAGGTCTTCTCCCTTGTAAAGAAAAGGTCCAGTTTTCAGCGAGAGATTCTCAATTCTGACACTTCCTTATTCCCTTTGCACTGGCAGCTTTCTCTCTTTTGAGATAAACCGCAAGACTTCGTCCTTTCCTAGGTTTTTGTGATATTAAAGTATAGTCAGCTTTGAAAGCTAAAGAAATGTATTAACAACGCCCATTCAAGCTGTGGAGGTTTGGAGGGTTTTGCATTTTTTTTCCTTCATTGTCTGTATCACATTTGTGCTGAGGAAACAAAGTGATATATTGAGAAATCTCAGAAAGTGAGGGGTTTCCTTAGGCAGCAGCATTGACAGAAGCTTATAAAACACCCTTAAATCCTGTGAGTCCTACTCTGCTCAAAATACGATATTTCTTCAGCACCACCTTGTGCTACGTCGTGGTCATTGCAATTTGGTCTTGAGGGGGATTTCCATGCAGCATTTCTGTTACCCCTGCAGAGTCTCTAGTGTGTCGTTGGGAACATAATTTAGTACTGGGGCAACAAAGTATTTGTCTCCCCTTGAAGAGAGGAAAGAAAAGAAAAAACAGCTAATAGCATTTTACGGGCACTGGTGACCTCTGATTTCTCATTCAGAAGGGAGATTTTGTTCCAGAAGTTTCTAGCAAAGAGAAAGATGGTAGCTAGGGGATTCTGGTTGATGGAGCTTTAACATCTGTGTGTGATCCAGATTCAGAAAACCGGCTTTTTATCTAGGGTTTGAAGAGTCTGCCTTTGCTCTTGGAATGAATTTGGGTTGGAAACTCAAGGTTTACTGACACAACCTATGCTTATTCATTGCTAGAATCCCTTATCTTTGGAAATACCACTGTCATCTCCCGCTGTATGCTTTTTAAATATGCATTGATATAAAAAAGTCTCCTTTTATGTATTAGGTTAGTTTTCCATTATACTTCTAAAAATCATCCCAAATACTATAACTGTGATAAACAAGTAGGAGCATTTATGGCGATGTGGGGAGTAGGAGACCACACAGGAAGTGTTTTTGGCTTTCTTCCCAACCACTCTTACAGATGGAAGTTTCTGTAGCCCAACTTGCAAAATTTTATTGAGATTTTTGTTGGTGGCTTCATATAACTGTCTGTATTTATATAGACATCTTCACTTGTATAGAACCTTTATTTGGGTTAAGAGTGGAGTAGAGGTTGGCTGAGTTAGTATTTTGGGGAAAGAAAAGTGACAGAACTAGTGTAACGCAGACAAGCACAGACCTTTTATGTTTCTCTTCCAATATGTGAGGTGGCCTTATGGCCTGCCATGTTTAGGGGGATTTCTTTGCCCATTGGGAAACACCGGAGTGGGTGGATGTATGGAGGATGTGCTTCTGAGAACAAGGCTCCTTTGATGATGGTTGTCACCTATCCGACGTGCTCCTCACCGGCAAAACGGAGCAGGAGTCTCTCCTTTTCTTTAACACAGGAGACCAGGTTTATCTGGGCAATGGGTGACCCCAAAGCTACTTGTGACTCTTCTTTTGGAGTCACAGAGCAGCCAGAATGGAAATACCCATTGCCTGGAGAGGATGGGGAGGAGATCAGCCCCGTGGGCATTAGCACAGGATGCCAGAGCCGTTACTTCCTCCTTGAATTTTCGTCCTTAGCCTTCTGGATGTAACATCCTGCGAAGAGAGAGCATTTCTCCTCATGGACAACCCTCTGCCCTTGCAAAGACTTTCCAGGTTACAATTAGAAACTAGAAAGTAATTGGAAGAGAAAATCAGTCTGCACTGATGCCTTGGTGAATCTACATACCCAGGTCTTCACGATCAGTGGCCAGTGTGACCACCCTCCTTGTCTCCCCTGCCACCGAGCTCCTTTCTCTGTCGCTTCTGGTGTCACCTCCTGACAAGTCAGCTGAATAACAGAGCGTTCATTTCTCTCTGAGGTGGGTGGCTGTAATGAAGAGCTGAATAACTCAGCAGCCTCAAATGGAGGAGAGTGATTCACAGCACAGTGCATGGATTTCAAAACCAATGTATCTGAAATTTTAATGGAGAGAGGGAAGGAGCCTTAAGGACTCTAGTTTTAAACCAGCAAGTCTTGCATAAAATATGGTTGAAAAGGTTTAGAGAAATGAGGGGAGGAAAGAGAGAGCAACCTCAGTTAAACGAGCATGATTTTGAGCTACCCAATTAGTTGCCATTTGTGTATTCACTTTTGAGGCTGGAATATTGTATAAACAACAGACAGAGCCCCAGTCTGCATTTTATAGTATTCACTCACAAACTTGCCTTGCTGCTAGACCACAAGATAACTTTTCTGCCAGATGGAATCTGGTGGAAGCATGTGTACTTTTTCTGGAAGGCTCCGGGCCAAATTCACCAATGATTCAAACACCTCTACAAATGCAAAAGAAGAGCAGGATACCAGAAATGGATTTAGCATTTGGAGGGAATGTCAAATGAAGGAATGTGCCAAAGCACTCAAAGAGAGTAGGTAAAAAATATAACAAGTGAGCACAGATCCCTGCACCTTAATGAGAGGAGTAACTACTGCCTGCCCTAAAGAAGTGATCCCAATTATATCAACATCCAAAGTATTCCTGAGACCAAATATGGTATTTTTGTCGCTGTGCCACTCCTACGGATTCTTTCAGCAACCTACCCTCAGTGGCTTTGTTTTGGAACATGCAAGATCACCATTGCTCTCTGCTTCCTGGGTTATGTGGTAATAAAAGTAACTCCCAAAGATAATTGTGTGTCATTCAGTGGTTCTGAGTCACAAAAAAGAACCGTGTGAATATTCAGCCTTATGTGGATTTGCAAACTTTGCAGACTAATTAAACACCAAGTGTTGGGCTATCTATTTAATGCTGGTCAGCCTTGCTGAGGAGTTGTGAAAAAGATAGGAATGAAGATCCAAGAAAGGAATTTGGAAGTAATAAAGAAAAAGAAAAGAGAAGAAAAAGATAAGTGGAAAATACAGAGATAAACGGGAACTGCAGGAGTAAACAGTTGTTTGTAATACCTAGCTCCCAACAGAAGCAACTGCATTAAAAGATTATTTTATATATAAAATAACATATGTATTATATGTATATTATTATATATATTATATTCATATATATAAAATATACATATAAAATATAAATATATATAATATATAAAAGATTAAAGAATTGTTTTTAGTAATACTGGAGTTTGTGAATAAGTTTCAAGATTAAGAGGTGAGATTTTTGGTGATTTTTGGTAGCATTCCAGTCCAAAAATGATGTTGATTCAAAGCTGTGCTGCATCCTTGCTTTACATGCCAAATTGCCTTGACCTCAGTCTCTCGGAGTCATAAAGCTGTGCACCATGCTAGTGAGAGATCCCAAAACCTAGGCTGGAATCCAGATTGCATTCTGGCTTTTTTTTGAAAGAGATAGGCACTTTGTTTTACAAGATAATAGGTGGAAGTAAGAGGGCAGGGTTGTCTGCTTTAGATGTCTTGCCTTGGAAAGACTACCCAAATTCTTTTACTCTCCAAGAGAGTCGTTAATGTCTAATATTCTGTGATCAGTCTGTGCTGTGACCATCTCTGATTGCACAACCTTAACTTTACACTGAACGTTTTGTGTGGGAGTCTGTACAAATACAATACAACTTGCTTTATGGTAGAAGCAAAAGGGAAGATTACCATTGTTTTTCCGCAGAATGCTGAAGTATTGGCCTTTGTCTTTCTTATGGAGTAAACTCTCGACTTGTGAGCAGTTGGGCCATCGGCTGCAGCACCTCCAGATCATCAGCAGCAGTAAGAAGGCTCAAAACCAGACCCAACTAATGAGGTACGGAGTACACAGACAGACAATACATATCATTGCTCTAACCCTGTCTCCTTCTGGAGCCTTCCATTATCTATGCAACTAATTTCTACCCTAGCTGCCAAAAAAATCACTTCCATGTGTCATCAGAGAGCTTATCCTGCATCTGCCATGTCATTGTTTTTCCGTGCTGGATGTCTAGGTTGCTTTTGCTTTGCATTGAGGTTATCCCCCTTGAGTGACTTGGGATGTTTTCTACCTCACTCTGTTCCTAACTCTAATCCTGTGCTTGTTCTGCAGAATGCCCCTGCCTTGGCTTGGTTGTGGAGCTCTGGGCTCTGTTCTAAGCTCCTTCCTTTGCAATCAGAAGTCTCAGACACCTACCCGTCTCTTGTGTTATGACCAGAGGGAAGGGAGGTGGCTCCTTTTGGAGGTTCAGGAAGCCCAATCCAAGGATACTGTGCCCGCCACAAAGCTCCACGGGTGGCCTGGCTAGCACGACAACACAGCAGGGTCCTCAACTGCACCATGCCGTGTTGACTTGCTCTCTCAGCTCCCTGCTAGTTGGCTGATCTGCACACTGTATTATATTGCAGATGTGCCTTTTGCTGGATGCTGCCCTAGCCTGGGGAACAAGACTGGGATATTGTGCAGGATGCCCAGGGGAAGCTCACACTGTCCTGTGTGTATAACGCGCTCCTATCACTACTCCCACAAGCTCAGATGTTGCCATTGCTAGCCAGAGACTTGATATTAGTGACATGTTATATAAGAGCAGAAAGGTTTGCACACTGCTGCCTTTTACCCACTCTTTCAGGGAGTCTTACTTCCAGCAACTGAAGACCAGAGATTCAACAGTAGTAACAAAATCAGTGCAACAGAAAAAGGGGATGTGCAGCCCAGTGAGTAGAAGAGGGAGAGTCAGAGATCAGAGGCAAATATTGAATACCCTGTGGCAATTACATAGTGAGTCTTGTTCTGTGTGTTCCTCTGATCCTGCAGTAATAGATTCCCAAGGAATATTTATAATAGATCAGTGCACTTCAGTAGCTCTTCTGAATATGTTCCTTTACCCAGAAACACTATTTATTACTTTGATTAGTGGTTCAACAAAAGTATACCTCTTGGAGAGCGAGCAGGTCTCAATGCAAAGTTCATCTTGAGTGCTAGTGCCCTTAGGATTGCTAAACCCCCACTGAGTATTTATAGACTGTCTAACTAGCTCTTTGTAGCTTCATTATCACTGTTCACTCCCTCTGCTAAAATGGCACTTTATAGTAGCAGGCTCCAAGTGGCCCAGTGTTTGGCCACAGAAGTGGCAATGAAAGTCAAAAGATCTTTGCTAAACTTCTCTTAAATAAATTTTCCTTTTGCCCCTGTAAGTAAAAGAGGTTATGGAAGTGAAGCCAATAGTGTTATTGAAACATTAAACACTGTCCTTTTGCTTTAACGTTGTTTCCCTTTATCCTGAATGCAGGAAAGCCAACATCTTTGTCTCGCTGCTGATTGATGTGGCTCTGGGGATCCTGCTGATGTCCTGGCTCTACAGAAAGAACCGTATTGGTCACCTTGCTGACACTCTTATACCTGTGGCTGATGTGAGTCTCAACAGAGCCTTTTTTCTTTTGCCTGCCATGCACGATGACCAGCTCTTGACATGTAAGGTAGTTTCAAGGAGGCAGTGCCTTACGTCCAAGAATTTCAGAGTGCCCTGTGTCAAGTCAGGCAAATCAGGATTCCTCAAAAACAGTGAAATCTTCAGGTCAAGCATACTCAGGCTTCTCAGAAAGAACACAGCTCTGCTCTGAGTGTGTAGTGAATAGTAATCAGAAATTTCCTGGAGGGTTGTTCCCGCTCCCAAAGCAACCAGAATGCCTTGGGCACAACTGTGCAGCAGCAGACCAGCCATTACCAAGCCCGAGTATTTTATTCTGGAGTTGACAGGAAGTGTCTTTAAGTTACATGGCTGTGGGAGTTGCAGCCATACTGTTAACGAGACCTGCTGCATGTGACAGAAGCAGAGATAAGGAATAGCGGACGGAAGATCTCGCGATGTCACGGAAAGGGCAAGGGTTTAACCATATTAGGACAAAAAGTGATATCCAGAACCTGATTGGTACATAAGACAACTTCCACCTGGACAGAAGTTACAAAAACCAGCAGTGTATTTCAATAAACGTCATTTGGCATATCATCTCATAGGTGTCAGTGCTTCTTGATCCTGAGGTGGATGGCCTCAGTATTCCCTCTGTAACCACGGGCAACCACCACGGGTTGATAACGAATCCGACACATGGCAAAAAGAAAACAGTAGCCTGGGTTGAATCTGATAAACTGCTGGAAGAACAGACTTGACCGGCACTGGCAGCTATTCTTGAGGTTTCATGGGGAAGTCTAAAGGCAATACCTAGTCAGGAAGCAAACCCCTGAAAGTCTTTTTAAGTACTAAGTGTGCAAGTGGTAGACAAGGGAGACTTGCTGTGTCCTTTACTTTTGTCAAACGTCAGCTCTTCTTGCTCTCTAAGAACCCTCAGCATCAGCATAAATTCACAAAGAACAGTTCATTATATTCTGATTTTCTGGTGGATCATTTTAAGTATATTGCTCTAAAACGTCTGTTCAGTGGTAATAAAGAACATAAAATGTACTTGAGAGGCTGGAGACCAGACCTTTAATCTGAAGTTCACTCCTGGGAGTACATGTGCAACCAGTGTTGAGCACTGTCATGACCCTCCACAGCCTACACTCTTTTTCGCCCACTTGCCTTTTGTTGTGAAGGGATAAAGTTGATCTTTCCACTGGTTTCTTTCTAGCAGGTGGATGTCCTCTGTGTGCTCCTTGTCCATTTTCTCATTTGGGAGGAATTTGAGTATGGAATTCCAGTAACAATATATTTTCTCCTGCTCACTTTGTCTTTCTCGGGAAGAGCTGAGTTCCCCCATTGATGATCTACTTGGTCCATTTTGGGATCTTCTTGGTCTGACATTTTCAGGATCACAAGCCATATATCTCTAACCATTCTTGCACACGCTCTGCTTTCAGAAAGAGTGTACAGAGTAGCCATCATAGCTGTGAATCCTCATGATTACTATTTTTGTTATCTTTTCTAGTGAAACTTCCAAGGATAGCGTGTTTCAAACATTCTCTTCAGCACCAGTGGTTACAAAAAAGGACCACAATACTTGAAGTCCATTTGATCTTGTAGTTTTTGAGCTATACATTAAAAATCTGTTAAGTCTTATTTCTAAGTCTTTTCCCTTAGAGATTATTTCAGATGGAAATGCTTAAGTTCTCTAGAGTTCTCCCTCAAGAATTACTTGAAGGGTCTAGCGCTCAGAAATCAGATTTCTTAACAAATCTGCAAGGAAGTGGCTTTTGGCCACTTGGCCAAAGTCCTGTTTTCACAGGTGGCTTCAGGAAGTGTTCCATCTGCCCAGTGTCTTTGGCAGATGGCTGCTCCCTTTGCTCAAGGTGCATCCGATCACAGCACCTGTCTTGGATTGGCTCACCCATGAGAGTTGCTCGTTCGTTCCTCTTTCAACAATTTAGCTCATCTGTCAGTCCACTTGCACATCATAGTGTCATTTATTTCCACCAGGTCTCCTAAATGGCCATATTTCAGGATCACCAAAAGCTGTTTACTTACTTTCCTGGAAGCATTAACTCCCGCTGCTGTGGATGACCTGGTATTCAGCCTTCTCTGTAACTTCTCCAAGCTTACTGGTTCAGGACACTTACAATTCCTCTTACTTTCCAGCTTCATTTTCTTCTTTTAACAGTATTAATTTGTGAGCAAAAAGTTATTTGGAGTCATTTTACTACCTTCAGTGCTCAATGATTCTTGTGCATTTCAAGTTCTAGGAAATACAGAACGGAGAGATTCCAAAATAATCCCATGCCTGGAACATGCAGTGCAAGCCGGTATCGCTTTGTTTTCCAGTATGACAGCAACATCTCCTTTTAGCCATTTAGCCAGTAGGTTTTCACTTTGCTGCTGAGTACCATCTGGTACACATTATTCCCATCACTTGAGCTTTCTCAAGTGCTTATGCCTTGACAAGTTCAGGAAATTCAAACTTTCCCATGGGCAGGAGTGGCTCTTCCTTTCCTAGTGCTCTCTGCTCTTCTGTTTCCAATAAGCACCCCAGGTCTGATGCTGGCATTGACCTTCCATCACTGTAACTGTTAGTAAATAAAACTATACAAAATACAGATACAAAAACCTTATTGATTTACTTGATTGATATTTAGATTGACAAACCTTGAGCTCTGTGGAGGTGTGAGGGCTGGATACAGTGCATACTTAATCTGCCTTCTTCTGGCAGTTCCAACCTAGCACTTCTAGAGGTCCTGTTGGGTACCCATCTCTGTATGGTTTTGCGTGTTAATTGGAACCCAGCTGCCAAACTGCCACTTAGACTTCTTTTGCTGTGCCTCCCACTGCCAGTCAAGCATCTCTCTGGAGAGAAGCAGGAGCAGGTAAGTTATTTTAACCCTGCCAGGGTCACAAGCTCAACCTGTTTATGTGAGGACCAAGCCATGTTCCCTGGCTGCCATTCAGCATCCCCTGATAGCTGTTCTCGAATCAGCACTTAGCACTTAGCCGGCGTTTGTTGACAATATACAAGACATCACGGACTGCAGCTCCCACCTTCCCCACTCCATGAGCTGTGCTGACTGCAACAGCAAATTGCTTTTGTCAGTATATGAAGCAGATGTGATTCAGAGACACCTGGGGAGTAGCTAAATGCAATACCTAGGACTTATTTTTGAGCAGGCTTTCAAAACAAAGCATGAAAAATTTGAATGATCCCTCTAGATGTCCTCCCTCACAACTCCTACCCTCCTTCCTCCTACTCCTTCCAGGCTTCCAACAACAGTGCTTGTTTTTGCTCTCCTTGAGACCAAACCAACCAATTAAAGTGCTACATTTTTTCTCTTTTGAAAAGAAGCACTGATTATAAACTATCTTTTTCCCTTTTTTTTTAACCTCTTCCATTCTGGCTGTGTTCTCTTCTCCTTAGCCCGTAATATCTTTGGAACAGTATCATAGCTCATGCCTCCCAAAATGTTCCTGGGACTAAGTGACAATTGGATGCAAGATTACGTTCTGCTAATCTGTAAACCCAGTAGGGAGAACAATACCTGGAAAATATTCTTAGATGTCATTTGTAAAATAGTGAAACTTAGAGCCCCAGACACCTTCAACAGGCACAGGGTGATTGTGTATGGAAAGAAGGACTTTTTTTTTTTGACTCTAACTGGAGCATGTGCATAAATATTCTATGCAGAAAATGCAGAAAATGTCAACCCCTTAATGAATCCACTTCCATGTAATACACTGTATTCTATTCATTAATATCAGATATATTCAGTGTTCATGACTGCAGCGAGCATTTTGCCTCCTAGCCACCTTCTCTGATTCTGCTCTTGATCAGTGTAATGGGAAAACAACCTGCAATGTTGTGAGCTTGTTCTGAAAAGCTTTGACCAGTTAAGTACCACTGTGTTAGGGCGTCTTCCCAAAGCTGCAATGCCCTGTCACATTTTAGCAGCACCTCTGGAATTGGAAGTCTCAGAAACACTCAGTGCTGGAAACCAGCCTTGCTCAAAGACTACTTTCAAGCATTTAAATATTTCATTAAAATCTCAGAATGCTTTTTTAAAGTTACAACTCCAACATTTTAAATATTTAAAGCATTCTATTTATAAAGTGGCTAACACTTCTTTCTTGGCATCAAGGATAAGATCCATGAGTTCAAGCTAGTTCATATTGGCACTAAATATTTTAAGGATTGTTGAGAGAAAGGGAAAGCGAATGAAAGAATAAAAGAGCCATGTTGTTAGTTGAGTTTTTGATCAACCTGAAAATGGAGCATATAATTTCACTACTACATTAAAAGTTCATGTTGCAAATTCATTTTACAATGACTGTTAACTAATATGTAAAATGGAATCATTCTTTGGAAATAATTTACCTACAGAGAAATTTTGTGTAAGTATGTGGAGGAAAGTAGACTGCAGTGCATCAGTTTCAGGTAGCACATCTTGATTCTCCTGCACCCACACAGTTTTCCTTGCAACTCTCATGTGCAGTTTTGGTTATGACTGAAGTTTGCAGAGGTTGCAGGTGTTCACTCATGTTCTCAAGCTGCTAATGCAAGAAAGTTTCCAGAGGCCACTTCTCCCAGGTTGTCCACCCTTTTGCTGGTGACCACCACTCTCAGCTTCCTCAAAGAGGCTGGTGGATGGATTCTCCATTGATTTTTGCTTACAGGAAGAGGTTGTGCTGCTAAGTGCTAAAGTTGACAAGCTCCTCTTCTGTCCTGCCTATTTTAAGGCATCTGACATCTGACAGCAGGATTGGACAGGAGGTTAAAATCAGTAAAAAGTCAGCCCAGGATTAAATCACAAGCATTTGTGAGTCAAAACTCTCAGTGACTTGGGTAGTGAACTCACCTGGGCTTTGTCCTCAGTGATTCAGTGGGCTACGTTTTTACAGGGATGCAATAGGTGTCTCTCCTAGAAGCCCACAACAGAGACAAGATAGTGGCCAAGACAGAGACAAGATGTAGCCAAGCAAGATTAGCGCTCTACACCACAGTTAATCTTGCCTAACAGACCTCAGACTATAAACAAAGTTAGTCTATGCATGAAGTATGCTTATATGATTATGTTTTCTACTCTGCTGTAAACATTAAGGTTATTTGGTGTAAAAATTCACCATTCCTGTCCAGGGGTACACCACCCTTTTGCCCTTCTCCATAGTTAAGATTGCTCCTTCAGTCCTGACTGTTGAGGTGGCTGTCTGATGACATTAGTTTGTGTACCTGCACTGGCCCATCTCTTGCAAAGAAGTCCTAACATGTCGAGAAGTTGTACTGTGCAAGTCTAGCAGAGAGGCCAGAAACCAACTCTAGGTTCCATGTTTCCGGCACTGAGAACATTTAAACAGATCAGCTTCTTGTGCTGCTGTGCCTATGTTTAGAAAAGAGTCATTTGCCCATAGAGATGCATTTTTGATTTAGCTAGTTATCTAAAAAATCACTCTTTTCTTGCATGTTTTTTTCCCCATGTTTTTTTAGGGTGCAGGGAGATTACTTTGCACAGTGGAGGAGCAGTTCACATCACTGCACCTATTCAACATGATACATCTTTAATCTCATTTCTTTGTTTGTAGCGTGTAGCTAAAGAGCTCCAAGACCTACTGCAGTGGCTAATGGGAGCACCAGCTGGACTGAAAATGAACCGAGCTTTGGATCAGGTTTTGGGTCGCTTCTTCCTTTACCACATCCATCTTTGGATTAGTAAGTGCAACAGTTGTTTTACTTCTCTGCCTCCCCTTTCATCTTTTCCCTCCCAAGTATTTAATGTTTGCCTCGAGGTAGAAAACAAATCAAAGTGCACTCCTGCTAGTGCATACTTGTCTTTCTGCTGTGGGAACTCAAACTAAACTTGGATTCCCACACAAGAAAGTTGTGCATGTTAAAAAAAAAAGTTCTCGTCTTGATGCTTTGCAAATAATGCAAGTCACAGCAGAACTTACTTTTTGATGCCATTGGTGGCTAGTGTCCAAGGAAAAAATTAGTTCTTATGTAGGCTTTTCTAGTCCTTGCCCTGTAAGAGGTAGTTGGTAGGATAGGGGCGAGAAGTGTTATCTCAGGACATAAATGCAGACCCTCTCCTGGAAGGTTGTTTCAGTGACGGTTGCCTTGTGCATTTAAAATGTAATTATGAACCTGGACAGAAATCCAGAAAAATAATCCACGTAGAGGATGGTGATTCCTCTGTTCAAATTGAGCATGTGCCCCCGTTCCTTACAGAGTGGCCACAGCTGGACAGAGACCTAGGAGGGAAGAGAAGTTCTTTGGACTCCCCTAGCTAGAAAATGGCCATCTGAAGGAATTTCTGGTTTTACTTCCATGTTGTTTTAATGATGATCTCTGGAGTAATGTTCTAGGGCAGGGACTTTTGGGAATTTCAGCAGGAAGATATTGCAGAAAAATGTCCTTTCCTCGGTCTCACTCTTTGGGATGTCCACCAGGCTACATTCACCTGATGTCTCCGTTCATTGAGATGATCCTCTGGTACGTTGGTCTGTCGACTTGTCTGGGCCTTACTGTGGCTCTTTGCATCCTCTCGGACATCATTGCTCTTCTGACCTTCCACATCTACTGCTTCTACGTCTATGGAGCCCGGTGAGTTGATTTTTCTCCTTTGTATCTTAGGTATGCTTCAAGAGAAGGGCTAACACTTGTGTTCATGACATACCTTTAGTTTGTGGAGCAGCTCACAGCTCTCTTTTGGCGGATATTTACTGCTGTTGCTGTCACAGCCTCTTACGAAACCAGAGGGACTCTCATCATACAAATGCATTAGGTAAAAGCAGGTATCTGGAATAGCTGGGCCACAATGGCTTGATTTCTCACCAAAGAACCACAAAACCTACACCTTTATATATCAAATCTGTGGAATATTCATTCATCTTATTCCAGATCCAGATATCATATGGCTACATTCATTCCCAGTATAGCATTTCTTTTAACTTCACAGTTTAAGCTGAAAACGAAATTGTTACAGTCTTCTATGCAAGGAGAACTGACAGGCACCGCAATATAAGCAGCCTGTCTTCCAATTCTCTTGCACCTAATATTTACTTATTTTGGTAATGATCTGGATCAGTAGGCAGGGTTGTCCATGCCAAGGGACTGCCCCCTACAGCTCACTGAGCAGTTAGTGTTTTATCTGCATTACTCTTGTGTTGATTTCTTTTGCCTCCTTGAGTTCAGTGGTGTAGGTAGGTCGGTGGATGCCTCAGTGATGATGATGAAGATGGCTGCTTTGCCTTGAAGCTCAGGAGCTCACAGCTCTAATTCACCGTGTCTTCTCTTTCCTCAGGCTCTACTGCCTGAAAGTTTATGGGCTGTCCTCTCTTTGGCGCTTATTCCGTGGGAAGAAGTGGAATGTCCTCAGGCAGCGGGTGGATTCCTGCTCCTATGACTTGGACCAGGTAGTGCTGCCGTGCCAGGGCCACGCTGCCAGGACACACTGCTTGCAGGTGGCCTTTTGTCCCTCTTAGCTTTCTTTAACACTGTGACACGAACCCAGGAAAGCTCTGCAGTGCCCATGGAAAGCACACAGCTCCACCTTGGACAAATCCTTGGACACTGCTGCCCTACAGCACCCCGCCACTGCTCTGCATGCTCAGGGGACCTGCTCCTTGGAGGAGCTGAGAACCTCCTGGGCACCCTTGGGAATTTCAGCGAGTGCTGCAGATGCTCACAACCTCTGAGCCCAGGTGGAGGAGTGAGTATGGGGGAGGGAGGCAAGTTAAGAAGTGATGCACAGCAGTGTTGCCATAGTAACAGACTTCCTATAGTTTCTATTAAAAGGCCCCATTTAATTTGTGGTGCTTTGGAGCCTGGCCCACACATTTTCACTGCAACAGCAAATGCCTGAGTATTTTTGTTTTTGTTTTTTTATGAAAGAATGTAAGCTGTTTTTCAATTCTGAAATTCCACGGAGAGGTTCAGCAGAGCCTGGCTGTTCCATGCCTGCTCTCGCAAACACGACTGAAATGTCTCCGAGTGAAAAATCATGATCATGTTTCAATCTCTCCTTGTTGTTTTATAGCTGTAGGTGACTTTTGCTGGAAATTGTAGGCACTGTGATAAATATATGCAGAGGCTGGCTCATCCCTGCAGCCGCCCTTGCAATCTCGCTTACAGTGCTGCTGGTGACATCCAGGGCCAGTGCCTCTCCCTCGGTTGCAGCATTACACTCTTAAGCCTCTAGCACCGCAAGGGAAGAGCTATTTTTCTTCTTTCATACTGATTGAAAAGTAAGAGCCTCTGTGGCAGGGCAACAGTTTACATCAGCCTTCTATCCCTGTGCATTTGGAGCATAATTAGATTGGCACTTCAAGCTTCATCCTGCTGCTATAGAGACCAGGGGGAGTTTTGTTATTGGCCTAGGTGGGAAGAGACATTCAAAGCAGACCTTAAAAGACTTACTGAGATGCTGAGCAACAGCAGCAGGGTGATGGAGGAGGGGAGAAGCAGCTGCTGGCAGTGGAGCTAGTGGCACCTGCTTTCCTATGGATTTTTCTCCTCGATCCCTTCATTGTTGCTCCCCTTTTCCTCAGCAACCCCAGGTTCTTTTTGTCCCCCTCCAGCCCCGTTTCCCATGACATTCCCACTGACGAAGGGAGAAGGTCTGTGCCTGCTCCAGAGCTGCAAATGCGCTGGCCGACCAGCCACCTACTGCTTGTGGGAACGTTTACTAACCAACTCCTGTCGTCGCTGCATTAAAAGCACACACTGATTTGGGTCTCTTGCCTTTCTGCAATTCCCAGTTCTGTTAAAACACTGAGGGGAAATAAAAAACCTTTTCAATTTTCTGTAGAACAACCTAATAGATTTTTACTTCTATTTACCCTTCCATCTTTTTCAAGGTAAAATCTGGCCAGTGTTTTTGCAGCTCATGGGGGTAGGGATGGACAGACAGCATGATCATATAAACTTTTTTTCCTAAGGAAGTTGGCATAAAATTGGAAATCCTGAATACTGGTAACAGGGAGCTTTCTAAGAAGGCCAGTAAGAGAAGCAGCCCTGAAAATATTCCAGATATTCCAAGTTATATTCCAAGTTATTCACATAGGGAGTGAGAAGAGTGTCAAGAATCTTGCAAACTCTTTCAAACACTTAACTATTCTTTTATTTCAATTTGTTTTTATTTATTTTTTTGTTGCTCTGCTAATGATCGTGTTTCTTTTCCCCCTAGTTATTTATCGGCACTCTGCTGTTTACAATCCTGCTGTTTCTTCTGCCTACAACTGCCCTGTATTATTTGGTGTTTACTCTGGTAAGATGTAACCCTTAAAGCCAGTCACATATCATCTTCAGAGATGTTAAAAAAAAAATGGATTCCTAGGCATTTGCTGTCATCCATAAAGAAAATACATAAAGAAAATACAGAATTGTCTGAGTGCCACAGGAAGGGTTGTCACACAGCTTACATAGATCAAGTAAATGGAGTTCAGGAGACATAGTTGTGTCTCTCCAAAGGGATTTTCCTGAAAATCAAAGTCAGCAGGACAAGCTGTTCCACCACTTAAAAGTCATTTCTAATCTTTCCCTCCCGCATCTGGCGTTACAGCCCCTGCCATCCAATCCAGAACTTTTCCCTCTGAAAATTAACCTACTGTGTTAAATGTTCCCAGCCAGACTTTGCTAAGAGGGTTGGACTTTTTGTTTTCTACCTCCAGTATGACCAGCCTGAATTGAGGTCATTAGCAAAATTTTCCACTGGCAGTAGCCTCTGCATAATGTCAACATCTCTTTTGAACCATCTCTTTTCAGATGAGTTTGACAGCAGAAAATAAACACATCCCAACAAAAGAAAATGCTTTAATTAGGTAATGCAAAATATGAAGCCAGAAACCCACTACTCATTTACTTGTTTTGGCTTATATGCTACATATGGTTTTTTTTTTTCAATCAGAAATAAGGTACTTCGTTGTTGGAAAGAGATAAATTTATATTTACCAGTACACTGACAGAATTTACTAGAAATGGAAGCCGTTTAGCCTGTGACCGATGAAAGTAGAATAGCTGTCATGCTTTTGGGGGTCACAGCATCTGAAAGAATAGGTACTGCATTATGGTTACAAATTTAGGCTAAAATTGTCAAGGACCTCATGCACATTGAGACATCAAATCCACTTTGGGAGGTTTTACCTTAGCACACAAACATGTCAGATTGCAGAACAATTTGTGATGTTACAAATGTTGGTCCTCCTCTCTCTCTGAGACTTGTCTGTTTAACTGTTTCTCTGTAGCTCCGTTTGCTGGTGGTGGTTGTGCAAGGTTTGATACACTTGCTGGTCGACCTGATTGACTCTCTGCCTCTCTATTCAATCATCCTTCGGCTCTGCAGATCCTACAGACTTGCAGGTAAGTCCTTCAGTGCTGCTCAGGCAGAAATTTGGGGATTTTGCATTATACATTTCATGTTGATTACTTGACCTGATACAGGAGTAGCTTCTGAATAGAAAGACGCAAGAGGTCAGAGAACTGAAGTTCCAAGCCCAGAACTGCAGTCCTGCCGTTGTCTGTACTGCTAACAGGTCACCCTAAGGAGCAGAATAAGGATGTCTGTGGAAGAAAATTGGTGCTGAAGAGCTCTGCATAGCCTTCATAAAATCACTTACTTTTTCAGATCAACCTATCACCAATTTGAAACTACTCATTTTTATTCCACTTCTAATAAACTGATTAGTATCAGAGTAAAACATGGTTTTGGAATGGGATTAGCTGAAAACAGCTATGGTTAACCCAGTTAAAATCAAGCAGATCTAAATCGTCATCTCCCATTCCTTTAAAGGGCATGCAGCAGGAAATTTAACCAACATCACCAAACCAGGGCCAGTCTTCAAATGCAAAGGAAGCCCAAGACAACTGATAACAGCCTGGTCTGTTGGAGCACTGCCAAAGTTGATGTTGGGAAGGCAGAGCTGAGCAATGTTACCAAGTGTGTTGCTTCTCCATGTGCGCCTTCCACAGGTTCCCATAAACTTCCTGGCAGAAACTTCTGAACCTGTCAGGGCTGTCCTTGGAGACAGAGTAATATCAGGTCAAAGGGAAGAAGGAAATTTTGTCATCATTGAGAGATATGAAATCCTTTATTTATCAGTGTTACTTCTCGGTTTTGCTCAGCTGGCCACGCTTTGCAGGACAGAAAGCTTCAGCCGAAGTAGAGTTGTCTGCTGTGTTGGGTTTGTTATCTGATTTACTTTCTTAGTTGACTGTGTACTTACCTTGAATGTTTAAAAAGAGAACACTGCAATACTATCCCAGCTAAATGAGAAAGCATCTTTGAAAATTTCTCTGGACTGTGTTCCTGGCACAGAACAAAAAAGATTTTAGTGCACTGGTAACAAAAGGAGCAGATGAATCAAAAAATCAAAGGACTTTAGAGAGTACTTCACCTGATATTCCTAGTGCTTAGTTTTTGCTTCCATTTTCTGCTTCAGTACTTGGATAAGGCATCTTTTGGCTTGTGTTGTGGCAATTGGCTTTACAAGCATCATTAGGATGGTTCTACCAATGTGAATGGATAGCTTTTCCTGTAAGCAAGGTTTGAGTGCAGTGTTGAAGTTTAGTTCAGTCCTGGCATCTGGCCTGCAAGTTCTTTGGCTCAGCTTCTGAATTGACAGAACAATTATTATTGATGAAACCTGGGCTGAGATAGGTGAGTAATGATGCATCCAAATGCCAGAAATATCTGTTTTCATTCCATATATCTGAACTGAAATACTTTGGACTTTAAAAAAGCCTCTTGAAACTGCATTAAAACTGATGTCCCCTGTGCAAGAATTCTGTCTGCACAGCATTAGCTAAAGGGCTGCCAGGGGGTTGGGAAGGGTACACTGTGATCTTGATTTCAAGTGCTAAGACCTAGCAGTGAGGTTTGGGAGTCTGGGGTTAGACTCACACCCAAGCTACTGATGTGCTGCATGATTTTGGTGAGGCCAGTTCATTTCTCTGCCCTTCTCTTTCCTTCTTGCCCAATTCCTATTCACCTTAGAAACCCCTGGGACAAGGTTTGTCATTCTGAGTCCATGGTTCTGTAGCTCCTGTCACGTTGTTGCCTCCATGGCTGGTGAGCACTGTCATGTGAAACAAAACAAATGGTTTCAGGTACTGACTTTTTTGTGCCACTGATGTTAATTTTGTGTATAAAACACACAACTCTAGACTCTGAAGTTGGTTGGTAATTACAAACAATTATTTAGTGTTCTTCTCTCCTGGAATGATCTGAAATAGACTGAATGTTCATGCTTTTTCTATGAAGTGAATTGCTAAAGAGGTCTAAAACTTATGGTAATCTATAGGTGATTCCAAATATGAACTCACTTGCAAACACTCTGTGTATATTTTCTTAGAAGTTTGAGACTCTTGAACAATTGAACAGTCTAGAAAAGACTGTTAGCTGCAGCTGTAAAGGGGGACTGTGCAGAATACATTTCCATGGTAGTAGATCACGTACCATAAACTTCAGTGCTCACTTGTTTGTGTCTACAAATTGTCTTCCTGAAGAGAAGTTCCTGGAATGACTCAGATGTTTCCTCCTAGCCAAAACCCAAAGAGTCACTCTGAGCAATTTTTCCATTCTAGCACATTTGTTTGTGGAGACCCTGAAGACTTGAACATCTTTTGGAAGGTGTTGGGGAAGCCTGTGTTTCAATATAACCCAGCAAAATGCAGATCATTCCTTCCTGTCCTGCACAGGGAAGGCCTTATGATTTAGGAAGATGTAGTTAAGTTAGAGCTCCATGCCTGACAAGAGAGTTCCCTCCCAAAAATAAGAATAAACTGTAGAGCTAGAATTAATTCAAAATGTAAGGAAAAAGAGAAAAAAAAGTGTAAAAGACACATAGATACTATATAATTGAGGCCAGCACAGATGAACGATTTTATTTCTGTTTCAACTTCTGAGTTATTGTCTGATCTGTGGCAGATCGTTTCTCTTGCCTTATCTCACCTATAGAAAGGAATAATGGAGCACTCTCGATTGTTACAGATTGATTGAGTTTGGGTTGGATTCATTTCTGTGAAGTGATTGGAGATCTGTTTTTTTCCGTTTTTTAAGGCTCTTTAATCCTATTTGTAATCGTTCTTTGAAACATTACATTAAACATTCATGTGTGATATGTCAGCCTTGGAATCCAGTATCTTTCCTATTTATCTTTAAAGAATTGAGAATCTAACAAGTCCAAGAGGAAATATAAAAGTGACAGATTTGATAGGGTGAGTAGTGTGTTAAAAACCTACAAATGGTAGGATTAATAGGCAGTGATTGCTTTGAAATGCTTTTCAAGCCTCTGGTCCAACCACTCTCCCCTCAGTGTGAAAGGGAGAGAGATTTGCAGTATCCACATGAGCCTGAATTGAGAGTCCTCTGTCTCGTATTAACATGGAGTTCCCATTCTGGTTGAGGTTTGGGAATTGATACAGATTATTGCCATCCCTCCGCCATGATCAGTCCCTTCTTTTTGATTTCTAGGCTTTGTGCTTTCTTTAGGACTGCATTTACAACCTGGAAGTCGAGGGCTACTTTTAATGAAGTTGAGAAAAACGCATCTATTACTATTAAGGTTAGAATCATTATAGAGAGAATTTGTACTTCCTATTGAAACATTTTAGGAGTTCACAAATCCAAGTTTAAAACACTTATCTCTAGGCAAGTGTTGCTCAGCCAACAGAGTTGAACAGCAAATAATGAATAATGGTGCTTTTCTCCAGCATAAGTTTGGGTTCCTTGTTCTTTTTATTTTCAGCTGGTGTGAAGTTCAGAGTTCTTGAACAGATGCATGGAAAACCTCTTCGGCTCCTCATGCAGGTAAGCCACCAAACAAAGCATACAGCAACAGGTTAAGGTTACCTGTGCTTTTGTATCCTTGCATCCCCATGTTTTGTTGCCAGATAATAGATGGAAATTTTTCTGAAAACAAATGATATAGTAGAAGCAGTGAAGTTACCCTTTCAAAAGTGATTGTAAAACCTCCATTTCCTGACTTTTCTGCAGTTCTGCCACAGCACACAGTTGCTTTTCTTGCTGTTTGCATCCTAGGAGACTGGTCTGTGAATCAGTAAACAGAGTTGTATAAAGAGTATTTGGACACAGAAGAATGCCTGGGCAGGGATTAAACGCACTTCCCCACTTCTCTGACTTTTTTAATCCTGCGGCCAGCTCCACTGCAGCAGGGGTTGGATTGCCATGGGCCTGGCAAATCAGCAGCAGTTTCAGAAGGAATTCTAGCAGCAGATGCCTTGTGGATCAGAACTGTAGCACGCTCTAAGCACACTGTCATCCTCCTTCCTGCTCTAGGTAGGGTTGAGATATAAAAAAACAAGTCTGTCATTCCCCGTTCCCAGAAGACTCCCCAAGAAGGAAGCTGTGGGCACCAATGGTGAGGCACAGACACAGCTGAGCAGAACAGATTGTTTGGCACTGGTGTGTGCGTGAGACAAGGTGGGTGGCTTCTCCAAAGGAAAAGCATCAGGATTTAGGTGGAGAGTAGAGGCAGCGAATCCTGTTATTATGATCAGTATTTCCTGGACCAAGAAAGGTCCTTATACTCCCTACAGTATAACATGAGTCATCAGCTCAGGAGGTGGAAGTGTTTTAGTTGATGTCTCTTTTGGCCTTCTACTCAAATAATAATGAGCAGAGAATCAGTAAAAGCACCTTTTTTTGCTAGTGAAAATGAAGCACAGGCTTGTGTCAGAACTCTTGCTGAGTATACCACAGTCCATAGGAAAATCTAAAAAGCCTCCTTGTTAGTGACCTGCTAGAATTTGTATGGTACCTGGTAAGAGTTTTTTTCTAAAAATGTCACTGTGGCTTTCCTCTTGTCCCCTTCCCATATGTTAGCCCTTTGGAGCCATGCCTGGGGGAAGCAAGGTTGAGTATTAGTGTAACCATCCCTACAACAAGCTATTGGTAACTGAAACGTTCACATCTGTCCTTCCAAGCACTGCAAGCTGATTAGAAATCAATTGTACAAATTTTGAGCATCCATATTCAGCTTGTGCATCAGCCAAGGGATTATTTTTATTATTTAGATAGTGCCTTGCAAAGCAAAGCCTAGACACGAGCAGAGGGAGGATGGGATTTCCATCCAAACACTGCTTAAATTTTTCCAGGAAGTCTTACATAGTTAGTATTTTCATAGTTAGTATTTTCATAAGGGTTTAAAATCATTTATTCTGGTACACAAGAAGAAATATTTCTGACTGGCAGCCCAGCAATAGGACGTGTTGTATTCGATTATTTAACATGCCTTCTTCTAGAAATGTCATCTTTCAAAACAACTGCTTTGAAAAGGGTTAAGCAACAGAGGAAAGGAAAAGGGAATAGCTCCATTATGAAACAAAGGATGTGTCTACTATATTGGGGCATATTGTAACTTTGAACTACAGAAATTGCATAAAAGGAACTCGGATTGCCACTTCCGTAATAAAACAGTTGGTTTGGGTTTGCTTCTTTTATAGAAGAGGTAGAAAAGCATATTTTGCTCTATTTAAAATCATCTCTTATTATTTCTAAGGATGCAAATCACACCCCTCAGCACCATCAGTCTGCATGGGGTGAGTTTCAACCAGAAATATTGGGTCCAAGTGTCATCCAGCTCACATCATAGCAAATAGTCAAAGGAATATTCACTGTGTATCACATTGTATAGCAGCAGTTCCTCTCCCCTCTGAATAAACTTGTTTTCACTACAGACTTCACAGAGCCAAGGAAACGAGCAGATACAGTTACTCAAGTTTTACTGCTGGGGTTTTTGAAGCAATTGCTGGGGTAGCTGGCAAATTGTTTATGACCATGATGGGACAAGATTGGTTATGTTCAGAAGTAATGTCCAGTAAATGCTGTGGTTATTTCTTGACCTTTAGATTATAGAGCTCATGTGGAACAGGAGCTGCGATCATTTGGATTAGATGCAGTGCAGGTGGTGTGAGCTCAGCTCTTAGTTTTCTGGTACAAGAATTTGATTATGTTCCAAACTAACTTCTTTGTGAATCTGTCTGGGACTCACTTAATATCTGCCAGGGAGACGTTGTCCAAAGCAAGATCCTGATGGATATGGTCATTTTTTGGCTTCCCTCAGCCTATGTGAACAGCTGCCCTGGCTTTTCTTTAATTTCCTAGAGGTGCTGCTGGGCACAAGCAATTTCTTCTTCTGTGTAACAATGTTGTGCCATGAAACTAATTCGGCAAAGGTCTCCAGGACCACTTTTAATGCCCTCTTTGCTTAATCATCCTTCCCCAAAGCTCGGTCTTTTTAGACACTCTGCAGTCATCCTTCTCCTTTTCAGGAACACCAGCTAGCTGAAGCAAACTGCTAGGATAAGCAAATTCCCAGAAAAGAGCCACTCTTTAGGGGACAAAATATTTAACTTTTGACGAAGTAGTGCTTTTTACTGTCTTTTTTCTATTTGGATTTTCTGCTATGAATTATGGAGTCTTTCTTCTTCATGCAGCTGCTTGCTTGGTTCCAATGCAGTTGCATCCTTTTCTTAGAAGAGTAGGAGCTTCCATGTCTTTCCACTGTCCAGGCTTTCTCTAGATCTACTGAGTTGCCTCATCTTGACATCCTTAAGCTATTTTCTGAGATTCACCAATTCTTTGTAATATCTTCACTCTTTCAGGGACAGTCTATTGCTGAGGATCCTTTTCATGCACCCAAATTTGGCCTTACTGAATCCTCTGGACTTCATCTCTCCATCTCTCTGCCCTGAAGTGCTCCACTAGAATGAGAGCCTCCAAGTTCTCATGTGTTTCTGTTACTGCCTGTCCAGCTAAAATAACTTCTGGTTTCCCCATCTGCCAAAAGAAGAATACAGCATATTTGTGACCATAACTAGAGACCAGGAGCTGTGCATAAGCAGACTCCAAACGTGATCGTTCATGGGATGGCAATTGGAATCAAATTGAAAAATATGAACCCACTTTATTACCTCTGCTTGAAAATGAGTCTAATAGCACTCCTTGCCCAGCTCAAGGATGTTTCAGGATGTTATAGAAGGCTATCAGCTCTAAATAGCTAGATAGGGATGTTCTAAGAGAGGCTGATACTATGCAAAAGTTGTGCTTGCCCATCTGTCTGTGCTTCTTACTACTACATATTTTCACTGCTGATCTCCCTATTCCTTCTCATAGATCAACCCTCTCTCATATGGCAGTGTGGTGCAGATGTACAGTCTGCCAACCTACAGCTGTTACCCCAAGGATTCCTGGACATCCCTCTGCAAGAAGCTGTTCCTTGGAGAGCTGATCTACCCTTGGAAGCACAAAGGAGAGAAGCAAGACTGAAAAAAAAGCTGAGGGACCCATCTTGAAAGACTTGGCCAAGATATTGAATCCTAATGCTTGGAGCCAGCAGCTGCTGGATCCCCTTCGTGAGATTTTGGTAACATGTGGGACAGCCTGAATTTTTAAAGGCAAGTATTTTTAACAGTCTTCACCTTTCTCCTTCCCCTACATTGCGTTTGAACTGATTTGATTTCCAGACTGTTTCTTGCTTGTGCAGTGATATTCAGCCCTAGACTACAAACTGGCTGCCTGGTGGCAGCAGCGGATAATGATCATTTTTAAAACAAAAGGTTTGGCCCGTCAGTGCCTCTTGGAACCAGCATTTAATGTAATCAAGGACATAACTTCTGTATGCCTTGGTAATTTTTATCTTACCATGTAAATTCACAGGACCACATTAAAACAGTCCTTCAAGCTGTTCAAAACCACAATGTTGAGGTGCGTTATGCCTTTGGTTATTTTGGATCTTTTATGCTTCAGTATTCAAGCCAGCTAATCAAAACCAGTAAGGAGGAATATTGGCTTTTAGCATCACACACTGAAAATGGTACAACTGGATTGTCTGGGCTCCTAAGATATTTTTTCTTTAGCCCCTGGTTGGGTTTGGATTCACTGAGCATAGAAACAAGAACTGGATGCCCAGAGACACAGAATGCTGCACGTCTGAGTCTGCAGAAAATATAGAGGGTCTCATCTAGGTTTCCAAAAGCCAATAGTGATTTGGAGAAGCTGAGCCCTCTGCTATCAGAACCTGCAATGCCTCAAACCCCAATGCACAGCCTCACACCCCAGACTGCTCAGAGGCTCTCAAGGCTCAGTGCCCCACCAGAGTTCAGGGCTTCTCTGCCTAGTCGTGATACAAGACAGACACGGCTGGGAGATACGGGAGAGCGGCAGCAATCTTGTTTGCTGGGTGCACTGAGCGGCTCAGGGGAGTGTGTGCCACGCTCCTTTGCAGGGACAGCACATCCCCCTGTTTCTCAGGGCCCAGATCTGAGCCTTGCAAGGTGGTGCCTATCCTTTGCACCATCTAAGAGTCAAGAAGATTTTAAAGTTATCTCAGATGAAGCCTTCAAAGCTGCTGCTTATCCTGAAACTGCAGATACGTTTCTCTTAGGAGAATTTTCTTTCTTCAGACACTACCTCCACAGTACAGCAGCACTCGGGTTTTCTGTGTCCCATTCTGATGGCCTGTTCATCTTGAGGTCTGTTCCTCCTTCAGGTGTGTTATCTACTCCCAGCCTGGCTCCCACGCACTCCTGTAATGTTCCACTGTGTATGTTGATGTTGTGGAGACATGTGCATCCAGTCATAACCTGCAAGTATACGTTCTCCAGGTCCACTTGCCTTAGCCTAAACAGGGTTGTAGTATCACCATCATGTTACTACTTTGCACCCGTGAAGTGACTGCATTAATTGGCAGTTGAAAATTAGTTAATTGTTGTGCTGAATCCTGCCCCCTCTACTCCCCGGTGTAAGTGTCTCCTCAAGGAAAGCAGGATGGAGGATAAGCAGGGAATGTGGGTAACGTCTGCATTGCTCTGCTTGCCGCGTGAGGGCTGCCCGTGGGTTCCCCTGTGACTTGGTCAAGGGCAGGGTGAGGAGCTACAGCTGATCTGCTGGAGCAGAGCCAAGAAGATGCATGGACTTGGGGGCTTTAGCAGCCCTCAGTCAGCACTTGCACCGGCAGGACAACCAAAGGAGCCTTCTGCACAGCCCCATGTCTCATCCACATGCTGGATGAGGAAACAACATGCTGTCCTGCTGCGTGGAGTGGATGGATGGAAGGAGTTGTGGTCCCAGGGATGTGGGGTGCCTTATACACCCCCGATCAGGTATATTGTGTTTGTCTGTAGCTACCAACAGGCTCTTAGTGCAGCTGCTGCCTTTTCAGCCAGGACCTGAGGAGAGCAAAATGAAGCTCTGTAGGTAGGTTTTTGGTCCAGACATGTCTTAGCAGACAAATGCAGGAACTGCCAAGTCTTTGCAGTTTTCCTAAGGCTGTCACGAGGGGAGGTAGTGTTACACAGCCACTGCTACTGAAAGAAAACTTCCTATTTCTCTGATCCAGAGAAAAATGGGGTATCATTGAAAGATAGTAATGTGGTAAAAGCCCCACCACCACTGCAGGTTTTGAGTCCCATCACCTGCTGGAAAAGATCTGGAAAGATCTCTGTTGTTTAACAGCTACTGCTTAAAAATTATGTACAAGTACATTGTCATCTTGTTTTGAAATACCAATGTGCAATTATTTGTCCCCAGTCCAGGTATGAATAAGTCCGGGTTGTGATCCCTTTAAGGGGTGAGCAGGCTCAATGATGCTTCTTCTTCAGTTTAAGTCAGACTCATGCTCCTCCATGAGGTCAGCCTTACCTTACTTTACCTTTCCTTACCCCCATTAGAGTATATTTACGCTTCAGCTCCCTCTCATTTTTCTACTGTAGTAGTGACATCATATTCCTCCTGCCTCCTACCTCACCTCTGCATAGTTTAGTTTGCTAACTGATGAGCGACACTGCTTTGGAGGTTCGAGGAGAGTCTTATGAAAATAATGTTCCTATTGGCTTTTAACAATTTACAAGACAAAATAAGTCATGATAGTCACAGTCATGGCTGACTTTTAGGATCAAGTGACCTGAAAGAGACTGGCTGCGTGAGCAAACACAGCCAGTGAAATCAGCACGTGTAACCTGCCTATTGGGAACCCGCCAAACCTATTGCACACTCCTGGGTTAAATCAGTTTATTAAAGACTGGTACCTACTCAGGGAACGATAAAATATCGAGCTGACAAAGAGCTCCTCCATCAACCCTAGACCCTGAATCTCGTGAGGTGGAGTATTTCAAGTAAGCTAGGAAATAAAAGCTACTTGTGGGTGTGATTCTCCTGCTCCTGTGTCACACAGACCTGGTACCTGGGCTGTCTTCTCGTTGTTGCTCACACTCTGAGTACATGTTGCCCATGACAGTATTTGAACCTATGAGGTTCTTCTGCTGCGTATTTGCCACATCTCTCCTCCTCTTTTTCAGTCACTCATGTGAAATAGTCTTCCCTCATCCTTTCCTGATGCTGCACAGAGACTTTGCAAGTTGGCAGACATCTTGCTCAGGAACATTTGACTCTTCGTCATCTCTCTAATTAGAAGGTAGGACCAGCACCATCTTCCGCAGCAAAGCAGACTGGGGCCCAGCATTGCCATTTCCTCTGGAAAGAGGTTGCCAGGGTGGTTATTGCACTAGGTTATCCTCAGACCCGTATTAGGAGAGCTCTCTAGTCCTAGTTCTGTTGAAGCTTCCAGGCATTCTCTGACTCGTACCACACACCCTGTTATAGCTGGCAACACACAGTCTTTGTTGACCATCCTTCAAATACTAGAACCTTGCAAACTTTTTTTTTTTAAATGCTGCACTTCCTTATTATTGCCTTTTTTGCCTTATAGTTATCAGGGACAATGTTTGATACATGTCCTTACCCAGGCATGAGTTTTGTGAGGGGAAAAAGCAGTTCACAGCATGTAAAAGTCCGTTCTAGGTGGACATTTTGCCTTTGAGAAATACTTTCCTAACCAGACTAACACGTGATGATGTTGAAAGGAAGTCTCAGTAATTACACTGCTCTAAAGGCTCTGTTTGTGTTTTGGGGAGTTTTCCCTGATCCTGCAGTTGCGCTGTGCCTTGTTCTGGTGGCACATGTGAACGAGCATTGCACATATGTGTGATCGATGTGCGGCCCTAAGCTCTGCTGCACACACTCGGGTGCTCTCAGCAGTGGTGATGCAGATGGAAGCCAACAGGCAGCCCCTCAGTGCGGATTCTTCCCCCCTCCATGTGGAGACCTCTGCACGAAGCCAAAAGGAGTGAAGGGCATGGCAGCTCCTACATCACCATCTCACCACAGCGATGCTGAAAGGAGGAGTATGCAGTGCATCAAAGACAGTTCCCCACGTCTTTAGAGGTGTTACACAAGTCACCGTCCTCTCAGGGAGAGGAGTGGCAGGCAGGGGGCCCGGAATCGGTCCTGCCTGCTTTCCTGATCCATCTTAGCAGAACAACGTATTGTTGCCTGAGGCTTTGTCAGACACTGTAGTGCCTACAAGCTCCAGCTGTAGATTAAGATGCTCAGAGTTGCCTCCTGCCCTTGTCCTATTAAAGCTGGTGAGCTCTCTCAGTGCCATCTATAAAGCTGTAGCTACCTCAGTGGAACTATACAATTCCATCCTTGAAATAGGCATCCACCAGAGAGAACATCAGTCTTACGGCTCTGTTGAAAAGCTACCACCAAGGGCACCTTCCATGTAGCCACACCAGAACTGATGTCCCCAGCGTAAGACAGACCATGGGATCTAAGGATCCAGGCAGTCCATCTGTCTGTCCAAGTAGCTCTAATTTCAAAGAGGAATCACAAGTGTCAGTAGATTTCTTCTGACCTTAAAGCAGGTAGGAAAATCTCCTGCTTTTGTCATCAGTCAGGTAATGAGTTGCTTTCCTGTTGTCATGTGCTCCCTCACTGTATGATGCAACACCCCCATCATTCTTGGCTATCTTCTGAACTACTCAAGCCCTTACTGATTCAGTCGCTGTGGTTCAATCTGCTGATGACACTGTCATGTTATGTTGAGCTAAGAGACGTCATAATTCACATCTCTTCAGTAAATCCGAAGGATGTGGTGCTCCTATGTTCCTTTTGTTCCTGAGCAGCAGTATTTAGGGGCTTCCTTTTCTTTTGGATGTTATCTGAGCCCTCTGCAGTGTCAGGAAGTCACTGGCTCGTTAGAGACGCTCATCTGAATGGCTCTTGGCCAGCTCTTATGGATCTGGTAGCTGAGAGAATGTCTGCCCTCCAGCCAAGCTCTCAATGCCTGCAGGAAACCCAGAAGTGGAAACACGGAGGGACGTGGGGCAGAAACCTCCAGGGTGGCTGCATGCAAGTCCGTCTGGATCTGGGAACTGCCTCTCTGTGGTGCTCGGGCACTCTGCGCACTTCCCATGTGGCCGCACATGCTGCTTGCACAGAAAGTGAGTCTGGCCCGCAGCTGCTGCAGCCTCCTGACACGAGGCCGCCAGGCTTGCAGCCCACCCAGCAGCCAGCTGTTAGGGTGGATTTCACCTTGCAGAATAAACATCAACAACCCAAGAATACCCAGACTCCCCCCCACACACTTTTTTTTTTTTTTTTGTCCCAGCCAGCTGCGTATCAGGAGGATACACATAATTATAAATGTCAAAAGCAGCAGCACATAAACCTTTCGTTTCTAAGCAGAACTGCAGTGTAGCTTGGAAAGCAGGTGGAAATCCTGTCCTGGGTTTCTCCTGGGACTCAGCCGCGGCCCAGTTTGCATTCAGTAAGGGTGGAAAGGGGCTGTAGGTGCATCTTGCAATCACAGTGTTATTTAAGTAGCATCTGCCACTGGAAAAATGCATGAGAGCTTCACAACAGCCATTCTAACCAAAGCTCCTACTTATAAACTCTTCTGTTTTTAAATAAAATACTAAAAAAGAGTGCAGGCTTGTCTTTTTCTTGCAGTTCAGTTAGAAGCATGTGTGCGTGTGTGGGTATGTTTGTGAAGAGGAGAGATGAGGGGGAAGTTGGTGTGCAGGGCTAGTTGCAGAGCTCTCATACATTTTCTCACCGACTCCCCATCACTACCAAGTGCTAAGCAGGAGCAAAGCCCAGCAGCAGAAGGGGCAGCACCAGAAAGACGGTGTTTGCTGTAAAATGACACCATTGCTACACCGTTTGAAGCCATAAACTTCCTTCCTACTGTGGCCCTGATTCAAAATGCAGCAGCCTGGCTTCGCAGTGCAGTGAGCAAACCCTTGGTAAACAGATCCGTCTCCGTCTCATCACAGTGCAGTTTATCTGGACAGAAATGCATGGCAGAGCCGTGGAGGTGCTGGCAGGTTCTGTGCTGAAGGGTCCATGTGTGGTTGGCACCAGACAGGTTCGGGATGCACTGGTCACATACTCGTGCATTTGATTGTTTAGAGGTGGGAATCTTTATTCTTCCAACCGATGTGGACTGTTTGGTTAATTAAATGTTCGAATCAGAATTTAAATGCATGTTGATTACACTGGAATAAAGATGTTTGGATAAAAGTCAAGGTCTTCCTTCTTGTTTAACTTGCCTGATGGCCACCTATGTGGCTGTCTGCAGTAGCATCTGCCTCCAGCAAGAGAGACTGTGGAGTGCTGGAGTCTCCTGGAGGCTCTGCTTGGTTGCAGAGCGTTGGCTGTTCCCATCCGGAGGCCAGCCGAGCTCGTCCTTGATCTCTGCTCTCCATCTTCACAAAGTGTTTCCCTGTTCACCTGTCTGAAAGTATTCTGCAAAGACCAAATCCTGATACTCTGTGAGGAGCTTGGGCCCACCTGCTCTTTCCTCTGAGGATCATAGAATCATAGAATCATAGAATGCCTAAAGTAGAAGGGACCTCTAGAGGTCATCTAGTCCAACCCCCCTGCTCACGCAGGGCCACCTAGAGCACGTGGCACAGGGCTGCATCCAAGCGGGTCTTGAAGATCTCCAGAGAAGGAGACTCCACAACCTCTCTGGGCAGCCTGTTCCAGTGCTCTGTCACCCTCACTGTCAA
>VWPW01000086.1:2913-77391 GCA_013389825.1 Crypturellus undulatus
GGGCGGGAGCGGCGGCGGCGCCGGGGCAGGAAGCGGCGGGAGCGGCGCCTCCCTCCTCCCCCTCTTCCTCCTCCCGGACGGCGCGGACGTGGCCGCCACCGGCCTCCCGGCACCAGGTGAGGGCGGCGGGGCCGGGGCCGGTGCGTGACGGGGTCGCGGTGTCGCCCAGTGGCTGCCCTGAGGCTTTGAGGCGCGCCCGGCAGCGGGCGCCGCTGTCCCGGGAAGGGCAGCGGCTTCCCCCGCAGCGGGACGGAGCCCCTGCTCCGCTGCTTCCCCGGGGACGGCGGACACACCGGCGCTGGCCGAGCAGCTCGGGGGCGAGTGCCGGCCCTCGCGCTGCTGCCGTTTGTGTGTGTTTGTAGCCGCGCTCCCACGTAGGTAACGTGCGCGGGTGCCACGGGGCGCAGGGCCTCGCGCCGCTTTCCCGAGGGGAGCGGGCGGAACGAGGGGCCGAGCCCGTCCCCGCGGTGCCGGCGGGATCCCAGCGGCTCCCGCGGGGGAGCAGCCGGGTCTCCTCACGCCGGGAGCGCCGCGCGGGGAGGCAGCCGGCGCGGGCGGATCGGCCCGGGACGCTGCCGCTGGAGCCGCCCGTCCCGGCGGGACGAGCAGCCGGGGAACGAGCCCGCTTTGCAGCTCTGCTCTGGCCGAGGACGGGGGGGTCCCGGCCGCTCCGAGCTCTGCTCGCGCTGCTTGAAAAACTCTCTGGCATTCGGGTTTCTAGCCCTCTTCCGCGCTGCTCTCTTGGCCGGTGCGCACGGGGCGCCGCAGCGCGCTGGTGCTTCTGTCCGCGGAACGAGCTGCTGCTCCGGGAAGGGTACCCCGCCGCCCTCCCCTCTGCTGCTCTTCCAGACCCCGCCGCTTCTGGTGGCGGCTGCTGCTGTTCGGAGGAGGCACACAGGGGCTGTTAGAACTGTGAACACTCGATAGCAAACTTCTATAAACGCTGAAGTTAATAAAAAAAATGCCTGACATCTTAGTGTTTTATGACCCAACGTGAGGCTGCAAACTGTGTGCATCTGTATTTATGTATTTTGGGGCGGTGTCGAGATTTTTTTTCATTTACTCAGTGAGTTGCTCGTCATATGAATATGAACTTTCCTTGGTATTTCATTTGAGGGAAAACTGAGCTAGGTTGATTCCACCTTCTCAATATGAGTGTTTTCATACTTCAAGCTAATTCTTTCGCGTGCATATTACCTTTCTGCTCAACCCTGCCATTCTTTCTTCTCTGCTAACTATCACTTAAAAGGATCCTTGCAAGTTAAGTTCCTTTTATTTTTTCTCTACTTATATATTATAATTATCTATCTCATACCAACAGTTATCTGTCGCTGTGTTTATTTTTCGCAATGTGTTACAGAGTGGGATGGCTTTAAGTAAAAAAAAAAAAAAAAAAGTCCTTTTGCATGTAGCAAGTTGCTGGGTAAGTAGAGGCTTTTGGGAAAGAGTGGTGGCAAGGGCAGCGCTGGCCGTTTCCCCTGTTCACAGGCTCTTGCTCCAGGTTGTTCTGCAGCCCCGTGCAATGCTGCAGTACTTAGGTTATGAGGGAAGGATGGGGACAAGGTTTGGGGGAAATGCCTTCAATTTACGTATTGCTTTTACAGTTCACTTGCAGTTTTAGTCAACAAGTATGTTGCAAACGCTGCAGGTTTGATATCTAAGCAGATTTTCATAAAACTGAATTTCGACACTTGCTCAGCTTCTTAGTCGATATATTTTTACCCAGTAGTAAAATAAATCAAAAAGAGCAAACCATAAAAAGGAGCATTTTATTTTACACCGTGTCATTTTTAAACTACTTCCGTATTTGAGGGCCATTGATTAAACCAGGATGATGTGATTGCCTTTGGCTCAGTGCTCATAACAAACATTGTGCAATTGCGCCCTTCCTCGGCTCTCCCGAGAGCCCAGTGGGGTTTCCTCACTCTTGTTATCTCTCTGAGTTCTCTGTGGTGTATTTGTTTTAATTTGTTAGGTGAAACGTGCTGTACAAAGCACCGATTTGGTAAATCCACATCCCGGTAGACATTTTAGGGTAAAAAGAAGGAAATCTCACCCTATGTTGACACAGCAGCGCTCCTGGCTTCTCCTTTTACTGGCCTGCTGGAGTGGTGAAGTCTGCACCATTAAGAATCATCATGGGCTCTTGCATGTCCGGAGCTGTAATCTGTGAACCTCACTTCCTAATTAACGAGGAGGGCAGCTGAAACAGAAATTAAGGTAAATGGGTTGGGTGTGGTGCTTGTCTCTGAGCTACCAAGGGAGGGATGTTGGAAATCTGCCTTCAAATACCCCTCTCAGGGCCCTGTGATGCTCTCGTGGCTTCTGCGGGGGCTTCCTGAAACCTCTCTGCAGAGCAGCAGGGAGCAGTGCTTCTAATATTGAGCATATTGCTTCCTTTAAATTAAAGGCTTAGCATATATTTCAACTGAATGATGGAAATAAGGAAAAAATGCAGATTAAAATTTGCAGGCTTTGCCCTTTGATTGAAGAAACAGACTGTACTGCTATTTAAAAAGGTTTGAAGGATATTTTTCTGAACTTATCTTCTCTCAGTGGCTCGGGATCAGTGTGTTTTTACTGAGGATCGCAGAGCTGAGCTGTTTGGGGGTTTTCTTGTTTTAACTCCTTGGCCTTGTATTTGCAGTGTCTTACTGGACTTTCCCTTGGTGTCAGAAATTGCTGGATTAATTTGTAGGGACAGGGAAATTTGGGTTTTAATATAGGGAGCTTACAAAACGAGTTTGTCTGAGCTGCTAATGAAGTAAGCACTTATGCCCTTGAACAGGTAATAGCTTGATGTTGATGTAATTACTATTTTTCCCCACCCTGAATATTAGGTCCAAATGGACTCTGGTTTGTTTCAAATTTAATGAAACCGATGGTTATGTGGGAGCGCGTGGCCGTATTCCGCATGCCTTGGCTGCAGAAGGCTGCAAATAAGGACGTTCTCACAGTTTGTTCAGCAGATGTTTTTCAACTGTTCTCTCCAAAAGTGAGTGTAATTGGGCACAGCTGGATAATGCCAGTTAATTGGGCAAAGTTAGACTAGCTCATTCAGGTGAGTCTCTGTTGGGTTAACTTCAGAGTTTGGAAAGAGCAGATAGGTTCTGATCTGGCTTCCCAGGGAGTGAGGAATTCCTCAATGTGGGAGTAAACGGTGACCTTAGCGTGTTGTGTTTTCCCTTGTGAAGCCACCTGGTGACTTTTGCTCAAACCTCTTTGCTGCTGCTTGTCTGGGAGAAGTCATCATCAGTCGCTCTGTCACCCTGTGTCCTGCTAAAATCCCAGCCAAGGAACCAATGTACTGCCCACCTGCAGTTCCCTGCAGCCTGAAAACCCTCTGCTTGGGGGCTTTCTCATTGTGCGTGTGTTATTTTTCTTTTTCTAACTTTTCTCACAAATTATTACAGTACAGAATGTGATAAAGGCCGTGTCCGTGAGTAACTGCTTTTCAGCACTGGGGGGGATGAATCTCACACGGAGCGTGTGCGTTTTCACCTATGTTAAGCACTTTAGGATGAAAGGTGTTACGACTGCCAGATACTATCACCACTTTACAAGCAGGATGTCTTTATTAGATAGGAATTGATGATTATTTGCTAAATAGTGTGCATGCTGAGGGCGCTTCTGGAGCGATGCAGATAATGTGCTTGCTTCCTGCACTAATCTTTTCATTTTTTCTTCCTCTTAAATAAACAATCCGAGATCCTCCTGCACAGAATCTGTTGCCACAGCGAGGAGACTTCTTTAGGGCTGCCCTTGAACACTGCAAGTATTTAAGCCAGATTTACAAGAGCGTAGTCACTGATGATTCATGGTGAGATGATGTTTTTCTTCCTCGTAATGGAGCATATCTGAGTGTGCAGCATATGGGACTGCTGAAAATTGTTAAACGTAGAGCCCAGATTTGATTTATTACACGCTGAAAAGAGTCGGGCTTTTTAGTCCAACACTAAGCAGAACGGTTTTGTAAACATCTCTGGCTGCTGCTTTTGTTATTGGACACACTGTGTTGTAGTGGTAACTTTTCAAATAATTCCTCTAAATGAAAACAGCTTTCTTTGAGTAATTATGCATGTCTGTTACCCTGGAGAAAATGTATAAATTTATTGGCTATTTTATTTAAAAATATATGCTTTCTGAGGTTGAAAAATGTTTGAATGCAGGTCTGTCCTGCCAGGTCACACAACCCTTTAGCCATCCAGCTGGATGCTACAGGTTTTTGTGGTTGAGGATTTAAAAACTTCAGTCCTATTGTCCTTGCATGGGGAGCAGAGGTAGAAATAATGTGTAGAGGGATGTCCTTCCTCCCGTTGTACTCATTAAAACATTGTCTGCTCTTACCAGCAGTGTTGCACGCTGATTGCTGACCAGGGTTTCATGCTGATCGCGATAAGGGTCTTAAAAGTTGAAATATTCTGGGCAAATATAGCTGCAAGGGGGTGTTGGAAGTAGCACAGCGGCAGGTCTTGTTTCAGAGAGGTCCTTCTGTCTCCCCTCACCTTTTTTGCCTGACTACTGGAGACTTTTAATGAGGTGGGTGGAAGAAGAGGTGCCCTTTGATTCATCCTGCACCCAAGGCAGTGAGTACTGTGTGCTGTGGGGCAGTTAGAGAGCAGGAATTCCAGCTGTGTTCCCTTGTGCCCTGCTGCATTTCTTAATTATTTGTCTTTTAGGTGGTTGTGATCTCTTCAGAGCTGGCATCGCTTCTGCGGTGCCTTTGCGGTCCTGCCTACAATGTAGCTGAAGCTCATGGGGGCTGCAGAACAGAGAACAAGGAGCTGGGCATAGGAGTGCCTTGGTTAAGCTTTTTAAAAAGTGATTGAAACAATATGAAGGAACCTTCATTTGAATTTTACAATGGTGTTTGTGTTTGCCTTGGCTTTTTCCAAGGAAAATTAACTCTAGCAGACTTGTAAATGTTATCATCACTGATGAAAGAAATTATAATTCACATTTGGTGCTATTTTTGTTAACCCTGAAATAAACTGTAAACATCTGTAGACCTTTTAGCAATTAAAAGGAATATATACATTTTTTTCTCTAGGCATTTTTGTTTTGTATGAAGAATATCAGGTGGATTATTTGCTTTCTATCTGCTTTACAGCCATCTGCTTTGGGACAGAAGCTTTTAGTTCAGTGCTGCTTGTGCTTCGACTCATTTTGACTGATGCAGATGAAGTTTGAGTATGTTGCATCCATAAGTGTAGGAGATCAGGAAAAAATATTTATTGGCATAATTAGCAAGTGCTTTATTTAATAAAAGGAAACATTATCTGCAGTTGAAGGAATTAACTAATGACTTCTCCTTACCATCGCCTTCAGGATCTTAGATCTTCCCCTCTCTTGCCTCATTCTTAGTCATAGGTTGTAAGGGGAAAACAAGCTGCCTTTTTTTTTTTTTTTTTTTTTTTTTCCTCCCCCTTTTCCCAACTCTTAAGCAGTTTCTTAACTTGATTATGAACTGATCATTGATGTGAACTATTTGAATAAACACAGATTAAGGAAAATATTCCCTTTCTACCTACAGAATGAACAACTCTTATTGAAATTCATTTAACTGATCAACAAACTCTGGTTACTAGTTTTAACCCGCACATAAACAAGTCAGATGAGCAATAGTCTTAAATGAATCTTATTCTATAGCATTTTTAACCTTAACATGCCGTGGTTGTAATTTTAATTTTAACTTTAAGCTTTTTTGAAAAGGGGGAGGGGGAAACATTTCTTATCTGGAAAGTATGCGAGTGGCAGAGCAGATAAGATAATTGGGACCTAAATGTGAGCTAGGATGGAAACTGGGTCTCTGTTGTAGAGTTGGGTCTCATCCAGTTTGCCACAGTTGGATGCTGCTTTAATGCATATTAATGCCATGAGTTTTGTCATCCAATGGATAACACAGTGACTTTTGACCCTCCTGCTGCTTTTATATCAAAAGTCCTGAGCCTTTAACTGAAGTGATAGAGGTTCCTGCTTTCACAGAGGTTTATGTTCATTTGCGATAAGATAAAATACTCCTTTTTTCATTATCTGTAACCACATTTTGCTCCTAAAGTGAGGAATAGAAACCAAAAATGTTCCAACTAGCTGCACAAATATTTCTCAAATGTTTTCATATAAATTTCTGAGCAGTGTCTTTATCTGCAGCAGGATGCGCACAGGAAATAGCAACCTTTCCATTTGCAGTTCTTCCTCTTGTGGAAGAGCTCCTGCTGTGGTTTTAGAGGTTGTTATGTTTGGGACTTGATGATGACCCAAGTGAGTAGATGGTGGTAATGCACATATACAAAACTACAATAAAGGCATTGTTACTGCAGTGTTTTTTTTACTACAAAATGTGGTATATATTTTTGCTTTGTTTACTTTACCTCTGCTTTTGCATTTTTCAGCTTTGTAATTTTGGGCATGTTTTCTCCCCCCTCTCCCCAAAAAGTCCTCGATTTCAACTCAGCTTTTCTCCTAGGGCATGTGAATTTAGTAGCTTCTTTATTACAGTAACTGCTGTGCTTGTTCTTGTGTTGCAAGAAATACAGTGTAGGAAGGCTGCAGGTTATAGTAGTTTTAATCCAGAACAGGTTCTTGCTCTTCGAAGCAGCTCTTGAACATGTCATATATGAAAAGTTACCTTCGTTGTAAAGAGCTGCACAAAGTGCAGATAAACATGTGCTATACAGTAAGAGCAATGCAAAATGTAAAGGCTCTCTAAATACCAACTTAGCCAAATGCTCCAGGTTCTGGTGCGTTTGAGACTTTTTTTTTTATGTTAACTGTTTGTTGTAGTGAGGTTTTTGCGAGCGTGACTAGGATTCTTCAGCCCATGTAGCCCATGACTAGGATTCTTCAGCCCCAGTAAGATGGGCTAAGATATTTTAGAGGAATGTAATTTGCATTTTTGTGCAAACTTACCATTTCTGGATACACTGAGCTCAAACCAGACCAGAACTGGTCAAACCGAATTGCTGCCTTCTCTGTTGCAGAGGTTTATATTGAATTGAGGTACTGGAGGAGCTCAGAGCAGCAGAGGGACAAGAATGCGGCTCGCTGATACTGGCAGGCAGCGACCGGAGCCCCAGGCGACCCGTGCGGCTCTGCTTGTGTTTAAGGTCAACTGCTTGCAAATATTTTTAGTATTCAAATACTATTTATAAGACCAGACTAATTTCTTTCCCCGTAATGACGGCCTTTTGGCTGATGACAGGAATGGAATCTGGAAGAACTGGATTTTTACATGCCACTAATCAGCTGCATATCCACAGGGAAGTCGCTTGCTAGCTCTTCTGCCTCAGCTTTTTTCTAATTAAATTAAAAAAAATGTTGGCTAATATGTGTCTCACAGGGCACTGAATGCAGAGGTAGTAGCCACATGCTGTGAGATCTCTGGAAAACACTACAGGAATGTCCAAGGGGTTTATTATGGTTGAGGCTCCGGCAGTGAAGGAACTGGTTAAGCCTGGGTTAACGCCAGGCTGTTCATTAAGGGCAGACTTAATAGGTGAAGCTCTGAGAGTAGCTGCTCTTGGCTTTGCCTGCAATTACAGTGGGCAGCTCGAGCCTGCTGCAATATTGGAGCATTGCAGGGGTTCGGAGCGGGGCTCGAGCGGATGCAGGAATGTTGGGATCTGTCTTGGGCTCTTCCTTTCTGCTTCCTGGCTGGCTTTGCAGGCAGGTCGTGCCGTAGCCACAGTGAATTTTGGCCGTTTAGCCCAGTGGCAATTGCTTCTTCTGCCACTGGTGTGTCCGTAGTGTCTCCTTGCCAAAAAAAGGGCATTTTGTTCCACTGAAATCTTCCTTTGCATCTGCCTGCCTCTGTCTGTCACTTTTTTGCCTTTTAAATGAACAGGACAGAAATGTTTATTAGGCAGTAGAAACTTTAACATGTGATATTAAAGGTATAAATCAACTAGAAATAAGAATTTTCAGCCTTCAAGCTCAAGATGTCTTTATTTTATTGAAAACCCAATCTACTTGTGTGATGTCTGTATTTTGTTTTTAAAATTTTACTTGATAGCACATTTATAAAACATGTGTTGTAGTAAGCAATGGCACGAAAAGGAGAAAACCTCTTTTAAGAAGAGTAGGTATCAGTGTATTTTCGAAAAACCAAATAACCTTGCCAGGCATTTGCAGCAGTAAGTTAAACTTCAGTAACACTCTTGAAATTCAACAGCACTGCGGTCATCTGCCTAAGCATGGGAGACAGCATCGGAAATTGAGATCTAAATCTAGGCTTACTCTTATTTGCCTCTGGGGTTTGCTCTCTTTGTGGTTATGTGTGTTAGCTGGTTTTGGTGACTTGGCAGATGTGAAATGTATTGATTAAAAAAAAAATCATCCCTCGTTCTTCTCTAAACACAGGACTTTGGGACTAGGAATAGGGTTTTGAGAGCATGAAATTGATAGAGTATTTTAAATCACAAGACTGAGTTAACATGAATTTCAAGCTGATGTTCCTGCTGCAGAGGAAAGCAGCTGTTACTTTCTAGATTTTCCTTTGCTCCAGTGAGTTGTGTTGGCACAAACTTTTGTGGTACCAGATGGTGATACATGTGAGGAAGTGGATCCAGATGTAAAGTGAATCAAACCAACCTGTGCGTTTTGCATAGGGTATTTGCGTGTCCTGGGGTAGGAGGGAGCAGGTGAGGAATGAGGAGAGGGCTGGGGGATGGAGACCTCCCCCAGCTCTAGGAACAGTGATGTTAAATTTTCCTCAGTGTTTGGTTTCTATCTTCCCTGCTCTCCTTTTGAGAAAACCCAACAGTCCTGGGTGAAGCTTGCAGAGCAGAGTGAATTGGCCAGTTTCACTTTTACTTCTGGAGCGCTGGTCTGGCCGAGCAGCCTCAGTGTTCGACTTCAAACTGCAGTGGAAGCTTTAAATCAAAACTGACAGGTTTTCCTTTTAGGTCATTTTTACTTTATTTAGCTTGTAAGAAACTGTAATTTGAAGCTTTACATATACTTGAACCGTGAGTAGTTTCTTTGTACTTTATATTTTTGTAATTTTGCATTCAGATATTTAATATTCAGAAGGAGAACCTTATATATATACATATTTTTTTAAAAAAATGACATGTTTTGGTGCCTGTTTGGTGCTCGTGGTGTTTTTATAGCAAAATACCCCGACATTAAGAAAAAGAAATGCAAAACAGGCCACTTGTCCTAAGCCTTGGGAATAGTGAGTGGAAGCCGGTACCAATTAGCAAACAGATGTCACCGAGCACAAACTTTTATTTAATGCTTCAGATACATAGTGACTTTTTTGAATGTTAGGTGCCATATGGCAGGAATCGGGGCACAGGGAAAAAGTAATTTTTAATATTCAGCCCTAAGCACTGCAGAACTGTGAGTTACTTGGAGCGCGTAACCAAGAACCCCAAGTCAGAGGAAGGAATTTGCTTCAGGAGGAAAGATGGACTCGCGTAATGGAGCCGAGGCAAAGCCCGGGTAAGCAGCACAGTGCAGCAGGGATGTTTCTGAGCCTTGCTCAGCACACCTGGCCTTCAGAGCCAGCCGGGGAGCTCGCGGGGAGCGTGTCAAGGATAAAATATTTCCTTAAACAGCACTCGGTGTCCGGGGCTGGGCCCGCTCGCGCTGAGCGCTGCAGCTGCGGCTGAGTCTCCAGGGGCGGAAGCGGAAGAACTTTCGTCTTCATCATCTCTGCCTTCCCCGTGGCCCTGAGCAAGCTGTCCTGTCCTTCCCCGGAGAACCCCGTGGAGCTCCGCGAGGCGCTGGGACCTGCGCGAGGCCATCGGGCGCCCCCCGTTTTGCGCTCTCGCCGCTCGGGAGCGGGTAGGAAGCGGGAGAGCACGTGGGAAGCGTCAGCTCCTTCATCTGGGGTCGCCGGCACAGGGAACTGCCCCGTGCCGATCGCTAGGGAAGCAGAACCGCGAGTGTGTGCTGGTGCAGGCAGAACCCCCTCCCCTGGCTCAGGGCTCAGTTAAACTCTTGCAACATTCAGTCTCCCTTAATGAAACAGATGTTTTTGCTTCCACCTTCCCAGGCCTTATCCAGGCTGAGCCAGACACCTAGGAGAATTTTGCTGAAGTGAGTATTTAAACCAGGCGCTTGCACTTTGGGGCTTAACCAGAGGCCAAGGGCATGAGTTTTACATGCGATGGGGAGGTCTCTGGTACTGTTACGCTGGCTTGAGAGACTCCCTGCCTGCCTCGTCATGAGAGAAAGGAGATTGGAGAGGATGTGTTGTCTCTTTGCTGGCAGTTTGCGACGATTTTGGAGGGTCTAAGACTGCCTTTTGACAGGGGCACATCTCCTGCGCGGGTGACTTCCAGTTTAAGATTATCCGAAATCTGTGTTTCTCTTCTGCGCTCATTGTTGCTATGTGCCCCTTTTATGTAGAAAAGGTGAAGATCCAATATGCCCAAAATGGGATCTCCTCCAGAAAAACGATTGCACTCGGGTCAAATTTAATCTCTGTGCCAGCAAAGCTGGAGTGGGCAAACCTCACAAGCTAAAGCTACTTCTTTTCATCCTTATGATCATTCCAAATATTTAGAAATTAAAAGCAAAGTTGAGTAAACTCATGCGCTTGTTTTTGGGAGCTGCTCTGTGCGATGCTGGGCGGGACGACGGGCACCCGGCCGGGCTGGGCTGCCGCAGGAAGCGCGCGGGGTGCCCGCGTGGGGCTGAGCCTCCCGCCGCCCCGCGCCGTGGGCGTTGCAGCTGCCTCCTTATTTTTAGCTTCCGATTATCTCATCGTACATGTGCATCTCTCTCCAGCACGTTTGGTAAATGAAGCTCTTGTTTTTTTTGTTATGAAGAATCCTTTTTCATACCAAACTGCACCTAAACATGGATGAGTTCCTCACCCCTCTCTTATTCATTCCACCCTTAAGACTTTTTGTGATGCAGAAGTGGGTGGGGTTCTTTACTTTTTGCTGCTGTATATGCATGCTTTGGAGCCTGTGGCTAAGGCTATGGGCTCAGTTGGGATTACAAGGAAGGGCCAGAGCTTCTAGATCAACTTCTGCAGTTGGAAAAAACAGAAGCTTAATCAGAGTGGGAGGAAAAGAACAAACAGTGGATGTGGATTTTGTTCCTTCCATGCAAGAACATGCACCAGCATGGTCATAAGGGCTTTTTTGTGGGTAGAGGTAAAAGATACCATCAATTTCCATCAGTGCATTTTCCAGTGTGATAGTGATTCATATTTATTTTTTCTTGCTTAGTGGCTCATCCTCACCTAAGAAAAGATGTGTAAAATGTTTCCATTTTTAGCTCTTCGGGTAATGAATGAATAAACTTACCCTTTTTTGGCTGTTGGGCACAGCGGGTGAACCTTCCTCCTCAGGATCGGTCTGTTTCGCTTGCTTGGCTTAAAATACCAGTCCTGGGAAGGCTCCTCACCCGTTATCTGCACGTGGGCAGAAGAAAATGTTCTAGTCCTTTTGCTTCAGGGTTGTTGCCCTGAAACTGTGCTGTGAAACATAGCAATGTGGAGCAATATTCTCCTGGCTCCTGACTGCCCCCCCGGCACATTAGATGCCGCTGGCGACTGCGTGTTTGATTGCTCGGAGCTACCAGGACTTGGCAATGCCTTTGCTAAGGGATAATCCTGGTTATTTCTGGTTTCCTTAAATGTGGAAGCACAGGCTGCCTTTTGCAAGGAGTAGTTTGAAACCATTGACCCATTTCAGCAGGCAGTTTTGGCTTTTGAATTCTGTCCATCTCTGCTGGCCTGTCACAACAGCTCCTAGAAGCAGCGATGGTCAGAATGAATGAGCAGCACCCTGTGTGCGGGGTGCAGAGGGAAGGTGGATGGGCTAATTTTAGAAGTGAAAGAGGGGAAGATGATGGCTTGTGGTAACCCTTAACGAGCTGCCATGACAGGGGAAATGCTGCTCTTTTGGACTACCAGGGCATGTAGGTGCTGCCTTTGTTCAATCTTAAACCATGTGTTTTTGAAATGATTTTTTATGCTGCTTTAAACTCCCTCATGCTGACTCAGTTTGGTTGTGGAAGTCTGAAAACTTCTGATCTAGAGCAAGATTTCTGCAGTCAACAGAATGGGCCTGCATATGATTTTTTTTTTCCTATTAGCAAAATACCTTCCTTTATGTTGATCTTGAGGGATCTGTTGCTCTTGCTGACTCTTTCCCCAAGACTAGTTCTTTTGCAGAGCTCATGGTAGTACTCTTGATTCCTTGTGCAAATTTGTTTATTAAGATGATTATTTATTTTCCCTCCTCCTTCAGGATGCTGCATTGAGATCTACCATATCTGATGTTAAATGAGGAAGACCTGATGGTGGATGCTTTCTGTTGCCGGTTGCATAAACCAGCCCTGAATGGAAGTACAGAGGTAAAAGACACTTTCCATTGCCAATATCCTACCAGGAGAGGCAGAAGTGCATTGAATAGGGCCTAAATTCCTTACAGCTTTTCCAGCCTCTTTGCATAGCAGGGAGGACCTATTCCACTGCATTTAGCAGCAGCTTTAGTGTTTTATCCTCTCTCCTAAATTACACAGCAAATGATACATTTATTGCATTCAATCAAGGAGCTTCTAGGAGTTGAAATGGAAATCTTGGACCTGTATGTAAGGCTGCCAGATTTATCTGCTGAAATCTAAAATTTACAGCAGGTAATGAAGAACCTCTGCTGTCTGTATCAAAGTGAGTTAACCCCAGGCCTCCTCTCCCCTAAACTTTCAAGGACAAATGCCTAGCAGAAAGCAAATAAAACTCATTGTGAAATATGTTTGACTAATTCCTCAGCTCTAGAACAGTTATTGGCTTGCAGTTAATTCTAACTATTAACATATTTTGTTTGTCAAAGATACCATCCACATGAATCTGGTACAGTTTTCATGCTGGTCATCTTGTTCCTCATCCTTAAAGTGCATGAGTTCTGCCTGTTGTTGTTTCAGAAGATAGTGCAGACTGAAGGACGTTCTACTTTCTGTGTAGCCTTTAAAATCTACTGGATTTATTTAGTATTTGTCTTGGATTAGTCTGAGACTTGCAGGGCACTTCTGTGTTTTGACTGTGAATTTATCTCACTTTCTGACAGCGATTGGCCTGTTCTGGCAGTGGGTGAGAGGATGCGAGGCATTGAGATGCTGTTGGAGCATGTGCTGGAAATGCTGCAGGGCAGAGTGCTCTGTTGGACTTAGTTTTTTTTTTTTCCCCTGTTTTTTGTGCTGAATTTGTTTGTGATTGGGTATAAAATTAATGATAAAAAGGAAACCAATCGGTAAATGTCTTACTCATAAAGTGGTCCTTCTGCTTGTACTTCCCATAGTGCTTCTAGGGTATTGGCCCATCCTTGATGACAAAACACCCCAATAGTTCTGCTCTTGCGTAGTGCTGACGCTTCCTGCGCTCAGCTCATGGATTCATTCTTGAGCTTGATATTAGCACTTCAGTTTCAGGTTTGGGAACCATTTCATGCTCTGCTGATATCAGCCTCACTTGTCATAGCTACAGTATAGCAGCTGGTTAATAAATACGAATGTGGCAAGTTGTGGGATAAGTTTTGCTGTGTTCTTTACTCTCACCATGCTCTTACCACGTACCACCTCTCACTATGGATGACTGCAACACATTGTGCAGGCTACTGTTTTTTTTTTTTTAAACCCTGGATTAAAATGTCAGCTCTTAAGCAGAGGCCCGAGTCATACACAAAACTGAGTGAAAGATTCAAGCAAATGTACTCGAGGTGTGTGCTTTTGTGTTTTTTTTGCTTGTTTTGGGGTTCTTTTTAGAAGTATTTTCATGATGCATGTGTTCTGCATGTGTACAGCAGAGTGGCTGAATCAGCCTCCGTGGAAAAGAGCAGCTTAAAATCTACATATTGACCCAGTGCAAGTACAGATAATTTCTTTGGGTCCTCCCTTTATCTGGAATATGCGAAGGCAGAGCAGCAGTTAGATTCCTGCTCTCTGTTAGTGTAAATTTTTTTAGTGTTATGGGTGTTTTATGCTGGATTGAAAATAGTCTAATGCTGAGCTCTTAATGCATCCAGTAAGGGCACCTCAGGGATGCTGTGCTTTGTGAGCACTGAAAATTAAATTAAGCAACCAGCTCATTGCGTGGATCCTGCAAATGTTCACCAGGTGCAACTTGTGCTGGTGACTGAACATGACGGTCCCCTGCTTTCCTGTGTTCCATAATGTGCCTAATGGTCCTCGTTACCTGGAGACACCACTGAATTTTAAACTGTGTCATGTTTAAAACCTCATTTCATACTGTTCTCAATAAGAGAATAGCAGGAATAAGCTTTTCTCCATAAGTCATTTAAACTACTTATAAGCCCACATGAACTGACAGTTTTATTCTTTGCTAGAGAAGGAAATAATCCAGAGTACTGCAAGCACACTTGCATAATTGACATAATTGTGCTTATGTTATACCTATTTCATATATACTTACAACTTTGATGCCTGGGTAACGTTTTACTAGAAAGGTGAAATGTTCATGAGTGCTGATGTCTGAAGAATGAAGTGGAAGAAGGGACCTTCATCCTGTGACAGCTGCGTGTTACCTTTCCTTAGGCGCCTAGAAATGTTTGACAAATCTGTTTCTTTGTGTTTTTTCTTTTCCCTGATGCTTCCTGTAGCATAATTTAAAATACGTTAGGCCAGATTTTTGCTGCTTTTGCATAAGACCTAGATTTAATGCACCTTCCTACTGCTTTGGAGAACTTGAATTTAGGTTCTTTCTAAATCAGAAGGACTTGGGATTGGATGGATTTGCATACATACAAAATCTAAATACTATAACCAACACTTATCTTCCTCATCTATGCAACAGTGACTGCAGCTGGTAACAAGATACTGGTTATATTAATATAACTGTATTAGCAACTTTAAGTTTGCTTTTTGTATTGAATGAATACTGCTTTGCGAGTTGGAGCCACAACATCTAAAAAGAAGCCCTACTGATATAATTGATGCTCTTCAGAACTAAAACCAGTTACGGGTTCCTGCCTTGCAGGTCTATTCCTTCGTTTATTTGTTGTGACCAGCTGTGGTGATCTGGCTCTCCACCATAGATCTTTCATTTATTGGAAGCATTTGGAAAGAATTGGAGCTGCTTTACTGTAGGTGATAGCTGTGAAAATCCTCAGATGAAAGGTATTTTAAGGAAAATGTAAGTTAAGAAACAATTTGGGATTCATCCGATGCTTTGGATGGGGTTGTGTGGATGCTCTGTACAAGTATTGGTGTTTACTCTTTTACAGAAGGGTTCCTACAGTCTTGATTTCAGAATGGAGTGTGTGAGTTTGTAACTTCCCTTTATACAGAGTTAGTTTCCTGCCCCCTCTTTGAACTTGCGCTTGACGCTGCTGCTGTGCTGAGCACCCGCCAGCAGCCGGGTACCGCGCAGTAGCGCTTATCTGCCCACTCTGTTGATACATTGCTTCTACTTTACAGCATTAAAAGACTTTCCAACGGCCATGCCCCATTTAGCTAGGCAATGTGCAAATACAGTCCTAAGTTCGTGCTTGGAGAAATTCGTTTTCAAAGTAAATTTTGCAGCTACAGAGCAAGAACAAGGAAGTTCCCATTTTACAGAGTGTCCTGACTTAAAAGAGAACTAATGACTTGTCCATGGTTGGGCACAGCCTGCGTGAGTCTGGGAATTAATTCTCAGGAAGACCAAACTCCCTCTTATGGGTTGTTTTTGGAATAGCAAATAGTTTTTATAGTCAAATACTACAGCCTGTAACCCCTTTTACAGTATTAAAAAAAAAAACCAAATTCTTTTGTTGTCAGTGTTGCCTGATTACTTTTCTTCTGAGAAGTTTGACCTAATGGATTAGGGTGTTGCAGTGCTGCATTTTTTTTATTTTTTTTTTCTTTTCCTCCCTGGTTTGCTTCATTCAGGCATGAGGAAGCAACTTCCAGTTACTCAAAAGTGAGGTGGAATTTCTCCTTTGTCCTGCTGGATTTTTATCAGAGTCCTAGTAATTCAAGAAGGCCACCTTGTACTCGCTGAAGGTGAGACTACTGCTGTTCAGTAATTCTAGGAGCTCGAGGGCTTATCTGGCACTGTTATTAGTTTGCTACTTGCACAGGAATGTTTGAGCTCTGGTTATCAAATTAGAAGACAAAAATGTATCTTAGCTTGAACTGTGTAACTGGTGCTCCAAGATTGTGTGAAACTGCATAGAAATTCTGTACCTTCCAGTGTTTTTGCAATGTAAGAGTTGTAGAATTGATCGAGTAGAAAATACAATAAATTTATATGCATTATATATAAAGGAACCTTTATTAAAAGTTTGGCCTAGATTTTGTGCTTCAATCTAACAAGAAGCTTGTTTTAGTTGCTGTTATAGTCAGAAATAAATTCTGTGTTGCTGGAGCAATTACATTCCTTCTAGAAGTTCATCTGGTTGTTGACCTATTTTATAAAATCTTTTGACTGACCGGCATCATACCTGGAGCATAGGCCAAGAACTAAGGGAGACCAACGTGTGTGGGTGCTTCCAAATTTGGGTTGGATGAGGATTCCTAGAGGCTCTGGCCGCTGTAGATGTCCCTCCTGCAAGGGGTTTGCATGGGGCGGCCAGGTCCCAGCAGGAAGAACAGATTGAACAGGCTCTGCCTGGGCTCACTCAGTGCTTTAAAATTAGGCTCCTTTCTTTCATTTTTTTTTTTTCTGACCTTAATGTCTCATTCCTAAAATTATGATACACTTCAATTAACCTCGGCAGTGTTACGCAAAAATACTCTGGTTGTTACCTCTTGAAATGTGTGGGCACTCTGTTGGATACTGCATGCATTTGCTGGGAATGCTTCTCCTGGATTTTGTAGTCTCTTGGATTTTATAGCTGTGTGCGTAGTCTGTTCACTACTTCAGACTTGTTCCTAGAAAATAGAGAGGAATTTTTTGCCATGACTCATGTTGTAGAAGTGGCAGATGCTGCAATGCTTTGAAAATGTTATGGTGGTTCCTGGAGGTGCCGACAATACAACTAAGTGCTGGGAAACCAAAAATATCTTGGGGATGAACCTAATGATTTCACACCAACGCTGTTCCTCCCCTTTTCATGAGGATACTTGAGTGAAATCTTGGTGCCTGGTTCCACATCTGTGCTCTGCAAAAGTGCACAGTACTACTGCAAAAGAACATTTCTGCTATAAAGTTTCATTTTCACCCTGCTGTCTAGAGGATGTGCTTCTGGTTTTAGTCCTCATAGTCAGCTTCATTGCTCCCCATCTCCACTCAGTTTTGCTTGGTTTGGGCTTTTGCTTTGCTTTGAGAGAACCTCAGTTCCTCTCTGGCATGTGGGGTGAACAGCAGGGACTCGAATGCTGCTAAGGATCAATCCAAGACCGATGTCCTTAGCACATCTAGGTCACGTCACCAGCGATGGCTCCATGACTGACACCAGGCTCCCGAGAACGTGGCTCTGAAGGAATCCCAGGTTTGTCTTTCTGCTCTGTCCTTTGTGGGATGGATGTGGAGTTTGTGAGGTCAGGATGGTTGCCCATCCTGGCGTTAGTAGCCGATACCAAAGTGAACAGAAAAGCCCTGCTCGGCTTTGAGGTCAGCAGTTGGGATTTTTAGGTGCAGGTTTTATTTAGAAACACTGGATGGACAGCGTGCACTGTATTCTTGTGGTACACAGGGAAATGCTCGAGGAGGGATGGAGAAACATTGCCATTTGAGGTTTTTCATGGGAAAAATGCAAATATCTTGCATGTTCTTCCTCCAGCCTCCTGCACAGACTAATGACTCGTCTAGGTTGCAGAAAGGAGCTTTTCCATAGTTCCAAAGAGTGAACATCAAGCGCTTGCTTCAGCAGAAAGCTCCAGGGTTATGTTTGTAGCAGAGGAGCTGGTTTTGCAAATCTAGACCTCGTCGGTGGCTCCAGGCCACGGGAGCCACCCTGGGATCGGAGCAGGGAGGAGGCTCTGCCCTGGCACGCGAGGAAAGGGGAAGCCTGGAGCTGCCCCTCGCACTTCCGCAGAGCGGGCTCGGGAGAGGGCAGTTCCTCTGCTCGGCTTCATGTTCTTAAGAGACACTTTTAAACCCAGCTTGAGTTTGCTGTGAGCTCTGTGTCTCCTCCTGCAGTCACTGTGCAAGCTGGTTTCAGAACAAAGGAAAATAACAGCCTCTGTGTGCGTGATTGCAAATGGTCCCACATCTGTGCTTGCCCTGGTTTGCACTCTACTCTCTGGTTATTCCTGTAGGATGTTTTTTTCGCCAAGTTGCAGCATACTGAAAACTGGTCTAGGTTGGGAATGTCAGCTCCAAATAGTAGGCATTGGGCATCTCCCCTAGTTCTGCTATCAGGATTGTTGAGTTTTTGGTAATATGAACATACAAGACCAAACAGTTTTGTGAATTTGATACAAAAGAGAGCATCATAACAGAGCTTGCAGCTGCCCCTAAAGGATTGCTATGCCTGCTTTAAAATTACAAGAGCTTTGGGTAAAACTTGTAGTTGCTCTGGTAACCCCTATAAGATTTATTTTCCTTTTGAATTAGATTTTTGCTACTCATCTATATTATATAGAGAGTAAAGATAGGAAGACCCCCACAAAACTATTTTTAACTTTTTTTCCCCAATTTTCCTGCCTAGAAAATCACTTCCTCACAGGAGGAGAGATCAGGTCCTGTCCTCTAGCAACCAGGTCCAGTTAATTATTTTTATACGTGGGACTTCTCTGTGCTCCCTTGGTAGCGTTTAGAAATGATGGAACTATCTTTTATTAGCCTTTCCATCAACTGTTAGTTTCCTATCAGCTGTATGCATTTGTCTGACAAAGCTTTCTGCTTAAGGTCCTGGATTAGGTTCTTTTTGAGGTAGTATTGCCCCAGTATCCCCCCCGGTCCATCCTGCCATAGAGGCACACAAGGCACAGAGCCATGGAAGTGCTTGAGACTTCCCCAACCTGATAATTCCCTGATTTATTCATAAAGCAGGCAGCACAACTCTTGAAAATTTGATCAGATGCCAGTTCCTTCAGTAGCCACTCCATTCAGAAACCTTTTTATAGCTCTGCTAACATCTCTCAAGACTGTTGGGCTTAATTAATGTTTAAGACTCTTGAACAGAACATGTCAAGAAAGGGGAAGCTTTCTGGAGCCAGCACAGGGAGCCAAGCAGGAGCTCTGCTTCAGGGAATAGGAAGAATAAAGGATGTGCCAGCATGTGAGCTGAGTAACTCAGTGCCTCTTTGCTTGCTTGAAGTGTTCTGTTCTTTGTGTGTGGGGTTTTTGTTTGTTTTCTTTGTGAGAATTATTATATTTAGGGTTATGAATTAACAGGGATTTTGAATTAGCAGGCATCTGAGTGGAGTCCTTTGTATGGACAGTGATTTTTAACTGTTTAAGCTCTATCACAAGAAATAGAATGCGATTCTTAATGTGCCCTTCCTGAATAAATAGGAATGCATTTCTATTTTTTTTATTTATTTATGGTGGAATTTTAGACCAAGATGGTAAAATTGCCACAAAAATACTCCCAGTCAGGTTAAAATATTCCATTTTCTACCACCCGCAAAAGCAAAAATAAAGATTCCTCAGAAGTCAAGTGGCAGGAACATTAATTTTCCCAAAGAAATATCTTTTCTTGTGCACCAGTCGATTATGAGTCCTAACATTGGTGTTGTTATGATCACTGGCATTTTCCCACATAAATATCTTTGGCGCAACTCTGAGCGTTATCAAGCAGCACAAACCTTTATCCTGTGGGAATGTTGAGTGTTTCTGGCACCTTATAAGTGTCTTTTTAAGTAGTTTTTTTTAAATGTATTGAGATATTGCTTAATAAATGCATTAAAAAAAAAACTCATGAATCCCACAAACTCCTTTCCTGCTGCTTCTTCCTTACACATACACGTACTTTTCCTCTGAGAATTATTAATGGATTATTAATTAATGGTGAAATGTTACATGGAAAAGATAAGGCAGTAATGAAGTAAGGATGGTTGCAGAGGTTTTTGTAAAATTTACTTGGCTCAAAAAATTAGTTTCTGGAGATTCTGTCTTAATCTCATGAAGGCTGTAATTCTGAGGTTGCCTTAGAAGATCCAAGTATCTCAAATAAGATCTGTTTCTTAGAGGAAATCAGTCTGTGTATGGATAGTGCAGAAGGTTAAGGCCTGGCTTTCGTGGTTGTTGCTGTCTGACATGAGCAGTGAACAGAATGAAATGTGGTCAAACAGCAGTTTTATCCAGCACTCGTGGTGGCAAAAATACATTTGTCATCCTTAATAGAAAGCAGAACCTGAATAGACTTATAGAAATGACTGACTGCTGCTGATTTAAGTTCAATAGCTTTGCCTGCTGAGGAAAATACTCTTGGCAAAGAAGTTAATAGTGATGAAACTTCACCGTAGCAGTTAAGCTTAGGTATCCTTTGAGTTTAAAAATAAATAAATAAATAAAAAGCTCATTATTTAATCTTCAGATAGGCTTTATTTTCTCTTAGTTAAAAAGGTAACAAGTAGAGCATCAAGATCTTATGGATGGATGGACTGTAGATGCTTTATTCAGCAGAAGGACCATTCTGGGGTCTGGGTTTTTTTTTTTCCGTTTGTTCAGAAAGTTGATTGTCTTCATTGCATGAGATTTAAGTTTATGACACTGAAATTACATTGTGGTATTCAAAGACAGCTTTGCTTATTTCAGCTGACAAGGTTTACAGGAAAATATGTTGGAGGAGCTACTTTTAGTAGAAAATGAGGACCTTTTATTAAAATTGGGTTCTGTAAAATTTTGGGTTTCTCATTCTGAGAAAACCTTGTTACAGCAGAAGATGTAAAAAAGCCAAGGTCTAACTAAGGTCTTTCTCATACAGTAACGTTAACTTGTAGTAACTCTATCAGGCTGCCTGTCCAAATAAACAAATCTTGAAGTGGTTAAGTGGTGTTTAAGCCTTTGTTTCTTGATGTTAGTGGGTTTTAGTTACTCCAACTGTATGTTTTAATCCAGAAGAATGGTGAAGATCTGCTTGTTTTGTATACTTAATTTTCAGCGTATCTGCTCTTGCTCAAGGAAATCAGAACTCAAATAGAGAGACTTGGCGTGCGGAGTGAAGACGTGGAGCTGTTGTGTTCGCTCATCACTGCACGGCTTCTTTCTATGAGCTGTGAATTGAGCCTTATTTATACAGAAATTGTTTAGACTGAAATATGAAATCACTGGAGCCCTGGGACACAAATGGGTGTCTTTGCTTTAGCCTTGGCTGAAGCCTGCTTGCCGGTGGGGACCAGTAAATAAGGTCAGTAGTGACTGAGCTGCTGCCGTAGTGCTGGAATTTGCTCTTACTTGGTGTTTTCATCAGTGTATTATCCATAGAAACCAAATTGAAATACTAATGCTGGTTCCCAGAACATCCTTGGAACAAGTTTGACAGTTCCAAGGAGCTCTAGAAAGTAGAGCTGGAATTTGTGTGTTAGATGAAAACAAAGGAATAAGTGACTCTCTCCTTTCTACAAGTATGTGAAAGGGTTTTTTTTGCCCAGGAGTTTGATGGAAATAAGGAAGGAGAAGACTCTTGAGCTGCGTCCGATCCTCATCTATTATTTGCTCTAAACACTGCTGGAATAAACTGAAATTTGGTTTGTACACAAGGAGGTCGCTACCTCTGCCCTGATCAAGCCTGATCTTATTGAGTAACTGAAGCGGAGCCGGACAATGTCCCTTACAGGCAAATTGGTGGCTTTGCTCCCATTACAGTGAAAATAGAGCTCAGTCGTGTTTGACAGCAGTAAAGCATCTGGACATGCTGTATTTAAGCCTGGAGTTCACTTGTGTACTATGATCTGTGATGGAGCATCAACATTGACAGTTCCCTGCTTGCTACTCATATGGAAATATCTATATTTCTAGATTATTTTTTACATTTCCTCTGATATTTCCTTTGATACCCTTTTGCTCTCTAACATTTGCTTGTTATAGCTCTGCCTCTGACCTGAACTTGTGCTGGGGCCCGGCATTCCCTGAACCCTGGTGCCTCCTTGGACCACGTCGCACAACTGGCATCGCGGTGGCACCGGGTATCGCACAGCGCTGCGCCTCCCGAAACGCTCTATTGCCATGGCAACCCGCCTTCCCGAAAGGACCGCGGATCCTGGGAGACCCATCCCAGTTTCTGTGTCTGGAAGAAAACTAGTCCCATCCAGAGGAATTTAACCTTATTTCTCGTTTTCTTGCGGAGGACGAGTAGGCTTTGTCTGCAGGCTGATTTTTCTCCCTCTCAGCCCAGGGGTGTGCCTGAGCCTGGGACCAGCAGGGAAATCACTTGTGTTGATGATTTCGAGTGGGGAACATAAAATTTTAAGCACAGATTATTTAAGAGGGTCAGCAATGTCACGGTTAAAACTGTATAAATGCTTTGTGACTGACAGTATTAAAAAAAAAATAACCAAAATAAGCAAGTATCCTGCAAGAGAGGCACCTGGCAGCTTGCACGCACTCCAGGTGCGTGTGTAGGGACTGGATTTGCTGCTCGCCGTTCAGTTCCAGCTGGAGTTGTGGCTATCTGCAGATTGCTCCTGGCTCACCTCCAGAGCGTTGTCTGCTCAAGACTTGAGTTTAATTTTTTAACCTCAGATTCCAGTGCCCAGTGAAGCATTTGCCCTGTGCTAATTTAGGACTTTTTTTTTTTCTTTTTTGGTTAAAGCAGCTAAAGGCCAAAAATCTGCCTTAAAGCAAAGGGCCTGTTTTGACCTGATAAATCCCAGGAAAATAAGACTTAAGACTGAAATTTGCAGACCTTGACTGATCTGTTTCCCAGTTATTGAGTCTCCAAGTGCTGAATATTCCTATTTAATGTCAATGAAGACCCAGTAGGTTGAAATGTAATTTCAATCTTAACTCTGTTTGTTTGTTTATTGTTTTTTTAAATTGTTTAAAACAAAGTAGTTGTTTTCCACTGGTGCAGCAGTTTGCACAGATGGATGTAGGATGGGGCTGAGGAGTTAATTTGGTGAGAAAATGAAGCATTTTCTAGTGGCATTTTTCAATACGGTGAACGTACAAGCGGCTGTGCCAGCACGATGGAGAGAGGGAGGTTATGGCTGAAAGCGGTTCAGAAAATGCAAAAAACCTCCTCTCTAGGACTCCTGGATGGTTTCCATGCCTTGCTAAGCGAAGACAGCTATATACACAGAACACAGACGAGCAGGGGTGTATAATGCAGTTAGGTACAATTTAAATTTTATTCACACTGGTCAAAACTACTTAGATAACCGCAGAGCTGTCCTGCAGCATCCCAGACGTAAGGAGGAATGCGAATAGAGGAAGCCCCTTTGGGCTGTACCAACACTTCACCTCCAAGTGTTTGTGTTTAACCAGCGCAGTGATGCTCACCAGGCTCTGCAGAAGGTTTCCCAACTGTGTACCTTACTAGCTTGTATTTTAATTGGTGCAGAAAAAGGCATTGAACTAGAATAAAATTGCTTAGCTGTGTGGGGGGTGTTGTGGTGTGTATGTGTGGGTTTTTTTTTTCTTTTTTTTTTTCTTTTTTTCCTCAGAGGAGCTGCTGGAAGAGGGGCTGGATGAAATCATCTCCTTTTTCAAGCTTTTCCCAAATGTGCTTTTTTACTACTTTTAGCTAGCTAAATTTGTACAGGCCTATTTCCAACCGAGTATTTTCCTCCATTGAATTACATTCAGAAGAGAATTGATAGAGATGCCATGAGAAATGTAAACATGCAACAATGGACCCCAGTGTGTCTTCATTTAGTCCATTTATCTGCTTTTAGTCGCATCTTTGACCATCAGGGAAAACCACCCTGCTGCGTGGCCCTCCTTGGTGCAGCCTCCTGCTGTCCTCACCGGTCTGGGACATCTGTGGATTTATCCTCAAACACCTGATAGCTCTTGTTTTCTGCAAGGCTATTCAGGAAATATCTACCCTTTTCTGTCATCTTTGGTTTCCAGATTTTGGCCATCCAGTGCTCCGCTCTAAACGGGTGGGTGATGTTCCCTTCCTGAGTGCCGTGGTCAGCAGATGAGGATATCTTGGAAACTGGGTATCCGTAGTTTGCCTCTGTGTATCTCTTATTCCTAGCCATAAAAAATGCAGGTGTGGAACAAGAATAAACTTGGGAAGCCAGTGGGGAAGTCATGCAACATTAATCACCGACTCTGCTAGATTAAATTTGGTCTCTTAATAATGAGGTTCCCTCATGTAACTGATTCTATGCATTTTTCTCAGTGAACTTTTTTGTGCTCAGTTTTGCTGGGGAATTGGACTCTGGACCACCTGAATTACACGATATAGTCATTTTTAATGATGCAAGTATGGAAAAAGTTCTTTTCGTATAGGTTAATAGTTGCAGCAGTGCCTGTAAATAGGTCAGGAAGAGAGCTGGGTGTGAGGCGCTGAGCATGGACCGAGCGCGAGCGATAAACCCAAGCAGTCAAAAAGGCTCTTTCCTAAGGCCTTATCTCCAGCTGGCACCAAGGGCGGCAGGAAGGAAGGAGATCTATAAAAAGGAGACGTGTGTGGCAGGGAGAGATTCATGGGGCTCCGGACGGGAGCGGGGGGAGCCCCCGGATGGGCCCTTGGGGCAGGTGCTCTGCGCTGCTTCCCGAGCAGGCAGCACCCAGAGGTCTCAGAATCTCCCTAGAGCTCCCCGACAGGGAGGACAACCTGTTGCCCAGTATATAGGAGGGAGCTGCACACTACAGCATGCTCCCTTGTTTATAAATTCCTGATTTTTAATAGGAAGCTCATCGTATAAACCATGGAGTTTGTTGGGGTGATGAGGCAATGCACTGTTGCCTGTGTAAGATCTGTCTGCTAAAAGTGAAGGAGGAGAAAAAAAAAAAAAAAAGCACTCTGGTTCTGTGGGTTGTTGCCCATGTTCGGAGAGGGGTACCATGAGATGCTAGTGCTAAGGGCAAAGGAGTGGTTTTCTCTTTTTTTTAACAGAAAGCTGCGTTTTCAAAGCCAGCCAGTGTTATGACAGATGTGTTATAGGTGACTTGACTAACATGTGGTTACAGCAGATGATCTCGTTCACTGTCTTGCATTTGTACAATGAAAACACCTTTTGCTGCAAACCATATCATGAGCTTTTCATATACAAGTATATATGCGTCCCCCCCACACACACTAAAAATCACCCATCTTCAGTTTCTGGCTTACTTGTGAGGGTCAAATTCTGATGTCACGGAAATGGTTTTTTACAACCTATCGAGTTTGTTAGAGCAAATAATTTCACGTAGTTCAAAACGCTATTTCTAAAGGGCGCAGGGAGATGCGTCTGCTGCCTCATTAGGCATTGGGGATCCAACTGCCCTTGCAGCTCATAGAGCTGCAGCCGCTGTGGTGACTCCTGCACCAGTGGCACTTGCAGCACGAGGGTGGGCAGAGCTTCAGGTTTGCAACCATGGAAATAGATTTATCCAGTTACGGTAGTTCCTTGTTGGATTATGCATCAGTCAAAGTAGAAACTATTTAAAAATACCTAAAAATAGTGTTAAAATGCAAAATGGATGCGACTCCGTGGAGGCGGTTGCACTAATGCGTAGGAAACGGAGGCTGATGGTGCCTCTTCAGACTTTCATAGGCAAATTATCCAGCTTCTCTGTGCATGTGTGTGTACATAGGGTAGTCAGAAGGCTATAGTTGTGCAGAGATCTGTGGAAACATAATAAAAAGGATAATAAAGCTGTTTTTAGTATTTAAGTCTTTTATTCTCCTCAACTTCATGATCTATATGTGAGACTTGGGGATGCTTTGATGAGAAGATGAATCTTGCATGAAACTTTCATTTTGCTGCATGATGTTGCTTGGCCTTATGCACATCAGGATTTAAAATCCGATTCATGTATCCTTTTTTCCCTTGCGAATATACTGTTGAATTATTTCGAGGGTTCTGTCATGAAACGCTAATGAAATCTTGTTTAGAGCAAGAAGCCTGTTTCTTTGCTTTTTTTACGCATATGAAGTTTATTTTGTTACTTAGAAATTTAAGCTCCTCAAATAAACCTGCAAAATCGCACTAATGCGCTCAGATTTTGTAATGTTTAAAAAAGTGTTTGATCCTGAAAATATTGTTTAAAGATAACTATAACATACAACATAAGGGCATATGTGTTTTCATTACATTGCTTTAAATGTAACTGGAAGACGATTAGAAAGTGTCACTTAGTGTCCCTTGCTGTCATGCTTTGCGTTTTCCATTATGCATTTATTGTGGAGAGTGCTGATCTTTTTTCCTCATTTGCACTTAGTGATTTTTCTTTTTTTTTTTTTTTTAACTATCTTTATAGTACTATAGGTTTTTGAAAAGGTTTTTCAAATACTCTACTTCATTATCTTGGGTAGCTACTGTTTTACCTGTTTAGCAAAGCAGAGAGAAAATTCAGGGGCCACTGCCTATAGGAAAAAAGTAATTTGGTACTAAAAGCCTTGATGCATTGCTCTGTCATACACTGAATTCCAGTTCACTCTTAAAATGCTACCTGCAGGCAAAATTACAAAATTAGGAATTATCTGGTTTTTGTTATTTCTGACAATTTTCCTAATTAGGCTGGTTGCCTGAGGTTTTAACCCACCCAGAGCTTCCTCTCAATTTTGTCATTAAAATATTGTGTGATTTTTTTTTTTTAACAGCTGCATAGCTGTCACGATAACACTATAAAACATCTCCATGAGGCAGATCAAAACATTCGTCTTTTCTAACGTGCTGAGGTCTGAGCTGCACGGTAGCAAGGAAGGGTGGCCTGGGGTTAATGGCTTGGACTGCCACAGATGCTCCCAGGCTCCTTCAAGAGGGAAACAAACAAACAAAAACCTTTGTTCTTCATGAGGAAATTTGTTCCACGAGAGGTGATACTTTAAAACCTGGATATATCATAGAGGTTTTTAGGTACAGCAACTATCTGAAACTGAGTTGACAGCTACCAACTGTGACCTATAATGAAGTCTTTGCCCCTCTTCATTTCTGTAGAAGCCCTTGAAACTGTTTGAAAGAAAGTCTGGAAGTGATGGAGCTTGACTGAGGAGTCTGAATTTTTGCTCTCAGTTAAGAAATTAAACTTCTCATTAAGTACAGACATACCCTTGTGTTATTGTCCCCTGCAAAAAATACACAGCTATCTTCTCTGAGAGAAGCTTGAAAAGAAAAGGTTGCTGTTGGCTCCTAGCTCTTGTGAGTGCTGATATTTTGCATCGAGACAAACTATTCCTGAAGGCTAGGGAGCTTTTTGCCAGTTTAAGACTTGGAAAAATGTTGCTCATTTTATAAAAGCAAGTTAAGGTGATGGGCAAGGGCTGCGTTGCCTCCCCAGGGTCCCTGCCCAGAGGGGATCCCATCAGAGACAGGGCTCCTCAGCTGCTGTGGATGTGTCCGAGCGCTTGGTTCTTAGTGTTGCCTTCCCTTGAAAGCATTCCCACGTTACATTTTGATGTTTCATTTGCATGATATTGCACTTCATGCAAGTCAAGGACTCAAATTTTTCATGCATTTAAACTGTGCTAGTTTCTCCAGTCATTTCTCCTACAAACATCATAACGAGGCCTCCCGTCATCTTCCACTAAAAGCACCTGGTAACTCTGCCATTTAGTATAAATGAGGAGCAGAGAATGCTAAAAACACTGTTGTAGCAGACCAGAACTGCAGCAACTTCACCCAAAATGAGAAGGTTGCTTTGGGTTGTGTTTCCTGCTGGAACTTGGCCACGTGGTCTCAAGACTTCCTCAATTCACAGCTTGTCCCATTGTGGAAACGCTCTGGCATGTGGATACCAGAGCCCTTTATGCACAGGGATGTTAAGTGGAGTAGTTACAGGCCTTTAAAATCCAGTCCGCTCTCCAGAGCAATTTTCTAATATACAAAAACAACAGTAAAATTCAGATTATAAGTCTCCTGTTGCTGCACTGTATATTGTGTGTGTCGTTTCCCTGCTGCCCACAAGGAAGTTCTGGAAGAGATGCCGTTTGTGTTAAATATTTTCCCTAGGTATTACACTAAATTCATTTTTAATGAACCTTAGGAGTAGGAAATTGGGACTAGGAAATTGCTTTGGTTTGTTTTCTCCCTGGGAGCATTGCAAGGACAAGCCCAGCTCCTGCACATGCTCACGGTAGGTGCATTGGGGAGCACTGCTTCACTCGAAGGTTCCTTGTAAGCATATATATTTTTAAAATCTTGAACCACAGTGTTAGGAATGTAAAATACTTCGGTTATGTCAGAGAAATTGTTTGAGTAGAGGTGAATAAATTGTTTTCTTTCCCCATTCTGCTCTTATTGTTCTAAAGCCAGATGGACTTTTCACTTGGCTGAAGGATGCCAGACCTGAAATACCACATTCTTTGCCCGTGTCTGGAGGCATGTAGTAAATATCGCACCTTTAGGGTGAGGTCGATCAGCTGAGTATGAATAACCATATAATTCATTGAGTTTTTATCATTAGTTTATTCCTGAGATTGTATTCTTTTTCAATAAAAGCATTGCTGACTAGCTAAAACATTGCAGATCCTTTTTTTTGATGTCTTCAAATACCTTTAACAGCTCAATTTTATTACTGTGTGTTCAAGGCAGTAGCCAAAAACAAAAAAAAAGGTAATGTTAGCAACCAACAGGATGATTTCTGTCTGCAAGGTTCTTTCCTAATAAATGTGAAGGCAGGTTATCTTATTTGGTCATTAATTCAGGTGTATACTATAAATGTTTTGGCAATACAGCTTTAGCAGCATGCTATATTTGTGAAGAGCTTTCCTATGGACCCGGCTATTTTGGTAGTCTTTTCATGAAGGCAAGTTAATTTTGAGCTGTCAATATGTTTCTATTTATTAAAAGATGAGCATTTAGAGGATGATGTTATGCTGGAAGACATGTGTGACTGCAGCCAGCTATATCCTTAACTGTGAGCAACCTGGGCATGATCTCAGCTGATGGGTCCAGCTGGAAGAATTCAGCATTTAACCTCCTTTTCTGGCTTCCTGTCATATCTAGCACCAGCCTGAGGGTTATGGAACACAGGAGGTATCTTCACCCGAAGGGAGATCACTGCCCTGTATTATCCATATTCCTTTTACCTGCACTTCCGAATGATTTCTTGGTAGTCAGTGGGCTTTAAATGTAGTATTTTTATGTATAGTTTAAAGTAAAAAAAGTTAGAAATATATTTTTATATTTGCTTATATATATGTATTTTTTTGTTTTGTTTTGCAGAATAAGGGTGCGCGTAGACTTTGGGGAGAGAACAGAGCACACGACTGCTGCTGAAAGGAGTCTAAGCCACAGAGCATGCTTTGTGCCACAGTTACCCAGGTAGGCTGATAAACCTGAACTTACTGTGTGTTACTCCATTGATTGTAATATTGAACCAAGGAGCCTCTCTCTGTCTCAGACCAAAATTATGCTCCCCTTCTATCACCAGTCCATCTATCTGGATGGCGCTTGCAGCCTGGAACCTACTTAGAGTTCTAATGTTCATTCCGTTTTATCTAATTCTTGTTTTTCGGTCAGTCCATTTTCAAATGTTATGCTGATTTATAATATGAGGTGTGCTGTGTATTTTGGTACATATTTTTGGAAGTCTCATTTCTACTTTTATGCCTGGAAGAGCTGTGGTATCAGTAAGGTTCCTACCTATAAATGTGGAAATATAATTCTGAGCATTCTTCAGGCAACAGATAAAATCTGCTGTGGTTGACTCACCTGCAGATCATCTGTTGGGCTTCAGAAGGCAAAAGCAGCTGGATAGGTGCATCCATCATTCCTTTCCATCATTCCTTTGTACACCAGGGAATGATTTTTTTTTTTCCAGATTTTGTTGCAAAACGAGAAACTGTGTAGCGGTTTATTTTGCAAACAAAACTTTTGGGATGAATCTTTTAAATCTTCATTTAATTGCAACTCAGTTTTGCACTAATTATAGGTCTGTACTAAAGAAAGATAGGAAGCAAAGATGTGCTCTATAAGAGGGAGTCTGGGATTTTTCAAAAGCAGTTCTGTGTTCTGGGAATCATCAAAACCCAATAGTGCTAGTCATACAGCACTTAAAACTAAATGATTTTTTTTAAAGGTAGTTCTATGAAATAGAAACTAACTTTTATATTAGCACTAGGTGGCAAGAGGGCACAGGAATAAAGTAAACAGCAGAAAAAATAGAAGAAACAATAGTGACAGTCTAAAAACTGACACACTAGGGGACCAGCATTAAGAATAACAAACTCAAATCACAGGATGTTTTGCTTAGCAACAGGACTTTTGTCTTCAAGTGGACTTTAGTGCAGCTGCAGCACTTGCTTCCTGTATGAGATAAGCACTGTTATACTCTGTGAATGCTTTTTAATCTCTATATCTAAATTAGACTAATAATTAAAAGGAATTAGGTGACGGAAACAATAGTGAGATCTATTGCTTCTGAAAGTGTTTCCTCTTATTTTGCTGTCAAAGCAGCAAGAAGGGAACATGTGTAAAAGAAACACACTGAAGATGAACTTTTCCCGTAGGTGCTGAATGCTGTCTACAAACTACATTGTCGATGAAGGAAGAAGTCGATTGGGAATCGAAAGCGCGAACTAGTTCCTAACACTGTTCAACATGCGCAAAGGGGTGCCAAAGGACCCAGAAATAGCCGACCTGTTCTACAAAGATGATCCTGAAGAAATATTTGTGGGTTTACATGAAATCGGCCATGGAAGTTTTGGAGCAGTTTACTTTGTGAGTATAGTGCTTAACATTTTGGAAAAATTAATCATTTTCAGTGATATTTCGTAAGCGTTCAGCACTTGTAAAAGTGAACGTCCTTCTGGCTCTTAGTACTTTTTGTCTTAGCGTATCTAAAAATGTGAACACTGTTGAGCTCATTAACGTTACAGCTAGTACATATCGTAGCAGCTGATACTGCAGTCTGAATAGTACATGCAACCTTTCAGATGCTGAAAGTTGAATTTAAGCAGTTGGAAATTGTTGAACGAGAATTTCAAGATACTCTACTTTGTGCTCATTTGCTTTTAAATTTTTGCAAATTAATTTAGTGAATTAAACATTCAAAAATGGCATTAAAAGCCACTTTTGTTAATGAATTGGCATTGTGTTTGCTTGAGTAAAGATACTGTGGAAGTTGTATCAAAACTGCCTTCGGGTCTTTGAGTAACTTCTCTGATTATTTAGGAGTTAGAGAGACATCTTTTAAATGTCATTCTGCTTTGTCATCACATACATACCATCTTCAATGGCAAATGCTTGCAGGCAAAAGTGAGAAAATCTTAGGAGGAATGAGAATTCCAGGGAAAAGGAGGTTGTGTGATGATCAATAGAAGGTCAAATTCAATAGAATTTAGATTTCTGAATATCAGACTTTGTAGAGTTTAGATATGCAACCTTACATCTGTGGCAGTGGAAGATGGTTGTAGCCAGCATGAATTATATACAGGCAGTCTGTTTCAATTCACTGTTTTTATACAATATTAGGCAGTGATGGAAGTGTTTGTGGAACTACTATTAAAATAGGAGAGAACCCTGATATTTGTATTTCAGATAAGCAATATATGTGGGGGTGATGTGAGTTTAATTCTGGAATATATAAGCTGGAATTTATACCTTTTCGTAGTACACCCCCCACTTTTCTGCCACTATTTTCAAATTAAACTTTACTTTCTGTGCGTGAAACCTGTGCATTGTCCTTTGGAGTCCTCGTAAGGAATTCATTTACCTCCTGCATGATTGTGGCTGCACAATGGCCCAGGCCTCGGAAAGTCTCTACTTCCATCACGTTGCTGATGCTGGAGCCTTTCGCTACTGCGTGTGGGATGTCCTAGGTCTAGGGTTTGTTTTCTCTCCTTTTAAAAGCTCTTGCATCTTGACCCCAGTGCATCTTGGTGTGAGGAAAGGGACACAAATAAGATCTCAGTCATTGCAGGATTTGTCGGTTCCTGCAGGAATAGGGCTGCTTAAGTGAAAGTGTCTCCCTTCCATCTGCCATCATTTTTATATGATAATATTTGTAGAGATTGTCTGTTCTGTAAAGAGACATCTATGGGACTTTTTTCCCATCAGAAAATTTAAGAGAAATATTCACGTGAGTTTTCCTTACTGAAAGTTCTGAGCCAAATCATTATCAGTTTGGCTAAGGGTTTTTTGTTTGTTTGTTTTATAACTCTTTTCCCCAGAGGTGCATCAGTGTTCAGGGCAGCCTGAAGTACGTGTTTGGATTTCAAAGTAAATGTCAGTCTTGAAAGAGAAATTGGCTTTCTTGCTGTATGGTGGCGGTCCCCCTGCTGTGCTCCAGTTCAGTGTTCTGGGGGAAATATCAAAAGTGAGATTTAAAGAAATGTGATAAATATAAATATGAAGCCTGTAAGATGAATGTCCTCCCATTTAAACCTTGGGACTACTTACAAAACCTGTGACGGATATGGAAGAAATGTCCATCCTTGATGAAAAAGGAGAAGCAGCAGCAGTGGTGGTGAAAGGTTGCGTCTCCAACTGGTATGTGATGGCCATCCCGAAAAGGGGAAGAACCCGGTTAAAAACAGTGGAGGAGTTGGGGATTGTAGCTTTCAGGACTGGTAGGTAGTTCTGATGTCCACTTAGGGCATGTTTGCATCCTTTTTGGAGGGAAAGACTAGGTGCTGGGAACATGGCTATGTGCTTAGCGCCTGGCTCTTCTCTCTACTAACTGGCCCCAAGACCCCAGTCCTCTCTGAGGTCTTTTGGTCCAGGAGCAGCTGGGGCAGAACTTGCCCACAGGTGAATGCTCAGTGCAGAGCTTGTTCGTGGGGGTTGGTTTTAGTGGGGCGAGTTACTACAATGTTCTAATATAAACCTCAATGAAGGCTGATTTTTGCAAGCTGTTTTGTTTGCCTGCATATTGTCCATGCGTGGCAAGATAAATAATTTCAGATTTCTTTTCCTGGCAGAAAGAGATGCTGCTTTGCATATCTGAAGGATGAGAAGTTTGTAGCTTGTTACAAGGTTTTGAAACTAAATGCTGACTAGGTCAATTCTGTACTTGATTTCGAAAGCATAGCTTCATCAGAAATAGTAATAACCTCGTTAGACTTATGCTCTGTATGGAGGAGTGATAAAGCAAATGAGATTGGGGTAAATAAAGGAGATTTGACAAGCAGAAACGGGAGAACTTCTTACATTGCTGTGAGGGCATCCAGCATGACTGTGACAGACAGAAATCCTTGGAGAATTGTTTAGGACACCAGCATTAACTCTCCTATTGGCATCCACATTTTAGGTGCTGTATTGGAGTGTTGAGGGGTTAGGAAGGGTTTTGTCTTCTCTGAAAGCAATTTGTTTTCTGCTTTCTGTAATTTAATTGATGAAAACTGCCCGGTGAAGAGCTGGGTGTGATTTTTTTTTTTTTTTTTTTTTTTCACCTTGCCTGGTGTCAGACTTTTACTAAGCAGATTGATATCAGCTTCCGTTAAGGACAATGATTTCCTGACTCATCCTGCACCATTGAAGTCACTGTGTCACAAAATATCTTTCATTAATACATTATTACTCAAATGTAGTACACATCCTCTCTACACGGATTAATTTGCAGCTTGAAGCTCAGCTCTTCAGTGAAGAAAGCAAAAATAAGAGCTGAGTGTTACCTTTCAGTGCCAGAAAAGGGGAGTGAGTGGTGTGAAAACACACCCACAGCAAGACTCGAGGTCTGGCCCTGTGCAAGACGTGACTTTGCTGGTCAGTTCTCCAAGAAGGCTTTTCAGGTAGCAGTGCTTTCCATGCAAGACTAAGATGAACAGGCTGAAGGCAGCTTTGTAACTGCACCAGGTTTACTGCAAATCCTTCAGCTTGTTGAATTGTATGAACTGGTTATCAGCTCTCTACAGGACTTGTTTGAAGATGTGTGTTTTTGCATTAACTTAGGTGGTGTTGGGGGTCTGGCAATTTTTGTGGAAAATGTAAATGTCCTGAGATATTTGCAGTCTGCCTTTAAACTTGTTTCCATAATTGAGGTTTGAATTTGATGGTTTGCCTGTAGATGAATAGCACAGCTCCATAATTTGACATCTGTTCAGCTGCTGACAGTCAAAAGAACAACTATGTGCAGATTGTCTACATTAGGTGACCCAATTTCATAACAAATGGATTACACTTACTCCATTTGCTATTTCAAAATCATTCCTTTGTAGTAGCTCTGGAAAACCAACATAAATTGCTCTATAATTCAACCTGTAATTCTACGCACAGCATCCAGAAGGGGGTCTGTTCCTCACCAACAGGAGGTTGCCTTGAGCTGTAGCCAAGCACAGCCTTGGCTTGCATATGGTACAAGGAGCTCCATCAGACTATCCTCAAAGGTTTGTTCTTCACAGGCTGATATTGAATGCAGGTGGACCAAAGCAGCCTTGGCACATCTCTCTTCTCTTACTCGTTTTTGGAACCAAAACTAGCTGTAGTGCAATGAAAATCTTGATGCGGCCTTTGTCTTAATGCTGGAAATGCACCAACCAAAGAGTTTGGTTTTGAGGGAAAGGAAGAATTTGCAAGGTGTAAATGCCTTCTCTGTCATGTTGGAGCCCTTGCATTTAATTTAGTTAGCTCGATGCAGCATTTTAAGAATATTAGTGCAGATTACTAAGCCCACTGAAATATTTAGAAATTCAAATTTTTGTATAATAAATATGATAATTTTTTATCAAAATTTTAAGTGAAATTTGTTCTCCTTTTAGTGTCCTGGGGTCAGTGCCCAAAGGACATTTAGCTCTGCCTGATTGTTGTGTAGTCCTCTATGGTCCTAAAGACTCAGTCCTTACTGTATTGTGTCTACAACTTAAATTTGTTTTCATTTGTTGGGTCAGACAGAACTTACGATGGCTGGGTTTTTTTTTTTTTTTTTTTTTTTTCTTCTTCTTTTTGTGGTTGTAAAATATTTTTTTCCCTTTGCTATGCACAAAACCCCCAAAAGGTATTATTTTAAAATGAAAAAATATGCAGTGAGAGGAAGGTTGATGTTTTTAAAATGGAGATAAATTCCAAAACAAAGTGCCATCTTGAAGTTGTAAACAGAAATAGTTGTTTGAGAATATCAATGCTTTATGTTTTTGGAATGAAAATAGAGATTTGCATGCATCTCTTCATTTGTTTCCTGGGCAAATATTTTTCCCAAAGTTTATCTAAAACTGCTTTTACTGCAATTCCAATAAAACTGTTTTGCATGTTCTCCCAAGGTCGAGGGACTGTGGGAGACCTTGGTTTGTGCCTCAGTAAAGAGGTAACAAGTGAAGCAAGGGCTGAAGGAGGTCAGGGGATGTTGACAGATGGATGAAGTTAGAGGGTGGTCATGATTGGTAAATCTTACCATGAAGAAGACGTCCTGCAGCATGGGAGTTTGCCAGGATGTGACACAGAAGACATCTGTATTTCCCAAAAGCACAGCTGACTCCACAGTGAGGGGAGGGGAAAAAATAGATTTTTTTTTCTTCAATTTCTTTCTTTTCTTCTTCAGGCTACAAATTCCCACACTAACGAGGTGGTGGCAGTCAAGAAAATGTCCTACAGTGGGAAGCAGACGAACGAGGTGAGGCGAATAAAGCTGGTTGTGTGTGCAGTAGCTGTTGCATTTTTCCTTCCTACATGTTGCTGTCCTCCATAAGCTGTGTGTAAATGTCACAGTGCTCTTCCAGAGGCCTCGTGATGCCACTGAAGGGAGCTAACAATTCCTCGATACCATCAGTGTTTCAACCGTACTGTGTTATTGTTGTCCCCTTTGGGGCAGATGGGTTTGCCACTATGTTTGAGACCACTGGTTAGTTCATTATAGAAACAGCAGCAGTGCTTTGGGTAAAGTGTATGCAAACAAAATGATACAAGTACATTTGGGAGCCTTCAAGCTAGCTGTTTCTTTGGGATCTTAATGGGATTTAGACTGTAGAGCATGTGGGTTTTGGAAACTGTTGTTTCATAAGCAAGAGTATATGTGTGATTTTGCAGTACAGAGAGAAAATAATAAAATAAACCTAAAACTGTTTATTTCTGGAAAAGGGTAAGTACACAGTGTTACTGTCTAGCTGCTGAATAACAGCAAGTTTTATTTTGACCAATTAAATTCCAGTCCCTGCCTTTTGGATCAACTTTCTCTTCACAATTGGCATTACTTGAATATAGGTAATCTTAAAAGTACTGTTAAGAGGAGGCCCTTGTTTCTGTGAGGTTAACCAGCATGAACCTGGAGAAGAAGCTAACCTGAATGGGCAAGCAATGGAAAAAAGGCTGGTTTGGCATTAGAAAGCAAGATCATTTCATTTTCTGATACAATTGGAATATCTTCCTGTGATCAGTATATTACTGAGAGGAAAAATGAGTCTTGCAGCTAAGATTTACATTATTAATGTGGAAAGTGAAAAGGGTTGGAACATACTACTCCCCTCTGGTCCTCCCATGGTAAAACTGCCTTAAGGTCACTTTTTTCAGATGTGGGGGTATGAGAGCATGAAAGGTTTAACCTGATAAATGATTCCTATCTTCTACTTTTTCAATAGAAATGGCAGGATATCATCAAAGAAGTCAAGTTTCTGCAACAGCTGAAGCACCCCAACACCATAGAGTATAAGGGATGTTACCTGAAAGAGCATACGGCATGGGTGAGTGAGCGTGGCCTGGCACGCAGGGTCCTCCTGAACACAACACACGACTGCAGCATAACCAAATATTCAGTATATACACAGTGCATTTACACGCAGCAGTGTTCACCCCATGCTGCTTGTAGTCCCTTTCATATGAGGACATTTCCAAGGAACTTAAAAGGGGATGGAAATTTGGGGCATTGGAAGGAAACCTGCTTCTCTGAGGCAATTTAATAATCTTCATGCAGATTAAGCAAAGCTGCTTGGCCTTATTATTGGGCATCCTTTATGGCATCTTCTCACAAACTTCCCATGCCCCAGCTTTCTTGTGGAATGTGGGATGTCATGATATTGCTGCAGCACTTCAGGTTATTCATTGCTTTTTGTACTTCTTGCAGCTTTAAATTTTCTTTTTTTTTCCTAGTATTTCTCAGACATCTAAGTAGTAATTATTTGGGGCAGATTGTGTTTATTATTTAAAAACACATTTTTTTTATTTTTTCTTATAGTTGGTTATGGAGTACTGTTTAGGTTCAGCCTCTGATTTGCTAGAGGGTAAGTTTTATATATTATTTGTTCTTATTTCTGCTAGTTTTATGAACGAGGAGACTAATGTGACCTCAAAACTAAAACTGTGGGGTCTGTAGAAGAGTAAGGAATCCCAGCTATAGTTTGCTAAAACTAATACTTCTCATGGGCTATATCTTTTGTATCTAAGATACATCAGCCAAAGGCACCTGGCAGTCATATTTGGGGATCTGTGGTGTGTGCTTTGAAACACTAAACAAGTGTTTCACATATATTTGGCAAGCTCTACTCAAAATTATCTCTGTGTTAACAGTAAGTATTGGTTTTAAGAGTAGTATGAGAGAAAAAGAGGGGGGGAAATGTGGTTGGAGATGATGTGAAATATGTGCCCAGACTGTGCGCAGGCTCGAAGCTGCCAATGACCACCAGGCTGCAGGGAATTAGGATGCCAGGGATGGCATTCACGTGGCTCACAAAGTTGGGGGTTTCTTTTCTTTTTAAAAATGAAAAAGTAAAAAGCTTGCTCTGGAAAATATCACAGAAGACATCACCCTTAACCCTGTTTTGCCTTTTCTTGATTATTTTTCCCCCTTTAGTTCACAAGAAGCCACTTCAGGAAGTGGAGATCGCTGCCATTACTCACGGTGCCTTGCAGGGCCTGGCCTACCTGCACTCTCACTCCAAGATACACCGGTAAGGCTGTAGAGTCATAAATAAGAGGTGTCAGCTCGTAGGGGACACTTTCCTTTGGCTGAAATCATTTAGCAGGGGGGACATTCCAGTCCAGAGATTTCTGCCGTGGAGCAATTTTTGTCTTCGGATGTAGTGAGGAATAAAAATGAGTCTTTTTTATTTTTTATTTTTGCCGTTTTTTGGAGGACTATTGATATTTTATGCCAGGGACTTGCTGCGGAAAGGGTGAGCGATGGACGAGTATAATCTAAGCAAGGACTCATTAAAATGAGGCTAATTTATAGGGCTAAAAGCTTCTTTGTAGTCTGCTGGCAGGCTTTAGGCAGAAAGTTGGTCTGTTTGAGGCTGAGACAGTGAGGTGTTTTTTCCGGAGATGGGAATTATTTGTCAGTTGCTAAAATTTCCACTTAGGGCATATCTACACAAGAGTATTAAAGGAGATTTATGTAAAATATTAATTCAAAACAGAATGCCAATTAAATCAGAATGATTTAAGATTGACCCTTGGTATATTTGCTCTTGCCAGAGAAGAAAAATACTTTTTCTGAGGTATTTCCCTCAGAGTTCTACCACATCTTGGGAAAATAAAGCAAATGAATGAGGCGTGGGGAGGAGTGGAAAAAGGACCCAAGCTGGCAGCTGGGATGACTTTGGTGTCCCAGCCCTGCAGGGAGCAAAGCTAGAAAAGGGTGACCTAGAATGGAGGGACATCTTGTGGAGATGCAGGAAAAAGCAAGGCTGGTCTGGCATCCTGTGCTCTGCATAGGATGGATAGTGCAAGATTAGGTTGTGTCCTGCTAAATTGCAGTACGAGATCAACTGAATCTTGCAGATAGGTCTGCTTAGCACTGAGGGCTTGCAGGTGTGTCTCTGTTCAGCATCCGTGGTGCTTGAGGCACTGCCTCTTTCTCTGGGCCCAAGCCTTTCCTATGGGGCTGTTTTAGCTTCAGGAGGGCCTGCTGAGCCTTTTATTGCTGCTGTGAAGTGAAGATAGCTCTGGAGACAAGAACAAAGGCAACAACCTGTGTTTGAGGTACTTGTTCTTGCACATATAGGACATCGTCTGGTACTTCTCTTCCTGCAGAAGTATCAGTCATGCAGACCAAACCCATCAAGCTCCATCGGGCTTGTTTCTAGCACTATGTGTGTGCAAAAAAATTCCCTGGAAAGTTACTGTAACATTGGTTTTGAAGCTGTAGTGTCCTGGGAATGAAGGAGCACACGTTCTGCCTCCAGCACTGCTGCTGGAATATCCTAAGTTGATTCCCATCTCTGTGGCTCCAGTGGTCCCAACTTTGCCTATTCTGTGTGCTGCCCTTTGGAGCAAGAGGAGTCTCACCAGTGTCATGCCCCTCTGGGTCTGCAGTGACACTGGATAAGTATGCCCAGATTATAATGCTTCAACTCTTATACAGTAATTCAGTGTATTCTCTCACTCTGCAGCAAACACAAGATGGCTTTTTTTCTCCCCTCCTATTTTTCAAGCTAATTTGCTTTATTGCAGGGTCAGAGTACGCTTGTTAATGCACAGTAGCTTGTTTGTGTTGGAGGTGTCGTACTATTGATAAGAATTTTTGATGTTGGACTTAGTTGATCACCAGATTTTAAAAGCTGTTTTTTTCTTAATATGTTATTTTCTCCTGTCTTTGTTTTCTCTCTCTGTATAAATATATCTACATGTGCATATATATACATTTATATATTGTATTTCTATATATAAAAGTATAATGCCTTTGCATGAGAAAGACGTATTTGTTTATAACTTGTATGGTGTTAACAGCCTCACTAAGCAGAGATCTGTTGCACCCCCACCACTTATAGTGATGGTCTGCTTTTGCAAAAGCAAATCTCCAAGGTGCTGTCATGCAGAGGCATCCCTGGCATCTCTAGGATACTTTTTTCCCTTTGTTATCAAAGTGCTGTCTCAGGATTTTAGGGGACATGACTAGATGGTGACTTCCAGGGGACAATATGCAAGTAGATTGAGTTTCTGAAAGTAGCCCCTCTGTTTTTGTATTAGAGGAGATGGAAGAAAATAAGATATTTCAGTTAGACAAGCCTGCAGAAGCCCAGGGGATTAAAAGTAAATGGTGCTTAGATAAATTCACTTCTAACTCTGAATAGGCCCTTTACTAAGTGTCTTGAAATATATGTAATTGGTTTAACCTTTGTCAGCATTTCACGGGCAGTTAATTTGAATTTAACTCACTTCTGGCTGGAATTCAGAAATTTACGGTTCAAAGGTGCTGGGTGTATATTGTGCCTTTCATGTTGTAGTGGCCTTATTATCATTAATCTCTTAAACGTATGAATTATCTGAAAGTTGTATGAAGAATAACCCAAGGGAGCCTAAGGCATTTCAGTGATGAAAATAACATGTCTGGTATTATTTAGGTGTGAGATTGTGGTGTTTGATTGCATCTCTGCGAGATGCATTTTCTTCTTCCCTTCTTTGAGACCATCCTCTTTGAGTTTCCATCCTCAGTAAAGGTATATACTTCGTCTGTCTAGTAGATAGATATATATGATGTAGTTATATACTTGGTCTATTAAATAATCAAGACATAATATTAGGTTTCTAAAAGTTCTCAATTTTTTTTGAATATTTGAGACAAGTTAATGATTTTCTGTGTGTCTATGTATTTTGAAAGTTCTTCTGTTGTGACCAGAAATGCATTTCCTTTTCTTTTAAAGGGATATTAAAGCTGGAAATATTCTTCTAACAGAACCAGGTCAAGTGAAACTAGCTGATTTTGGGTCTGCCTCTATAGTCTGCCCTGCCAATTCTTTTGTGGGGACACCTTACTGGTGAGTAAAACATGGGATACTTTGATCCTAGATGAAACTGCTCTCACAGTTACAGTATTTCACAAACTGAAAATAATCCAGCATTAAAAAAAGAAATCCTGCTACTTAGCCAAGTAGTTCTTTAAAATTCCCATGTCCAGCTCTTCCTCAGTGCCTGAGTAGAGGTAGGCTTGGCAGCAGTTTAAAATGGCACCAGGAAATGTTTTGACTGTTATAATGTCATTGGCTTAAAAAATTATTGATGTTTGCCATAGATACTGAACTTGGGCAAGCCCATGGAGAAAGGGAAACTTGTTAATTGGTTTTGCAGACTGGAAGCTATACTTAGGTTCTGTTTTGAAGGAACTCTGTTGCTTGGCATTCCTAACATAGTGCCCAGCATAGCTTTACACTCCATTTATTTTGTGGCAGACGCCCCAGGCATTGATGGGAGGTCGCCTATCGCCCAACCTCTGAACAACATTTGGCAGGAAGCCTGCTCCATCTTTGAAGAACCAAAAGTTAAGAGGCTGAATTTTTGCAGGCGGGTCTGCTGCGCTTTTTTTTTCCTTTTTATTTTTCCCCTTTTTATTTTTTTTTTCCTTTTGTCTTTTTTTTTNCCATTTTATTTTTCCCCTTTTTTTTTTTTCCTTTTGTCTTTTTTTTTTCCTTTATTTGTTTTTTTAATTTTCCTGCTCATTCCTGAATTCTGGACCGCTGTATTTCCCCACTGTTCCAGACTTCCCTGTTCCTCCTGTAGCTACCCTCACATACCTGCTGGAAAATTCTCCTGGTGTGCCAAAGGAAACCCACCATCTCAGGGGAGAGTAAAAACGATGCCTTTAGGACTCCCGCAGCTCATGCTGACTGCCTGCAGGCCCAATGCTTTTGAGATTGGTGTGGGTCTCCCACGTACCAGCATGTTGTGCTAACAGCAAGAGGAACAGGTTGGCCTCTCATTTATTTTTCTTTCTTAAAGATGTCTCTTGGAAGAATTGCTAGTGCAGGCAAGCACTGTTTTATTTCAGCATGGCTTTCCTTGGTTCCGTGCTGACCCTTTTTAAGTTCCAGTCCCGTGCACTGCTGAAGATGAAGCCGACTCATTTAACCCATGTGCTGGGAATTGCGTCTCCCCTAACCCGCGTGCTTTCCACTGTGGTTGGTAGGATGGCTCCAGAGGTGATCCTCGCTATGGACGAAGGACAGTATGATGGGAAGGTCGATGTCTGGTCTCTTGGGATCACGTGTATTGAGTTAGGTGAGTAAATACTTGGCAGCTGAGGTGAATAATTATCTATTTGCTGAGTTTGTTAGAAAGTCCTGAAGAAAAAATGAAAAGAAGCATCTTACAAGCAATAAGATGCTCTTAAAAACCTTGATTTGGAAAACACTGACAGTTGAGTCAAATCTTTTCCTTGCTGGCAAATGAAGACAATTCATTAATGCTGTTGTACCTGATACTACTCCAGTGTGCTCAGTTACTCCTTTAGCACCTGAAAGGCTGTAGTCTCGTAAAGTTTCGTTCTGAGCAGTTCTTTGCTTGCTTGCAGAACAGGATGTACTAAAGTTGACAGATAATGTATTTTGGCTTCTCTGGATAAAAGGCCCTCCCAAAAGAGAGAGACTACATTTTGCAGTCCTGTTCTGCAGATTGAACACCCTAATAGAATTACCTGAATTTGTCTTTTTGTTTCCAAATTAATGCTTGTATTAGCTGTGCTTATGCTAGACTTGAGAAGCAGGACCTTTGTGCCTGTGGAGATTAGCCTCCTGTGTGACAACTTTTTTTATTTGGGGCCTTTATGGAGCTAAGCACTGTCTGTGCCCATGTAGCTGTTGGAATTTCATACCTGAATCTAGTTTGATTTATTTGTCATGTCCTAAGCATATTCTTGAAGATATAGTTGATTCTAAGAAACATGTTGTGATCTGTGATTGACAAACATGTCCATTATTTCCTTGTGCCCACTTAGCACGTTAGGAAAAGCTTCAGGCTGAAAATACCGGCTGTTTTGTCCAGCATACCTTCTACAAATGGTAGAACTGAACTTGCAAATTTGAGAAAGTATCAAGAACTGTGGGGGTGATATTCTGTGTCCATATTGCTGCATCGTAATGCAAGAATAGTTCATATAGGTGGGAGACCAAGATATTTAAGTTGATACAGTCCTGAAGTGCTGATGAGGGAAGGTGTGGAATGAGTTCAGTCAAAATTCTTTTGTATGAGAGGGGCTAATGCACATCACTCGAAATATGTATGTAGACATACTGCAGAAATACTCTACAAAATGGACATACTTTGTCCCCTGTATTTCAAATACGGGCTAGGAGATGTCTTGTCTCTTTTTTCTTTATATGGTTTGTTCCTCACCCCAATTCTACTTGAGAAAAAAATGCTGTTACTTCTATGGTTCCTCCCAGAAAGGTGGAGCACCTATTTGTATTCTGTATTTTTTACAAGTTAGATTTTGAGAAAACTTTATTGCTGCACCAAGGGAATCAGTGTCCTAAAAAACAGCGTGTCAGAAAGGACCTATGTTTAATTTTCAGTTCCTCTTACTTCCCAACTCTCTGAAACAAACAAAAATCTTCAACCTCAGCTGAAAGAATCATCGTGGACAGGTTCTTTACATGAGAAGAAAAGGGTTTTCACTGCAAAGGTCAAATGATACTCATCTACACTACCTGAAGCAGATGTAGATGAGATAGCAGGTATACAGAGCAGCTGTTTGCACTTCAAGTTTGAATATTGACATTGCATGTGCTGAGTAGATTATCTTAAAAATAGTCTTGATATGGATTATGCTTAAAAGCAGTACATCAGAAATACATTGTAAGGGCAAGTTCAAAGAAAAAGCTATTTCTGAAAATGTTTAGCCAGCAGCAGTAAAATGAGTTAGAAAAGAGGAATGGGAGAAAATGTTAACCCCAACATGGGGACAGTAATCGTTTCTTTCTTCTCTGATGACTGCTCCCTTCCAGTGCTGCGTTTCATGTGCCAATGCTAATGCACTGCTGACACGGTCTGTATTTTGATATAAACTGATTTTGCTGCAAAATCAGCAGTTTGAGACTCTTATTCTTCAGCCTGACGGCTGATTTTTATGTAGAATTTAAGCAAGTTATCTGGCTTCTCGAGGAATAAATACAATGGTAGAGTAGGCATTATGCCATTGAGTTTTAATATTAGAACTTCCATGGAGCTTTTCATTCAAGAACATCAAAGCCATGTAGCATAGCTGAAGTTGAAGAGTTTGCTTTCTTTTTTATGTTATGAACTGTGCTTTTTATTTAACTTTGAGCTTTGTCCTTGCATGATTCCACATCTGAACATACGGGATCAGGGTAGGAGTGGAAAGGTCCCTCTTGATGAGCACCACTTGGCTTTCTTTGAATGCTGATGTCTTAATTTCTCATGTAGCTGCAAGTGCCTAGGAAAAGATGCTGTGGTTTGTATGCATGCTGCATGTCAAGCACAAGTGGTTGCTCTGACCTGACGTGAACTTAATCCTGGCTTCATGGATTGATTGACACAATGGGTCTTAGAGATGAAAAAAATGACCTTTCTTGGTATTGCATTTAAAGCTGAGGGGCTGGCAGGTAGGTGCCCCCTCAAAAACACAAAGATTAGGAAGAGCTTTTGTTACGGGGAGTTGAAGATGTAGGTAGCAAGTGATGCCATCTGCCCCACTTCTGCAAGTCATTGCCAATGATAAATGAAACTAGCAGCCCCTCTTTCCCTGTAACTCCAGGTGCCATGTCAGCACATCAAGGATCTTCAGGGACTGATGCATAAATCTCCTGGCCTTGACGTACTGCATGTCTGAGCTCTGCTGTAGTCAGCTTCTGCTGAATTTACCATAGCAAGTCAGATATAAAACATGGTAGCTAATGTAAAATATACTGGGAACTTTTCTTCATAATTACCATCCTGGTCTCTTTGGATCTCATCGTTCCCTCCTCTGGTGAATAGCAGCTTTCATTGGGTGGCTGTCCTGAACTAACTTAGAGGATTAAAATAATTGGCTTAGATGTGATGACGACAGTAATGAGCTGCTTATCTGGCAGTGATACCCTGCTTGTTCATCCGTACCTTTTCTCCCTTTCTTTCCAGACTGCCTTATCATGCCTTTCTCTTCTCTTTCTAGCTGAAAGGAAGCCTCCACTTTTCAACATGAATGCAATGAGTGCCTTATATCACATAGCCCAGAACGATTCCCCTACGTTACAGTCAAATGAATGGTAAGAGAGCTATTACCATTTTTTGTTTTGTTTCCCTGGAAATCCTCTTGTGACACTCTTTGCATAGTTAAAATCTGACAAGAAAAGTGTTTGTTGCAGCGCAGTGATTTTGCTTGTGTGTTCTCGATTAACGCTCCCATGCAGGCAGGCTCATTTTTGACCTTCTGTCACTTTGGCTGTGCTACAATCTAAATGTGTGGAGGTGTTAATTACGGGGCTGTAGACGCTGTAGGAATTAAAATGTTCTTGGATGCTGTAAGCCAGCCTAGCTCAGCATCAGCAAAGTTTCCAGCTGCAAAAGATTCCTGACGGAAATATTGTTAGCTTTACAGTGCAGCTGAAATATGGAGGAGGGGAGGAGAGATGTACATAGAATAGATGTAATTTTTTTGACTTTAAAAGAAGCATTTCCAAATGTCATCTGAGCTCTGGAGCTGGCAAATGCTCTCCAAGCTTGTGCCCAGAATCCAAAGGATTACCCCATTTCCTCGTCGTCTTACCCAAAAATAGAACACAGCTCGAGTGATGCTTTTCAGTGTCTGCAGACAGCTGGAAGCAGCAGCTCCTGGAGAGGTGCAAAGTTCCCCCAGGTACACAGCTAGGCATCAAAGTAACATTATTAACTATTTCATTGCTGATCATTTTATTAAAAGCACCTCACTTCAATGTCCTTATTTCATCATCTATCTGCTTTGTCCATTTTTCAAAACTCCAAGCACTTGGTCCCTTATCTGCACACCCATTCCTGGTTCTTTTTGGACCCAATTTGCAATACAGAGCATAAGCAGCCTGTGAACACGGGATAATCGGTACTTGTGAGTGCCGGCAGGTTGGCTGTAGCCATTTGTGTGCTATACTATGTGTGTTTTGTGCTGCTTCTGAGTTTCATGAGCACCTAAAAGGTCTATTTTCTTTTGTTAAGTTATCATAACCTTTCTTATAGGCTAAAGTTTCTTTGAACCCTGCGTGTGCCAAGGCACTTTACTGTTACAAATGTCAGTGTTACAAACAGAAGTATCTAGTGAGTAAAGAGTCGTGTCATCAGCTGACTTAATGAGTACCCTTCTGGAGTAACTGCTAATTTAACTGTCATCTATTTTTAATTAGTGGGAGTAGGGCTGAAAATACCTTGTTGACTGGGGCACATCATTTTTGTTTGTTTTATTTCACTTTGTGGTTGGTGATAATTGTGTGTCTGTAGTTGTGTTTGGGTTTTTAACTGTTGTGAGAACAAGTGGGATCAGCTTGCTCAGAATCTGGAAAAATCCAGTTAGTCTTTGTGCCCTAGAACTTGAGAATAAATTAGTCAAGGCTTTTCTTTCACTGTGTGCCATTTTTTTTTCCATGTACATTTCCGACCCTCAGCTTATTTGTCATATAGAATTTTTTTTTTTAATTTACAGGTCGGACTCTTTTAGGGGATTTGTTGATTACTGCTTGCAGAAAATACCTCAGGAAAGACCATCATCAACAGATCTACTACGGGTAATTTTTCTAATTTCTCTCAGAAGTTTGGGAAAACAAGACTTACTGAGTCCAAGTCTTATCGTCACAAAGCCATATCAGGGAGAGAGGTAGTAGTGTAGTGGTGGAAAAGAATTTGGTATCTATCTTCTAGCATGTCAGCAGGAAAGAGTTAAGCACAAGTGCTACAGGGGAGACATCCTGGATAAGCCTCTCAGAAATACATCTGCTGTCAGCTGGGACGTGAATTTTTCTAAACTGGCTTGCAGAAGTCATGAACGTTTTTCATAGAAAGCACAGAATCTGCTTGCCTACTCCAAAGTAATTCTATTGAAGTTGCAGAAAATATTTATATTTGCTCTTTCCAAAAAAAAAAAGTTGACTTTCTTCATCTGCATCGTTTTGGGAGTCTTTTAAAGTAACTTTTGAAACTTTACCAGAACTAATGAATGAATGTATTCAGATACATGTTGTTGCTGGGTACCACAGTACTGCTTGTCTGTAATTTGAATTTGGAATGAGTTTTGCTTTGCACTTCGAAGTGCTGCGTTTTAAAGACTGCTGTTTTTTGACCCATCTGAGATTAATCCCTGTGAAATTTGCATGAGCCTCATGCTTGGCCTTTGTGTGGGGCTATGTATCGATCTCTCCTTAAGGGTTGAGAATTTTGTACCTTTTCTCCTGATGCGCCTTTTTAAAATATCACATCAAACATCTGAACTTGATACAGTGAAACAGTCATGCTCTGTATTTCCTTAAGACTTCTGTGGCCTTCAGCCTCAAGTTTGTAAACCTTGGCAGCACTACTTGAAATATCGAACAATTTAAGGCCACTTACCTTTATTTCCTAATTTTGTCAATTACAATTCTCTTTATAACATGATGCATTTATATCTGAGACCTTGGAAGCCTCATGACACAGCAGTGTTAGTAGTGGGTTTTTTAGCTGAAGGAAGAACACGTCAGCAGTCTATGGATAAAAGGATTTAATCATGATTTTTTTTTCAAGGCAACACTGGATGCAGTTCAACTGGAAGTGTTTGCTCAATAGAAATGGCAGAAAATCTACAAAGCTATTTTAATTGCTGCACAAACTCTAGCTTTAACCAGTCTTCCTGAAGACTTGCTGTAGCCCCTGCACTTTTGCAGAGCTGGTAGTACTTTGAGAATTATATGGCACAAGATCAGGGGATTGAGCTGTTAACCAGCTGCTACCTGCAATCTTTTATTTCAAGAAACATGGGAATTGGAGGTGAGGAGAGACTGGAAAAGCCTGGTCACCCTTGGCCAGAGACGGTTGTTTTTAGGGCACTCTGAGCTGGCCGATATTGTCTTTTTTTGGTGCTTTCACAGATGAAGTTCAGGAAGGTTTTCTGTGCTGGATTTTTCCAGTAATGCCTGTGTCAACACCATTAATTCTTCACGTGCTTACACCTTTCAAATACATATTGTTCCCTGATCTTTATGCCTGTTCTCAGTCCATCTCTTTGGTTTTGCTCTATTTTTGTAAATTACTCTTTGAAGTATTTCTGATCTTTATTTAATTTTCCCGTTGAAGTCCCCCTGGCTGCACAGGTGTTTCTGGGACCCATGTGCCCCTTGCAAGGTGCTGCTCCACATGCTGGAACCGGGGCTGCTCTGCAGGGTTACTTAGCGTCGTGGCGTTTGGATGCTCTGTGCTTTTGGCTGCTGCCTTGCTCAGAAACCTTGACAATTTACTGACTAGTGCCACCTGTAGAGCTCTGCTAATAATCATTACTTATCAGGCGTACTCTGCATCTGCTTTTAGTGTTCATTACCAATCATTACTTTTTTTTTTCAATTTCACTAGCCTCACAGTGTTGATTTTTAATCTGTATTTTTGATCTCCACTTCCCAATCATTTCTTTCTTACATATGTTTTGAGCAATTGCTCTTGATTCATTAACATCTTTAAGTTTTGGATTTTTTTTTTTTTTTTTAGTGTATTCATGCATCAAGCCCAGAACTCAATGTTACAAGGAGCACTGAAGGACAGGGCTAGGTTAACTTCTTTGTATAATCTGACCACCGCCTTTTTAATAGTAGCTGCTGTTTTTCTCCCCTCGTGAGTTCCTCAACTAAGTCTGATCAATGAGCAGGTGTTTTGGGAATAACCATGTCCTTTTGGAAAGGGCCTAGTGCGAGCTCATAGCTGCTCTGAGCAGCTAGCAGGAGGCACCCGTCCTGGCCGGGTGCTGTCCCCGGGTTATCCCTGTTACCTGTCAGTGACTCGTGAATCAGAGTTGCAGTTTCTTAAGCCACCTGGGTGCAGTTTACCTGGGGAGCAGAGGAGCTCTGTTTGTGACTCTGGGGCTTTGTCTTTGGGAAATTCAAGAGCAGAATCCTTTAGGAGGTAGCAATATATGAAATCCTGTCCAGCCCCTTTTCCATCAGGTTTTTTTTTTTTTTTTTTTTTTTTTTTTTTCTCTTAAGTATTTCCTTTCTTTAAAATTGATTAGTGGCCCTGCTGTTCCTCTGGTTGCCGTACATAGCTGCTGGTGAGAATTTGCCTGGCATGCTGCTGTTCCACACCAGGTAAACAGGACTCAGTTTTTCCTTAAATATTTGAGCAGAGGAATTGCTAGCTCCATAGGGTGTTTTGCTTAATGTCCACAGTAGGCTGGATGGCTGCTGCGTGCCTACCTGGCAGCTTTTGATGCTGATTTTTGTTCTCAGGCTACCATTCAGCCTTTGTTTTATGGCTTCTCTTGTTGCTCTTTCAGCTCAGTAAAATGCGTTCTCATGGATGTTTCTCCGTGTCTTGGTTCCCAAAGTGAGAAATCGAAACCGTGCCCTCTGTGCTGAGCAGTTAGCTTTGCACTCACTCGTGCCTTTGCTTTAAGCCTGGACCATACGGAATATTTAACCCTAATGCCTTTACTTTCCAGGTAGAGGCTGATGAATGAGCTTGTTTTTTACCCTCAGCGCCCGGTATTTTTTCTCCTCCCGTGCTACATTGTGCTGTGGCACAGGCACATACCCAGCGTTTTGTTCTCCGCTCCTGCTCGCAGCACTCTGACAAGCCTTTGACCAGCTAATAGGTTTATGTTGTGGGCTGCCGAATGATTCATTCATGTGGATTGGCAGTCCTGCTGCTCTCTAGGAACAGTGTACGCTCATTGAGGGATGTGATTTCTTGAGTACCTTCGCTTGGAGGCTGCATAAACAATTGCAGCCGAGATGTCATTCTCAGCTGATGGATATTTAGCCTTCTAATCTGCTTTTCCACTCAGAGCAGTACCCTAGATGTTCCCTCCTGTAGCAGGTCTCCCTAAATCTTGGCACATTATAAGATTCAAGACCACATTTTTGCCTTTCGAGCTTTTTGTGCTTGCACACAGTAAACAGGGAGAGACTGAATTTTTTGGTGGTCACATTTTCTTAAAGGGAACTGAATTTTATATGGGGTACCTGAGAATTAAGTCAGTTTTGACTCAGTGTCCTAGATGAAAATTGTCAAAAGCCTGTAGTCATGTTGAAAATGCAGTTGAAATTAAGGGGAAGAAAGCAAAAGTGACAATACCCATCTCACTAATATTTTCACTTGTAAGATAGATTGAAATAGTAAAATTTGTTTCAAACACTTGATGTTATTCATGGTTTGCATGACGTTCCCAGGAGACTTGGCTTCTGCATTTATTCTTCCAACCAACCTCACTCTTGATAAACCTCTTCCACCTTTCCAATCTGTGTGGGTTTTTTTTCCTTAAAATTTTAAAAAAGCACATAGATTAAATCCTTTCAGACATTAGAGTTGCACAGAACCTAGCAGAGTGGTGCCTGTATCTCGTATATGGAACCTAGAACAATAAATAAGCAGTCAGAACTGTAGTCTTACTATGCAGGAGCCTTTTGAGTTTTCCTTTTTGTACATCTGCCTTACAGTTTCCTTGGGGTGGCATTCTTTGATATTATTTGAATAATCCTTAAGAATAAAGCATATAGGTTTAACATGAACAGTAATTTCAGAGGTCTCCTAAAGGCTAATTTTTTATCAAACATACCAGTGCCATATGTGAAACCATGTACTTTATTCCCTTTAAATTAGCACGATTTTGTTCGCCGAGATCGACCACCAAGGGTACTAATAGACCTCATACAGAGGACAAAAGATGCAGTACGAGAACTGGATAACCTCCAGTACCGGAAAATGAAGAAAATCCTCTTCCAGGAGACGAGGAATGGCCCGCTGACCGAGTCTCAAGAGGAAGAGGAGGTACTGTTATTTTCTCATTCCCTTTGCACTTTTCTAAATATTTTTAGAGCAAACAAGATGAATTTGTCCTTAATGGGGCAGAATAAACCCAGCCTAGGAGTGGATACAGTTGAGATTGTTGCAATATCATCTGGATCAGCAGAGCAAGGTAGCATAACGAGTAGCAGCAACCATGACTCGAAGTGTGAGATGTGCATTTATTGCAAAGATAAAAACTCCTTTTGTTTTTTTCTTTTCCAAATAGTGGCCCTTCTCCTGAGAACTTTAGGGAAGAAACTCATTTCAGGGGAGACTCTGCAATGATGAGAGTCATTCAGAGCCTGTGTAAGCGAGAGTCTGTGACTGTCCAAGCTCTTCAGTCTCAGAAGCAGAATCAAGATCAGTTGATAAATGTCTTTTCTATTATTATAGCTATCACATATAAAGTAATTGGCCTATCAATTGCTGAAAAACAAATCACCAAAGTAGTAGGACTTATTTTTAAAATTTCTGTAATGTTACAGAGGAAAAAAAAGAACACATTAGAGACATAAATTTCTGTTTCAATTTAAATCCTGTAACAAACAGCCCACTTAATCAGTGTATGATAATTGGCACTGACTGTGGCTTAGAGAAGGAAACCGGTCATTTTTCAATTGATGAGATTAAATGGAAATTAATGTCACTTGGTGCAGGCACATTGGATAAATAAATCTATGACTGGTTCTCAGTAGAAAAAAAAAAAAAAAAAGCTCCCAGGCAAACTGATGTCTGTATTCTTTTTCTTGCTGTACTATAGCAAGAAAATACCAAGAGTGATATGTGAGCGCAGCTTGTATTTGGAAATCTGATGTTGAGACCTGTGTATGCCAAATGCTTTTAAGGCTGTACTGGAGCTTTGGGTTAAGGAACAGACAGGTTTGGCTGTCAGACGTGAGAACAGAGAGATATGACAGCAGGAACTGCCCTTGATTGGAAGATCGAATATAAACAAAAAATAGGTAGCAAGAAAAGCAGCTGGTGCAGTTAATGCTACAGAAGTGCTTCAGTTCTAATCCTCGTTAGTTTACTCCTAAACATCAGCCCTATGAATGGGGGAGAAACAGGGATGGTTTCACATCTTTACACTGAAATTTTCAGGCTTTGCCTGTCTGTAACAAACTGTTAGGAGAACACGAGGGCAAGACAGAGCCAGGGGTGCTTCCCTCAAGTGACTCTTCAGCAGATCTGAGCTTAATATCCCAGATGGGATGGGTATAGCAATAGTTGATGCCCAAATGCATCTTTTTCTGTTCCCCTTCTCCCCACTCCTAAAGAAGGAGGGGAAAAGAATTACCCTCTCCGCGAATTAACCCTCTAATGAAGCTCACACTCTGCACGTGCACAGCATGTCCCGCACCGTTTTCCCACCGTGCACCACACAAGGCTGTTGGATTGCTCATGGATCACTAACTTGGCAGTGAAGGGAAAACAGCATCTGCTTCAGTTACTACTTACTGGTCAGCTGCAAAAGCCCCAACCCCATTCCTTTTTATACCTTAGAAAATCGAAGAGCTGGAAAAGGGGCATTATGAATCTTTAACACTCAAAATACTGCTTACCTGCTTTCCTCCAGGCTGATGCAAGAAAGTTTAGGACATCTTTAAAGTATTCAAGTCAGGAAGTCAATGTGAAGGTGGCATATGCCATCTCAGCTCTGTCCTTTGTGCATATGTATTCATTAATGACATAGCCATTCATCTGAAATGTTTCATTATAAATTTGCAAGAAGAAATAATATATAAGCATCCTGGAAATCTTTTCTCATGTATATATGTTGTCAATCAAATAATATTATTTTGCATTCTAGATTTTAAAAGTGCCCTTACCCAGACTATGAATAATCTGTTAATTGCTTTCAAGAAAATAAATCACATAATCAAATACAAATCTGTCGAGCTTCTTTTGAGTTTCAGCATAAGCAATATCCTCCTAATTGATTCGTAATGTAATTCCTGCCAAGCTCTCTCTGAAGGCCAGGGCAAGCTGGGTACAGAAGGAAGCCTTTCATTCTGGTGAAGCAAGGCTGTTTTGGACAAGGAACTGAAGGGTATTCCAGAGGTCTGGTCCTCACCATGAACTCTTTGCAAGCATCTTCAATTCCCCTAGTTTATTACAACTGACTTCATAAATTCTTTAAGTCCATTCAGATTAAGCTCATACCATAGGATTACTGAATCAAGTATGCAAGCAAGAGAACATGAGATGCTGCCTTCTGATATTTGTATATAGAAGAAAAAAAAATCCTGTATGAGGAATCTTTGTCTAGGTACATGCAAGCTGATTTCAACAATTTTAATTATTATAACAATGCAGACTCTTTTGAGTCAGCTGTTTAAAGGTAAATGAAGATTACATAAGAATTTATCTTAGTTGACAGTACAAGATTAAGGGTTTTTGGTTCACTTTGTTTTAGCTTGATAGGACAACTGGGGCATATATGGTTAAATGTTTGGACATGGAAGTTTACAGCTCCAATACCCTTAAGCAATATGAGATGCTTATCAAATCATAAACACTTTTGGACCAGTGTTGCATCTCTTCTCATTCACAACATTGTGTTGTAGCATACTGTGACTTGAAAAAATATTTTTAATACAGAAGTAGAGGAAGGATTGCTCCTGTCTCAGGTGTAACACTCACCAGCAATCCAATATTCCTGGATGTTTCTAATTCAAGCCATAAACATTCATGCTCAGACTTAACTAGTTTGAGAAGAAGCTGGCTTGGAGGCTGAAGTGTTAAGATTGCGGGGCAAGAGGTGAAAACCAGCTGTCCCATATGGAATATTTCATAACCCAACTGGCCTCAAGAAATGGAGACACCAAAATAAAGAGCAAAATGCCTTTAAAAGAAACTTTGGACACTGCAGACACATGGTGGGCAATTCATATCCTGCAGTGTTTGTAACTGATGCCCCTTGTTTTATAGGACAGTGAGCATGGATCAAACCTGAGTAGGAAGATGGACAGTCTGGGCAGCAACCATTCCATCCCGAGCATGTCTGTGAGCACAGGCAGTCAGAGCAGCAGTGTGAGCAGCATGCAGGAGGTCCTGGATGAGAGCAGCCCTGAACTGGTCATGATGCATAGTGACGAGAGCACAATTAATTCCACTTCCTCCGTTGTCCATAAGAAGGTATGTTCTGTGGTGCTCTCCATAGCTTCCTGCAGTCCTTGCTATTGCTCACGTTGCCTCAGCTGTGTAGGGCCCAGGAGTGCCCTGGAGCTGAGCTGTCCGCTGAGCACAGGGGCCAGGCTTGCTGCAGGAGAGATCTGTGTTTAGCCGCTCAGCTGCACTTAGATATCTCTGAAAATAATAAAGAAGAGGGTGCTAATGAACAGCAGTGCTGTCAGTGGCTAGGCAGGTGCACAGACTTGCTGCATGCCTCCTTCCCCAGCCCTGCATGTGCACTTCATCTTTGCTTGCAATGTCCATCCTTGCTTCCCTGCGAGCGATCGTCCTGGGCTATGCAATGTGGTCACCAGCGGCCACAGCAGCCCCGCTGTTTGCCAGTCACAGTGTGTGATTAAAATCTGCTTGCTCTTGGATTTCCCTCCTGAGAACTGGCGTGTGCAGGACTTTGGAGCCCTCCCGCAAGGTATGTTCTGATGCCACTCTGCATGTCTGCTCTTGTTCTGCATCTTGTGAACAATCTGTTGCCTTCTGATTTTGTTAGTGCTCGACACTCAGCTGATGTTGCCTAGCCCTAAGTCAGCATCTAAACTGAGATTGTTTTAATAGAGTGACATTGGCTTGGGAAAGCAGTGATGTTGACTGGTGGGCAATAAAATGTAGGTTACGTTTTTGGGTTTGTGTTTGCAAAGAGCTTCAAAATGTATCTACACTCTCTGTCAGAGACTGTATATACATTCTCCGCTGCTGTAAACATGACAACAGCAACATAAGAATGAAATTCTTAGTTATAGCTTACAGGAAAACCTGTTTTTAACTATTAGTAAGCTTTTNTACAACAGCAACAGAAGAATGAAATTTTTAGTTATAGCTTACAGGAAAGCCTGTTTTTAACTATTAGTAAACATTTTTTTTTTCTGAAATACAGTATTTGTGTAATTGAATATTGCAACATTTACAGACTGGAGCTCTGAAGACAATTTTTGTCTTCAGCAAAAGATTGATATATGTATTTAAAAGTATTGACAGATAAGCTGCATAGGTTTCAGGGGGTTACAACTCTATCAGATATGTTTGCAATACCATCTTCAGATCTTTCTGAAGAAACATGCCAGCCCAAGGAGCCTTCCTGAATGAATAACTGCTCCACTGATTTTAGGTACAGTCTGATTATAGTTAGAGCTTTCTCAATATGTGTAGGCTTCAGAAATTTGTATTAATTTTAATTTCTCATTGTTAAGTAGTCATATTTATGTATGCATTAAAATACAAGTTTGAATGATTGATTTACACAATAGTCATACATTAAAATATTACTGATTCATCAGTGTCATTACAGTCAATGGTGGGGAGGGGGAAATGAGCCATTTCCATCAGACATAAATTACATTTGTGAAGGAAGTAGTGTTCCTGCTCATTTTAAGAATGGGCTTTCACTCATTAAACTTAACATTTCACTTTAGAAGTGCCATGCGATCACTGTAAAGTATAAATGTAGAAGATATCTGAGGCTGTGAATTCAGTCCTGCTAGACTTCTGCATAGCTGTTTCCATCTTTTAAAGACATTCAGTTAAAATGGATGTCTAATTCAATTAGGCTCCTTTAAAACAAACCAAAACCAAAAAACTCCATAACTCATGGTTGATGTGTAGTGTCATGTCCAAGTTCTGAACAGAAATAAATATTTTCTGTCTCCACTTACTGTTATTTACAGGCAGGGAACATATGGATCAGCCATGTGATTGTACTATGTAAAATACATGCACTCTGCAAACCCATGAGCATGTTGCCACATAGAAATTTTCCTTGTTTGCTTTGTAGGACTAGGATCTCTTGCACACTTAGGGGCAACTGATGTGCAGTAGAAACTTGGCTGTGGATCACTAAAAATAGGTATTTCTAGGGTGATTTTTGCAGTACAAAATGCAGTCTAAAATGATGTCCTTTACAAAGTAGCTAAGACTGAGAAATCTGCTCCTTGTAGCAGGGCAGGGATCTTCTCAGTTGGCAAGAGTCACCACGAGGTGGGATTTAGATACTTCAGGAAGGTAGTTTACTTATCTATCTATATAAATTTACTTATATCTAAAGTTTCTTATTCTGAAAAAAATCACTTTAATCACAAAACATAGAAATACAGTTAAAGCAAACACATAAAGTGATCCAAGCAACTTGTTTTCCTTCTAACAGGTGAGAGGTAGGGAATGCCAAATCCAGCATCCAAAACTAAATGAAAGAATTCAGGGTCAGAGTTTAAATTAAGCTTTTGCTTTGCATTTAAACCCCTTTTAAAGGTTAAAAAGAAAATCCCAATGAACATAATTAGCCAGCTGTCTCCATTCTGTGGACACAGGTTCAGATGCTGGGCTGCTTTGGCAAGGGTCAGATGGAAGCATTGTGCAACATGATGGTATTCCATAAGTGGCTTAATATCCAGTCTGGTACGTCCAGAGGCCAAATTGCCCAGCCTGTTTTTTAAAGGCTCAAAGCTGTAAATGTCACAGGCCTTTGGGTGTTATCACAGCCCTTGAATGTCATGTGCAATTGTAAAAGTTTTGGATGACAGACAAGGATGTGGTCACGAGGACGCTGCATTTCCCAGGCGCGGGTGCTGTTTGGTATCCGGATCTGGTCCGGGCGGCATCGCAGCTGTGGCCGTGCAGTGTAAACAAGGAGCACGCGGAGCATCGAGCGGGAGAAGCTCTGAGCATCCCTGCAAGCAGCAGGCACCTTTCCTGTGACTAACCCTGGTGAATCAGAGACAAAGCACAAGGAACAGCATGGGATAGTGCAAGCATTTGTAAACAACAGGTTTTTTTAACAGCTGCTAGACAGCCTTGTAGTCCTGGGCTGAGTAAAGGGCTGGACCTACTGCGTTTTCACTGGGGTTACTGATTTTTGGTGGCTGAGGTGCTTGGGATCTGCCTGGTCCTGAAGAGTACATGTGAATAGTCATCACAATGAGATAACTTCCACACCACACGAGCCTTGGTGCAGCAGTAAATTCCTGTAAAATCCTAAAGTAAAGTAAATTCCTAAGCTTGTGCTTAGGACTAAGGTGACTCTCACTCACCAAGGGAAAAACCTGTGTGCTAGAGGAAGATGCAGCAGGCAAGAGAGGGGACAAGGAAGGTGGGGAGGGAGGGGAAAAAATCTGTATATTAATTTAGTTTCTACAGCTGCTTTCTAATCTCCTTGAAGAAAAAAAATAGCGCTGCTGTCTGCTATTCAGGCAGCAACTGCTGCACCCTCCCTTCCTGGGGTCTTAATCCTCTTTAGAGCCGAAAACTATTTCCTCAAGAGGATCCCATAATGGCAGGCAGGTTCTTTGCAGGAGGCTCAGATGTCTCAGCTCCATTTTAGTGAGCGATCCTGGAGGAACTTCTGTTTTCCCTTTGCAGGCTGGCTACCTCCCTGGGTAGTGCAAGAACTCCAGGTTTCTGGGCTCTCTTACATAACTGTACTTCCCCACCCAAGAGTCACGTTACATATGAATATACATTCTCCTGGCCAGCTCCCTTGGGGAGCTAATTTGGTTCTTCAGGTTAAGAACTGAAGAGTAAATGAGAGTTCTGTGGCAAACCCAATTGTAGCTGGAGCAAGAAGAAATAAGGAAAATGTTGGAGGTGAAGAGCTGTTGGAACTCCAAGCACAGTGTGTGCTGCAAAGCCTTGTAGCCCAGAGATGATGTAGGCATCAGTTAGTATTAAAGTGAGGATGAAGATTTTGCGTCTTGGAGGATGCAGGTGCCCAGATGTTGTGGTATTCGTGTTAGGAATGTCTACTCTTGTACGCGTTTGTCTATTGTGGACACTCAGGGTGTCCCTGTTTGTCACTGTTCAGGATTTCTGAGCAGTTACGAGTACAGACTGATGCTTAAGAACTGTGACCCTAAGCAATAGTGCTCACATGCAGTCCATATGCAAAAATAAATGGTATCACCATAGGAAGTGTGCAGTGCTAAAAGCCAGTGTAGTTAAGGGCCTTGGGGAGTTCACCTGTATCCTCAGTGCCCCGTTTACCATAAGACAGTGGTCTTTGGTTTTAACACTTCACATCTGAAAGTACAGCCAAAAAGTGATTGAGATGCTCTTATTTCAGTACTAATTAAAGAGAAAGATAGGCTAATGTTTACCAAATTCTTACTCAATGGTGCATCTGTTCAGCTGATCGTGCATGTTAGTACACCTGTACATTTGGCTTTTGAAGAATATTGTTCTGTTGTCCTAGATAAATATGCCAAATGGCAGGATCTGGGGTGCTTCCTTGGGATACTGTTTTACTGCCATAAAACTTTATAATAGCAAAAAGGCTGTTCTGTTTTAATCTAAACAAAAAGCTAGTATGCTCTGGTTTTGTTTGACTGCAATCCAGAGCTGTTGCAGTTAAATTTACTTTAACCTTAAAATCATTAGTACTTACAGAGATGAAACTGCCAATAACACAATTGTCAAGAAAATCTTATGCTTAGAATTTAGTTTATACCAAGAGATGTGAAAGGAGAATGTTCTTAGTTGAGCATCAGAAATTCTGTTTCTAATAAAAACATACTTGTGTAATAGCTTTGCAACCTGAGAGACTTTCCAAATCCATTAAATCAAATCCACACACGTTGCCTTTCACTGCTGTGCTTAATATGCAGCATCCTGGCTGGTTCCTGTGGATGGAGAGTTCTCTGGCACGGAGCTTGTACATGAACTGTAGCTGATGCAAAGTTGAAGGTGCTTTTTTTATGACTTGTATTTGGAGGAAAAAAAAAACCCTTCTGAAAGAGATATAAAGGCAATTTATGTAATGAGTGAGAGAGCTCTTGGCTTGCATATGCAGGCACTGATGCAAGTTTGTAATGACCTCTTGCATAGCAAGCTAGTGGCATAAAGCCTTTTCTTGAAAGCAGGACTGTTCTTGATACTTAAGCCTCTCTGCAGATTATTGAGGCATTTAGTGCAATGTCTTAAAATGATTGATAGCACATTGTTATCTTCTTTCTTGAAATTCTTAGAAGTTAGTAATGTGCTGTAGTATTAGGCACTGCTCTGCAGTTCCAGTCCTTCCTATGGCTGGTTGAGATTCCCTTTCTGATTTGTCTAGAAGATTGGTGGTCCTTTTCAGGTAGTGAATCCTCTGGTGTAAAACAAATGTAAATATCAAATGCAGCTTGTGCATCTGACCACTCAATTTTGAAGCCTTAACATGAGCTGAAATCTGAGCCTGCCTGAAGTTCTGTTTACAAGTCAAATCTTCATTGTAAAGACAGAAAATAGATGGAAAAAAGAAAAAATGTAGAAGAAGACACGTTACTTTAAAAACAGCACAAAACATGAAGTGCAGATTTAGGGCTGAAAGATACCCTGATCCAAACTTTGAGATTCAGGAGCGCTTCACTGAGATGCAAAGACCAAGTATTGACCACCCAGAGATGCCAGTTTCACATCTTTGCCTCCTGGAAGTGTAACCTAAAAGTGTGAAACTAAATTTCCTAGTTGGGACCACAGCTGGTTTTGCAGTGTCTAGCAGCACTAGTTTTCTTTGGGGAAGAGAAATAGACCAAAAATCAGAAGACTTGGAGTTTTTTTTGAGTTTGTAGATGGACATAGTCTCGGCGGGTTTCAGTCACATTATCTGAGGAAATTTGGTGAAATGAGACTCCTACGTTTATTTCTTACAGTTAGTTTACTAGTAGTGTCAGAAGTAGAGCAGCTTATTTGCACTTGACATGGAGTTACCATTTATTTCTGGTAGCCTGGCAGGTTTTCTGGAAAAAATGTATTGGCTTTTAAGTATTTACAGGCACATTTGAGACTTGGTAACAGCTGCCTGTCAGTAGCCCAGATCCCAGACCAGGGGGAGCTGAGGAAAATGATTCAGCTTTTTGTCCACTGAAATGGGTGGCAGACTTGTCTCGGCCCTTTAGTTTGCTTCGTTGCAAAGCAATTTCCCCTACCTCAACCACCTCCGTTTGAAAAAGAGAAGGCAGTTTGTTTGCTTTCTTGATGGGCAGTCGCATTCTGCCGTGGACTTCTTGGGCACCCCAAAGCAACTGGAAGCCCCATAAGACAGCATCGGGATGGCACTTACCTTCTAAGATCCACCTGCAACGGCAAGGTAAAGACAGGAACGGAGAGGCCCAAAATAGAGAATGTAGGAGGAAAAAAGTGGTTTGAAGCCCTTAAAATCAACCTATGCTATGGTTCTTTGTATCAGTACCTCTGCAGCATCTTGTTTGCTGCAAATCATGAGGCAAATGGTATGGGAAGGACTTGAGCTCGTGTGGAAGCGGGGCGGGAGGCGCAGGGAGGGAGCCGAGGGCAGTGGCGCCATCAGCCTCCCGGCCAGGACACGTGTTGGCAGCTCAACCTGTGGCCCTCGGGTTGCCTCCGCTGCCTCCGTTTTGCTCCCAGGGCTGCCCCAAAGGAGAAGGGGTTGGTTGTGNCGAGGGCAGCGGCGCCGTCGGCTTCCCGAGGCTTTTCCTCGCGCCCTGCAGGCCCCCGGCCAGGACACGTGTTGGCAGCTCAACCTGTGGCCCTCGGGTTGCCTCCGCTGCCGCCTCCGCTGCCTCCGTTTTGCCCCAAAGGGGAAGGGGTTGGTTGTGCCCCACTGGTGCGGCTGCCAACACCATCTCGGTGGCCTTTCAGCCTCGGGCGCATCCAAGCGCGGGCAGGGACAAATAGGGCGGCTGCTGAGGGAGCCATTGCGCGCGGGAAACCTGGGAGCTCCTGCTTTAAAGGAGAGGAGGGAAAGGAGAAGAAGGGAAAAAAATAAACCCTTCTGTGGGCCGTGGAGAGAAGGTGCTAGAAGGGAGCCGGATCGTGCCCGGCAGCAGCACCCCCGAGCGCGGAGGGAGCCTTTCCCTCACGGGCCGCCCGCCATGCTCGCGGCCGGGTCGCCCGCCGCCCTGCGCGGCCCATAGCGGCGCCGCCGTCCNGGGCCGGCCCCGCCGCCGCGATGCTGCTGCTGCCGCCGTGACAAAAGGCAGCAGCCCCTGCCCGCCTCGCCATGGCCCTCGCCGCGCCGGAGGCACCGCCGCGCTGCGGCGCCCGGCACCGCTGAGGAGCGCGGCTGCTCTGCGCCGCTCTGCGCTCCCCAGCTGGCTTTTTGGCACATATGTAATACCGGCGGTTTAAAAAAAAAAAAAAAAAAAGGAAAAGGAGGCAGGGGCTGGAGCGGGCGTCCCGCTAGCGATCAGCTGACGCTGCGAGCCGCCGGCTGCAATGTGTTGCTTATTCATTTCGTACCGTGGGAGCTGCAGGGGCTAGCCGAGAGCTGAACTATGCATTTCAAACAGCGCCGCTTGTGCAGAAAGAGGGGCGAGAGAGCAGCGGCCGGCCAGGAACGAGCACAGCTGGACTTTCTCCTTGTTTTTATCCATTTCTGCAGGATCATGTATTTATAAGGGATGAGGTGGGCCACAGGGATCGCAGGCCTGAGGTGCGGCCTACCCAGTCAGTGCAGAATCAGGCCCTCCACTACCGGAACCGCGAGCGCTTTGCCACGATCAAATCGGCGTCTTTGGTAAGCGGCGTCCCCCCCGCATCGCGTCCGTGTGTCTCTCTGTCCGGGAGAGGGTCAAGGATGTCTCCTTCTCACCCCCCCTCCCCCCCACCCTTAATTTTCCCGTTGGCATAGCAACCGGGTACTGCACGGGGAGATGCTTTAGCTGCATGAAATGTGAAATACCGAATGCATTGGGTATTCGTGGGTTCCTCTTGGGGGTATTTCCAGGATATGTCAAATAACCCACATTTGGGGGTGAGGGCAATATCCTCTGAAAATGCTGATTTTTTTTTTTCCTTTTTTCATCCCCCCTTCCTTTTCCCCTCCCTTTTTGCTAAGGCCCCTAATGTCCCCGGGTATCTTTATCCGCATGTGCCTGAAACGTCTCCGTGTGCATGTGTGGAATCCGTTCCCGTGCTACGGAAATGCAGATGCTCTCGGAAACAATAAGGCTGCCGGCCGGAGCGCCGGCTCTTTGCCGTCCCCCCGTTCATCCCTTCATTCATTCACGCGGTGCTGGGGGCCGCCCCGGCCTCGGACGGGGGGGCCCCGGGGTGCAAAAAGCCGCGGGGGGGAAGGGAGGCCCCCCGCCGCGTTGCTACTACCGCGAATGTGCTCGCGGGAGAAGCCTTTGTAGTAGGAAAGGGGTGTGTGCCGGGAGCGCCGGTGCCCGCCGCCTCCCCCCGCGCGCACGGAGCCACCTCCCGGCCCCAAATATCTGGGATGATCCCCCCAAAACGGGGGGGACTCGTGCCGGCTCCGCGGTGCAGGGGGTCACGTGGGCGGCCGTTGAGCCGGAGTAGCCGCTGCTCGGTGGCGGTGGCTGTAATGACATCATCGGGCCCGGGCGACATCACCGCGGCGCGGCCGCCACCCCCCAGCCACCGGGGCCCCTTCGTAACCCTCCGAGGTGGCCGTCACCACCGTTAAAATGCACCGGGACCCCTCGCCTGGCACCTCACGGGCCAAGACAGCGGGCAGAGCACCCGCGCTCCCTTGGTCTGCAGGTGAACTCCTGCATGGCCCCAGTGCAGTCCCTTGCCAGGCCCTGCTCCCACAGTGTCCCCTGGTTCCCCTCCTCCCCTGCTCTAAAGTGTGACCCAGAAACATGTGCAGGAGGGGACCCCATGCAGCGCCCCTGGCTGGGGGACCCTCTGCCCCACCACGTTACTCCCTTTGCGTGTGCACGCGAGTGTGTGCCCATGCGGTGCCAGTGAGGAAAAGCAGGGTGATTAATTAGAGGCAGAAATGATAAATGATTCGAGCACCATGCTCTAAATGTGTATGTATTTCATTGATATGTGTCCGTGAGTATTTGTCATATTTTTTTCCACTCTCTGAGGAAAGCTACTCCATCTTCTGCCCTGCCTTCAGCAGCAGAGTCCAAAATTCTCCCCTCTCAGAATATCTCATCCCTGGGCTCTCTGAGTGGCTTCAGGCTCCCTCATGGTGAGGCCCCCTCGAGAGCTGTTCAAGATACGGGTGAGGATATGGATGGGGAGGTCCTCCCAGACCTCTAAGCCCCGGAGGAGATACCTGATGTGCCAAGGTCACTCCTAAATCCCACAGCAGCATCCTGCAGGCTGGGCTTGTGCCTGCCTTGCTGCTTTGGTCACTTGGATTTGCTAAAACTGCTCTTTAGTGAACAAATGACTATAATGAAATGATGCCAGGTAAGAAAGAAATTAGACTTTCTGGAGAACTTCTTTCCTTCAGCTTTTCTGTGGGAAGTGCTCTGCTGTGAAGCATGTCTGAGCTCATGCCAGGAAGGCTCGAAGTTCACGCTAGTGCAGCAGTATGTGCACAGCCCGGTACCTTTGGGGAAGGTGAGAATTCCCCCATGGTAACTCCCTGTTTTAGCCAGCAGGCCTTTCCTTGGGGAGAAGCACACGTGTATGTGCCACATATAAAGCTTTCTTGCCCTTATCATACAGGGAGAACTTCCCTCATAGGGAGAACCTCCCCACCTTGGTATTACAGGAGATGTTACTCTGTGCTTGGGTTTTCAGGCAAGAGGGTTCATTTCACTGTTTATAACAGTAGCCTTTTATTTCATGTCTGTTAGTTGCGTGACCACAATTGTGTGTGGCTTTTCCCCTTAGTAATCTTTCATTCACTTCTGCATGTGCCAAAAAGGGGAATATAGAAACTTTAACTTAAACTGTTCCATACAGCAGCGTTTTCCATGCAGTATTTGATTGCCTGTCCATGCCTGGGGGTGTCACTGGATGGTAGCAGCGGCTGCTGCTCCTGCTTTGGCCACAGCAAAACCTCCATTGTGCCCATCTCCTTCTCTCCTGCTGCATTATCCCTGGAAAAGGAAAGGCTATGCAGCCAACAGAAGGAAATAGGACCTAGGCATGGCCAAAATCTATAGAGCAAAACTGGCAGTTCAGGTTGCAGTGGGTCTTTCTTCATTTCTCCGTGTTAATTTACACTCTCTTTCAAATAGCATCTTAAAAGCCACAAGGCTCTGTGGTATCAAACACGCCCTGTCCCTTGTGCTGACCATGGTTTCTCAGCGCTTGGGTGCTGCTTTCCAGGCACAGAAGAGTCATGCAGTAGAGAGATGCATGTGGCTGTATTGCAGAGAACCCAGACCACCAGAAAATGGGAGTGCTGACACCAAATCAGTAACTGGAAGGACATTTGGGTATAAAAGTCTGCCGCAAGATTTGCGGAGCCCCTCTAAAGTGAAGGAAGGGCGATGTGGAGCGTGAGCGCTGAGCTCGGGGCTGTCACAGGCCTTTGTGGTGCTCTCTGTGGGCTCAATCTGGGGACCGGGTCTCATCCTGAGCTCTCAGGATGAGACCCCTCATTGTGCAGGTTTAGATCAGGATCTTGCAGCCTGTTGAAGGACAGGTATTCTAAAAGGAGGCTCTCAACTTGAAGACCAGTCCTGTTTCAAAACTCAGCTCAAATAGTTTCAGTAAATTTCTCTTTGGACATTGCATGGTCTCCATCGCTTACAGTAGTGCTACTGCAAAAATATTTGTTGCAATGAAATCTAGTGTCTGCAAAGAAGATCAAATGTCTGCTGAATTTCCATATTATTTTGCAGATTGGCAGTGATCTATAAATTGAAAGTTAAAACTAGAAACGTAAGCCCTGAAGTTGAGGAAGCTGCATTTTGAAAGAAAGCTAGAGATTCTGCACCCAAAGACTATACCTATAAATATTTTTCCTGCAAAAGGTCTTGGTTTTTTATCTCTTTAACAAGTGTATATGTGCATGGGTCTGTTTCTGACTCTATTTTCACCCTGACCTCTTAAGACTCCACAGCTTCATTCACTTTCTTGATGGCTGCTTCTACAGTTTTCAAGTGAAATGATCTAATATTTAAAACTTGAGAGACAGCAGATAGTCTGGATTCCATCGACGGCCCTGGCTTTCTGTTTCAAGTCCAGATGCCAGTAAAAAAAGAGTGTGATCTCACCCCAGGTCTGTGAAAACCAACTGTCTGAGTATGTGTGAGCGACCTGCTGCGGATGTGGTCATTAAAATAACATCAGACCAGCCTGGCTCCAAAACGTGGCACATTTACATGTTCCCCTGCATCCTCTTCTGCTGAATCAATTGCATTTTGTTCCCCATGGTGGATTTTATCTTAAGAGACTTACCTGGCTGCTGCCTATGTAGATCTTCACTCTAAAAATACTGAATTTGTTCTTTCTTGACTCAAAATTCTTTTGTCGTTGTGAGATGCAGCCAATGTCTTGCTCAATATCTGCCTCTGTCATTTGGACATTGAGAGGGGAGAAGAACTGTCCTTTAGGAGAGGGTTTGGTATCTTGGTTAGGCAGTGTAGAAGGAGGAAGTGTGAAGAACTGCCAGTACTAAAGGAGAAATTGGAAGGCCAACTTCCTTATGTAAAGCTAAAATCTTGGAGAGGGGGAAAAAAAAGAGTAAGCTTAGATTTTAGATGACAAGTGAACTGCCTGTGAGAGTAGGTTGGGAAAGGCATCTGTCTGTCTCAGTTCTGTGTACGCCAAAGATGCAGGGAGATAAGAAACTGAGAAAATGTCATACCTTAATGAAAGCTGTTCTGTTTTATACAGACTTTCAGTTCTGCTGATGACCTGATTGATTATTATGTGCTTCAAATAGAGTCTCAAGAAACTGCAGTATTTCTGTTTTAGAGGATCTTGACATTTTTCTGGACGATATTCTGCAGCGAACAATTCAGCCGTCAACATTTTTTCCCTCATAACTTATGGGATTATGTTTGTGAAGAAGTTGGTGAAGTTCAAAGTGTTCTTCTCTACGAACAGCAGAAAGGAGGGACTGCAACTTTCTCAAATTTTCTTCTTACGGTGATCAGTAAAGCTCTTCAGTCATTCTGGGATTCCTCCCTAAAACCATGATCATCATTCATTTAAATGTATTGACATGGGTACTCTGAAGTACTGCTCTGGTATCTCAGTAGGATCTAGTCATAATAACTATTTTAAGTTCAGTTTCCCTAGGCTGTGGCCAAAATCACCATTTTGGACAGTTTCCTCAAAACCAGCGTTCCGAAGCACGACGTGGTGGTCCTTAACTGCCAGCATGCTGAGTGTAGACATTCACATCCACCAAAGGTCCCCGCAGCCTCCTGTTCTGCTCTTTCATCTTCAGGAATGAAACGCTCCTTATTTGTCTTCTGTTTTCCGTGGTGTCCTTATCTTGCAAACCGCAGGAAAGCGGCAGCTACTTTGGGCAAGAAGAATTTTTGGTTTGGGAAGTTTCACTAATCTTCCTTAAGTGGCTGTTTGCTTCATATGTGTTCAGTGTGAAAGCAGAAGTCCCTCCTTGGCGCTGTGGTCTCCAGGTCCACATCCACGTGTGCAAAGGGCTGCAGCTTTTTTGCTCCCAGGACTATCTTAAAAGTGATGAGCAGATCTTCCTATGTGAAGTTCCTGGGACTATATTCTTAAAAAAGATGATTTCACATTTGGACACTTCCTTATTCTTTCGAATTGGGAACATTTCCATTTGCATTTTCCTCTTAAAATTCTTGGCACGACCGCACATTTTTTTTCCTCCTTTCCCATGCATGCACTCGGAGCATGGAAATCTGTGTGGAACTTGTGAATTTTTCAGCTGAACGGGGTTTATAATCTACTTCAGCCATATGATCACCCTGGTTAAGAGTGCTCAGTTCGAGTACTGTTCCCTTCTTAGGAACTGTTCCCTTCCCCCTTTCCCTAGGCTTACGCAGCACAAAGTTCCTTGCCTCTCTTTTGCTGGCATTTTTATAGCACTTTTAGCTCCTGTGTGTGTGTCTGCAAGGTCTTGGGAACCTCTTTGTTGCAAGATCTGCTTATGTGTCTGCAGATTGTGTCAAGCATAAGCAGGAATGAGACTTCAGCATCCATTGGAAGAGAAGTAAAGCTGGGTAGCAAACTCTGCCTGGGATTCAGGAGCAACTATCTAGAGAAATGAGAGGCTGTTGCAACCAATATGGGGGGGAAGAAAAAGCAGGAAAATTGTACTGGAAAGTAAGTGCCATGCACATGAAGCATAAGTTTAGCTGGGTGTAGGGTCTGCGCTGTGACTGTAGTAAAAGATCAGAGTAAGGCAGAGTTTATATGAAATTCTGCAGTTTAATAATGAAAATGGATTAAATGGTTTGTTCTCATCTCATGAGCTAGATGAGAGACTGGGGAGGTGCTTCAGCAGAATGTGTGCAGATTGATGAAAACACAGGAGCAGGCTGCCATCTCCTGAATTTTAACAAGAAATTTTGAAGGAGGCAGCTCTTAGCAGGGAATAGGTATTGAGGGAGTGGATCGGGGCAGTGGTGACCTGTGGTGACCTGGTAAGGAAGGGAAGGATGTGTGGATGTGCATTTTCCTAAAATGGATGCTGTTTGCTAAGCCCTTGTTACGCTCGGGATGTGTCCTGGGTCTGAAGAAGGTTGTACAGCAGCCGTCTTTGTGGATCTTTCCACAAAGCAGCAGTTTGTAACCTGCTGCTTCCTTTGTTCATAACATGACCTTTTCTGCTGTGGAAATGTGCATAAAATCCTTGGAAAAATAAGGGGCAAATACCAGATCTGGCTGTCTTTGCCAGAAAAGAGAAACTTCATGGTAGAGTTTGTGATCTTGAGCAATGGCACTGCCTGAGAGCTTGAAACTGCAGTCCCTGGATGTTCATTAGAGAGTACAGGGGGAGTATGGCCTGTTTTACAGGTAAGCAAGTAATAAGGAGAAAGGCCGAGCATGAAGGCCACGTAGCAGATTTTCTTTCTCTTTTCCTGGTACCAGGTTACAAGACAGATCCATGAGCATGAGCAGGAGAACGAGTTGCGGGAACAGATGTCAGGATATAAGCGGATGCGGCGCCAGCACCAGAAGCAGCTGATCGCCCTGGAAAACAAGTTGAAGGCCGAGATGGACGAGCATCGCCTCAAGCTGCAGAAGGAGGTGGAGACACATGCCAACAACTCGTCCATTGAGCTGGAGAAGCTGGCCAAGAAGCAAGTAGCTGTGATGGAGAAAGAGGTGGGTTCAGACAGGCTGCTTGGAGGGGTACCGGAAGATTGAGAAAGGGGAGAGCTTTGTCCCAGCCTCTGGGAAGAGGCTGTGGACGTGGCTCTTAAAACCCTTCTAGAAGATGGCATTCCACTAGCATGGATGAGTAACATAATTGGTGGCAGCCAAGAAAAAAGATTGACTTCATGGAGACCTCAGTTGCTCATAACTGTATGAAAAAGCTCACAGTGCTGTAATGGCTGCTTCTGCCTTATTCAGTCTTTCTAAAAAAACCCATATTAGTCCACATGTTAACCTAGTGGGATTTTTTGTTGTTTTTTGTTTGTTTGTTTTACCTTCAAGGGTTATTTTGATGTAGATACAGGATNGTGCTGTAACGGCTGCTTCTGCCCTAGTCTTTCTAAAAAGCCCCATATTAGTCCACATGTTAAACTAGTGGGGTTTTTTTTGTTGGTTTTTGTTTGTTTGTTTGTTTTACCCTCAAGGGTTATTTTGATGTAGATACAGGATGCATAAGGAAATTCATATATGGTTGGGAGCCTTATGGTTTATTGTTTGTGTGTTTACAAGTAGGTTTCGTGCAGCTGAATACTTGTGGCTCTCTCTGGCCCAGGATGAGGGGATGCTACGCTGAAACTACACATCTGGAGGTTGATTTTTGTGATGCATTTGGTACTTGCTCCCTCACCCTTTTTTTCTCTCCCTCTCTGTGACTTTCAGGCAAAGGCAGCTGCAGCAGATGAAAAGAAATTCCAGCAACAGATTTTGGCTCAGCAAAAGAAAGACCTGGCGACCTTTTTAGAAAGTCAGAAGAAACAATACAAGCTTTGCAAGGAAAAGATTAAAGAGGCAAGAAACTGTTATTTTCAGGGTTGAAGAGGTGTGGAATAGCATGAACTAGACTTTCCTTTTGATAAATCTGGGCCAGCCCAGGGTTTTAAGGGATACTGTCAGAAGCAAATTTAGGTTCCCAGCAATTGCCTTTCAGGTGCTAGGAGCATCTGGCAACATTTCTAGAATAATCTGTGAGGCTGCTGGAGGGGTGTGCATGGTTCTCTGCAGAGCAGGATCTTTGAAACTGTGAGTGATGAGGTGAAATGGGAATTATGGAGAACTCCCTCCCTCCTTTCCTTACCTTTCCCCTCAAGCCCTAAGGAGCCACAGCAGCCATGTAAATGTCACTGCTGAAAGCCTTGTGATCACTTATACAAATTAGAATAAAGAAATGAGTAATGAAGTACATAGCTAATCCATTGCAAATTGTGTTACTTAAGGACAGTGTTCCCAGATGAGCTCCAAAATCATTTGCTGTTAAGAATGTAGAGGGGAGAAAAAGGAAAGGGAGCCCTGTTACACTTGTGATTCAGTAGAGAATTGAGCTTGTATTCAGATCCCATTGGAATAAAGAAAGCTGAAATCCAAGCTGGAAAGCTTTGTAAAACAGATGGAGAGCCTGGGAAGTGAGAGGAGGCTTTTGACCTCTTCTCTTTCCTGGGCTACCAGAGCCTCCCCTTCAGTGATGTTTCATTCTTTTCTTTATGGTGCTGGTTAGTCCTTGAGATGGTTCTGGTTTTCCTTCTGGGTTTTTTTTTTTTTTTTTTTTTTTTCCCTGCTTTTAATAATACAGCTCTAAGAACAGTAGAGCTGAGCAGAGGCAGGTGACAAGTCTGGTTCTGCTGATAGCTGCTGCTGCAGTCAGGCTTTTGGTGTCCTGCTTTTGTGAATTAAATTGCAGAGGGGTAGTCAGCAATGAGTGGAAGGTCCTGGGAGTCCAGTGTTCCCATGATCCTAAGGAAAGTCATGTTTTCTTGGCTGTATCTGCATGCAGGAAATGAATGAGGACCACAGCACGCCCAAGAAAGAGAAGCAAGAAAGAATATCCAAACACAAAGAGAACCTGCAGCACACGCAGGCTGAAGAGGAGGCCCATCTTCTCAGCCAGCAGAGACTCTACTACGACAAAAACTGCCGTTCCTTCAAGAGAAGAACGATGATCAAGAGGCACGAGATGGAGCAGCAGAACATTCGGGAAGTAGGGCACTCTTCAATTCCTCTCTCAAGTGTTTCTTTAATTGCTTTAACTTTGTGTCTACAAGATATGTTATGTGATACTAGGTCTTCGTGTTTTCGATTGCTAACCTGAACTGAGAAAAATGTAGGGAACGTGTTTTGAGTGCTAATATTCCATCTGGAAATGTAGTTGGTAGGTGGTGACTTTCATTAATGAGAGAGAGTGGCAGAGTTAGCTTCCAGACAGAAACAAGGTGTGGGCAGCCCGTTCTGGATCCCACGCATCCACCTGAACCTCAGCACTTCAACCCAGTGGCTAAAACACACTCACATGGGGCAAATATACTGAGCAGAACAGTCCTCACCCCCTAGGAGTTAGGCCTTCCCCCTAAAGGGGCAGAGGGTTAAAGGTGCAGAACGAAATGCTAAAAATTTAATACCAAAATTCAGACCTCCTACGTATCTGCATTCTGCTTGGCTTCAAGTAGTCAGATGTCACCTTTGGGCCCTCCTTAAAGCACAGAATGGGTGGTAATTTGTTAATTAGAAGTTATTCAGCATCTTGGTTTTTTTCCTTGCCTAGTAGGCTTCATATAATCAAGTACTGCTTGAAGAGAGAATTACTATATTCTTGTAAGACTTCTATGTGGCATCAAGCATTACAATATATCTGAATTCTGCATGAATGCTGTTTTTGCATAAGGACTGTCAGACTTCTAGTAAAGGCAGAGAGAAAGTGGTCAAAAATTCGTAATAATTATGTCCTTAATCTGGTGACATGAGTTTTTTCAGCAGCTTTATCATTACCTAGTATTTAACCTGCTCAGAGCTTCCTTTGGCGTTAGAAGTGCCCAGGGCTGCTCAGTTGCTTTGCAGATCACATGCAAGATCTCAGCTTGAACACTCTGCAAATGAATGAAAATGAATGAATGACCAAAAACTCAGATTCAGGCACCCTTGTCAGTGCAAGCAAGTTCTGGGCTAAGGATGAGAGATTTTAGTTATCTAGCATGGTATTTGAGTGTGTTTTAAGCAGACACACACTTTCCTTCCTTGAGCTCCTTCATTTAGCCTCTTCAGAGACTTAATTTTCAGAATGATGCACGTGTCATGAAAATTCCCTAAAGTAACTACTTAGTTAAAATTTCTGATCCAGTGGATTTAAACAGAAATCAATGAAAGAATTGGAGATTCTCCTCTTTTCCTGGTTTGTAGCGTGGTGGACGTTTCCCCAAACTGCAGCGTGCTGGGTGAAGCATTTCTTACCTGCACTTGCAAAACCAGTGTGGCACACGGAGGGCTTCCTTGCTTTGCACAACCTGCTGCAACTAGAGGGCCAAAAATCCCCGAGGGCAGTTGATAACGTGGTTCCTCTTAATGCTGCGTGCTGGAGCTGAGCCCCTTTGCTTTGACCACCTTAACTCTTGTCGAGGGAACGCTGGAGCTCCCAGCACGAGCAGCAGGGGCTAAGGGGTGAATTAAAACAGGCGAGAATCAATTCCCCCTGGTTTGGGCACCCAGCCGAGGCGCTGCCGGGCTGGATGTGATCAAACCTCCTGGCGTGAGGGTGGGTGAGTGACTGAAACCCCCAGCCGTGCGAGCTGGCCGCTGCGCCTCGCTGCCCAGCTGCTTTCTTGTGCTTTGCACAGGAGCTGAACAAGAAGCGGACGCAGAAGGAGATGGAGCACGCCATGCTGATCCGGCACGATGAGTCCACGCGCGAGCTGGAGTACCGGCAGCTGCACACGCTGCAGAAGCTGCGCATGGACCTGATCCGGCTGCAGCACCAGACCGAGCTCGAGAACCAGCTGGAGTACAACAAGCGGCGAGAGCGGGAGCTGCACAGGAAGCATTTCATGGAGCTCCGGCAGCAACCAAAGAACCTGAAGGTGCTGGCAGCTTCCTCCGCCTCCGGGCACAGAACCCCCTTGTCCAGCACCTCTGTGTGCTTTCCCATGCGGCCTTTCCCCTTATGCAGATCTCGGGCACAAATCAGACTATTATGGCAACGAGCTTGTTGAGTGTTTTTAAGTGCCATGATAACTTAGCCTGCTGAGTGAAATTAGACTAGTATTTAGCAAAGTGTGACAGAATTGGCTTCTGGGGAGCTCTGCTTTCTTCAGGGTGCAGCTCATGGCAGCCTGTCAGTACGGAAAGGGGCTGGGTGATGGAGCAAACATGGGTGTGCTGAGCCCTGTGCTTCATCTTCCCAATTCAGCTACTGGTTAATTAAAGCCCGTGGGCTGCTCAAGACCTGTATTCCTCCTCTGGAAAGCCACAGGAGCATGCTCCCTTTTTTGCTTCTTTGCATTCATAACAGTTCTCAGATTTGCAGTCTCCACACAGTGTATGGGGGACATTTGGGGAGCAGTAAAGGGGAGGGTTTGGAAAGTAAGAGCTTTCTGGAAGGGGAGCAGCAGGAAGTAGTGGGGGAAGATGGAAATGGCCTGGGGATGAGTTTTAGATGGAAATGCCCAAGGACCCCCAATGCTGTGGGCACATATGGAGCGGCAGCACCTGGGGACAGGGCAGGACGTAGTGCAGACCTTGGGAAAGCCGGTTCTCCCCGCTGATTCTGACCCTTCCCAAAGCTCTTCGTGCCCTTCACATGGCTGCTTCCTTGGCAGGCTATGGAAATGCAGATCAAAAAGCAGTTCCAGGACACATGCAAAGTGCAAACAAAGCAGTACAAAGCACTGAAGAATCACCAGCTGGAAGTAACTCCAAAGAGTGAGCACAAGACGATTTTGAAGAGTCTGAAGGATGAGCAGACGAGGAAGCTCGCCATCCTCGCGGAGCAGTATGAGCAGAGCATCAATGAGATGATGGCCTCGCAAGCGGTGAGTGCGGCGCCCAGCGCTGTCTCTGCGCAGCACCCGCAGGAGCTGCCACGCTCAGGCCGTGCAGCCGCGTAACCCGTCGGTGGTTCTGCTGCCTGTGGCCGTGCAGTTGTGTTTGGAGCATTTTGAAGTGGTGTCTTAGACACTGCTTTCCTTTTTTGTAACAAGCATGTGGTAAAACATGCTTTCCCTCACACACTGAAGTTTTAGATTTGGATCTTTGGTGAGACTCCTGCCTCTGGGTGTTAGTGGTTTTTAGCAGGTGTTTATAAAACCCTTCCTCCTCATCCTGCAGCGAGCACAAAGGCTGCGATTTGGGCCATGCGGAAATGCAGCCTCCCTGGTTTGGGGAAGAGCGAGCAGTGTATTGCTGGCATCAGAGCCGTTACTAGTGGAGGCTTAAATGTTTATTGTTTGTTTTGTTTTCCCCCCACGGTGATCTTACAGCTACGGCTGGATGAGGCCCAAGAAGCAGAATGCCAAGCCCTGAGACTGCAACTCCAGCAGGAGATGGAGCTGCTCAACGCCTATCAGAGCAAAATTAAGATGCAGACAGAAGCACAGCACGAAAGGGAACTCCAGAAGCTGGAGCAACGGGTGTCACTGCGCAGGGCGCATCTTGAGCAAAAGGTACGTTTGGGGTGGGCTGCGCAGGAGTACGTGGCCGTGGGCCTCAGTCTCGCCTCACGTGCAGACATTTCCAGATCCTACTTTGGATCCCTGGAGGAATTGGGAACCAGAATGGACGGGTGGGTGTTCTGGGAGGAGCTGGTGAGGCATTTTTGGTAACCCCGCTGCGACGCTGCTCGCTCTGCTGCTTTCAGATCGAGGAGGAGCTCGCGGCCCTGCAGAAGGAGCGCAGCGAGAGGATCAAGTTCCTGTTGGAGAGGCAGGAGCGAGAGATCGAAACCTTTGACATGGAGAGCATGCGCATGGGCTTTGGGAATCTGGTCACATTAGAATATCCCAAGGAGGACTGTAGATGAGATTAAATTTCTTTGCCATTAAAAAAAGAAAACACAACACCAACAAAAGCAAAGTAATGGTATAAAACTTGCAAAAGCAACATTCCCCCTGTTACCGGGCGAGCTCTCTCTCTTTCTGTCTCTCTTACTGACATCGTGTCGGACTAGTGCCTGTATATTCTTATTCCATCAGGGGCCCCCTTTCCCCCCCTGTGTCGAGTCCCAGTGGTGGGCAGCTCCTGGTGGTCTTTTTCATAGTATGTCACAGTATTGATGTCTCTGTGCAATGACTAAAAAAATGTTTCAGTGAAAACTTTGGAGACAGTTTTAATGGAAAAAAAAACAAAAAAACAAAAAAAAAAGTGGATGTATGTTGCTTTTGAGCAATCACTCATTTTCCACCAATCAATGGAAGTACAAGCAAAAAAAAAATGATCAGATGATATATACAAACCCAGGGGGAGAGAGACTAAATCCGCAGCCTTACCTTAACTAGCTGCTGCATAATTTTATTTTATTTTTATTTTTTTGGTATTTATTCATCAGGAATAATTAAATAATAAAAATAAAAATTTTATTAAAGATTGAAAAAATTTGATACATTTTACAGAAAAAACTTAATCGTGATGTACATATCAGTGGTGACATATTATTACTTTTTTGGGGGTGGGGAGGGACGGGGCAAAGATCTGGTGATTTTTAGAAGAACCATGCCAGGCGAGGCGGGGATTAGACCTTGCTCTTCGGCATATTCTTGATTGTATCATAATCATTTTCTGCTGTCGCAGAGAATGTGAATACACTTAAATGAGCCCACAGGATCCCAGTAGCACAAATTGGGCTTTGTCAAATCGTGTATTTTGTGTATAGAAGGAATTTAAGGAGAGCTTTTACTTATTTTCATATTGTATTTTAACTGTTTCTCTGATCAAAAATTTTTTTACTTCTTTCCCCTCTTTCCTCCTGGTCCCAGCCCTCCCTCTGCCTTTCCCGTTCAGTATTTGGAGTTCAACGCTGTCTGTCAGATCATCCCCCTCCTTTTCTTTTCTTTTTTTTTTTCTTTTTTTTCTTTTTTTTTTTTTTTTTTTTTTTTCTTTTTTTTTTTTTTT
>VWPW01000089.1:0-22921 GCA_013389825.1 Crypturellus undulatus
TATAAAAGGTCTGCTCACACTCTGTTCAGGGTCAGTTGGTGGAACTGCTGCGTGGTTCATCAATTATCTTAAATTTGAGACTATTGAATTTTAAATTTTTGAAACTATTAAATTTGCGAATCAAATTGAAGGTCTTTGTCTCCTTACTTCCATATTCGGAAAACGGACATAACACCACACACATTGAAAACTGTGGAGGCTCGTTCACAAACAGCGTCATGTCAGCAGATAGCTGAGCCCAAGGATGTGAGCATATGGGGGACAGAGCCCAAACAAGGAGGACTGCAAAATATCTTCCCCTCCCTCCGTGCGGAAACAAAGCCAGGACAACCACGCACAGGTGGCAAAATGTTGATTGGTTGTAAGCCTTGCAACATGTGTTAAGTATAATAGAAGTTAGCTTGAAAATAAACTTGTCTCACTCTGCACCCCAGACTGACTCTGTTCCTTCACAAGGTGCAACAGAAAACTAGCAGTTACTGATACATCTAAATGTGCAGCTGTCCTAAAATAGCAGGACAGAGTTCTTAAACATAACTTCATAACTTCAGGAAACTTGAGGCATCAAGAAAATGAATTACATGGCAACTTTGAAAAAAATAGTTTGTTACAGTATCAGGCTTGTAGAGCCTAGACTTTACAAAACACTAAGCTTCAGATCTAGCAAAAAGTAATAGCCACAAGGACTCTCAGTTCAGTCACTACAGAAACTGCCTAAAGCACAAAAACCAACTGCTACTTCTACAAGTACTGGTTTGACCCCCTGAACAGTAAACATACCTGATTTTCAAGTTCCTTTAGCAAGTCTGTGCCCGAATTAATCCCTTGTTCTCTTAGGTAGGTAGGTACCATTAAAGTAGCCAAACAGAAAGACAATAAAGAGTCAGAATAACAAAGCCTTTTAACATGGAAACTTTTATTCTCAAATCTCTACATTCAAATGACACTACTTTTACATTTTTGATGGAGCTGGAGCACAGGATCACAACCACCTGGTCCGCGTGAACCATTAAATAGTTTATGCCTCAAAAGTAGACAGGAAGTTTGTGACTATTTCCTTCAACTTGGCTTCTGTCTGGTCAGAGATCTTCCCTTCAATTCTGCTGAGACAATTTAGTTATAAATAAAGTTTTCTTGCCTTAGTGAAAGATTGTTTAACCTTCAATTTCTAATGGAATTAGGAAGTGAGTTAATACACTTGTCCTTGATGTATGAAGCTTTACTAGTAGAAGCTAGTATTAAAGCTCCCTTCTCCCCAGGGTTGGCACTTTATAGGAACTAATGTTTGCCAACATATACTTTGAAAATATCCATACTTAATATCCAGAGGACAATAAATCTAGTCACAGAGAAGAACATGATCTGACTCAGGGGAAGAGCGGGGGAACAAGCTAAAACCATTTGACAAGATAGGACTGTAAACACTCAAAGGTCAATTTGTCTCCAAGGTCAATTTGTCTCCAACAGCCCAATCAGTGGCAAAGACAACAGCAAGCAGTACTTAACCTACACTACCATAGTGATCTGAAGTTACCAGAAATACAATTAGACAAAGTGATTCCAACACTACATTATAGGACAAGCATGCAAGCAGGTTTATTTTAAGTAACAGGTAGAACTGCAGAAGAGAAACTGAGATCTGAACTGCAGTTTAAGAACATTAGTTCATTTAACTTTTGGAGTTCTCACAGGCACAGGGAATAGTGTATCCCAAAACATTAGCTTAACAGTCCAGTGGCAAGTATTTAGGTTCTAGTTCTCAAGTCAGTACCCTCAGGATCAGTAAGGTAACAAATCAACATACCTGACAGTAGAGAGAAGGGCCTGGTGCTGGCTCAGAACATGAGCTAGGAAAGCGCTCTCAAATTTAGTGATTTTGCTGGGCTCCAGCTTGTCCAAGTGACCTCTTACACCAGCATAGATGACTGCTACTTGCTCCTCAATAGCCATGGGAACTGCATTAAAAAAAAGTGTTGATACCATTGACATTTCACATCAAGATACACACACTTATCTTTGAAGATTGACTGCATATATACAAAAGATGGTTCAAATAAGCCTACATTTAGCACATCCACTGAACTGTTCTCACAGCCAGAGAAATCTACCTGATTAGCACAGGAAACCTGTAGAAAGTGCAGACTTGCCACATCCAAAACACTCACTGTATTGTCCCTGCTTCAGGAGCTCCGTCAGCCGCACACCACGATTCAGCAGCTGTTGTGTGGCAGCATCCAGGTCAGAACCAAACTGAGCAAAGGCAGCTACTTCCCGATACTGAGCCAATTCCAGCTTCATGGTACCTGCCACCTACAAGACAAGTCAGTGAGTTTGACCAGTTTGGAAATTTGGCTAATAGTTGACAGGTTATCTTCAGCTGACAGCTATTACCAATCAGTTCTGCTTTGCCTACCAAGTCAATCTTGAACATATTATGTAATTTTATAAATCCTGAACAGATTGTTATTATAAAAACCCAGTCTGTTTTGCCTTGTAGCATGTGCTACAGTTCACATTTCAAATCTTTCCCTCGCCACCAGATCATTTCCACTTCATAGTGATCACTTAAAACATTTCCCAGCTTATTAAAAAGATAGGAAGAATCTATGAGTCGATTAGGGAAAGTAGATCATTATATATGAGTAGCAGTTTCATGCTCACCTGCTTCATAGCCCTGGTCTGAGCAGCAGAGCCAACACGGGATACAGACAGACCAACATTAATGGCTGGACGGATACCTTTGTAGAACAGCTCAGTTTCCAAGAAGATCTGGAGAAGAAATTTATCATCTTGGTCAGAAACCAGAAAACTTGAGATCTGCTATGAAGTTACACAGAAGCGCTGACATATGTAGAGCAAGTCCTACCTGCCCATCAGTGATGGAGATAACATTAGTTGGAATGTAAGCAGATACATCACCAGCCTGAGTTTCAATGACAGGCAAGGCAGTGAGAGAGCCACCTCCAAAGGAGTCGTTCATCTTGGCTGCTCTCTCCAGCAGGCGAGAGTGCAAGTAGAAGACGTCACCCGGGTAGGCCTCACGACCAGGCGGGCGACGCAGCAGCAGAGACATCTGACGATAGGCAACAGCCTGTATGGTATAAAGGCAATTCTTAGACTTGGATGCTTCACTCAAACTTCCCTACTTTCACCTGAGCTGATCTTGCAGCTACAGACACCAACACTAGACTATGCATCCTGCAAGCAACATGTCCTGACCTGCTTAGATAAGTCATCATAGATGATAAGAGCATGTTTTCCATTGTCTCTGAAGTATTCCCCCATCGAGCATCCCGAGTAGGGAGCCAGATACTGAAGGGGTGCAGCATCGGATGCTGTGGCAGAAACCACAATAGTGTACTTCATGGCATCTGGAAAGAATTGTAGACTCATAAGTATATTATGCCAATAATAAACAAACTCAATACACAAGCAAAACACTAGTTACAAGGCAGACAAAAAACTATCTGAAGCAAGAGCATGCTGCATTACTACACTGTTGCAGAGAAAGTGTACGTCAGGTGTAACAGGTGTAAAAAAGTTATGAAAGTTATCACTTAGACTTCTTTCCCATTTAAAATTAATTTTAGAGTTTGACTAAAGACACCTAGGCTCTAAGAGAGGCCCAGAAGTCCATGGCTTCCTGACTTCTGGAAGGAGCTACCTTAAGAATTGTTTCACAGTTCCAAAAAAATTAGCATAATTGAAACATATTTCTCTTGCTGGATATGACACTACTTGACCAGCAGCCAAGAGATAAAATACCTAAAACTTGCAAGACAGTTGCACATGATGATCTTGTTGACCAAGGTTGCATTTATGAAAAAAATGTCATCACTTAATCCCTTACACAGGGGAACAGAAGTCTCTCTCCGCTAAACTTGCGACCATCACTCACACTATACGTTGAAAACAAACACTAAACACAAATACTTATTGATCATAACTGCAACCAGGCTCATCTGGCTGCCAAGAGGAAACTCAGAAAAACCGTTCCACTACAGAGGAATCATTAGCTCCCACCATGATCATCCCTCTTCAAGCCTGTACCTGCATCAGTGAGCCGCTTCACCAACTGAGCTACAGTAGATCTCTTCTGACCAATTGCAACATAGATACAGTACAGTTTCTTCTTCTCATCTGTCCCATCATTAAATCGTTTCTGGTTGATTATTGTGTCAATTGCAATTGAAGTTTTCCTGTGCAACACGATAGAGACTACTGAGTTAAGGTGCCTATGGTTCTCCCAATCTCTATCTAGTTGTGTTTTAGCTTTGTATATTCAGACATGTTATATTCAAATTTATAGAAACAGAAACAGTTTCAGCTTAAGCTTAGACATTTATCTTACCCAGTCTGCCTGTCACCAATGATCAGCTCACGCTGGCCACGGCCAATTGGCACCAAGCTGTCCACAGCTTTGATACCAGTCTGCATAGGCTCACGCACAGAAATCCTGGGAATAATCCCAGGGGCCTTTAAGCCAACTCTCCTACGTGTTCTAGAAGTAATAGGACCCTTAAAAAAAAAAAAAAAAAAAACACACAACACTGAACACTGCTGCAGTCCATAAGTCCATATCATATGGAAGCACACAAAGGCAGTGAACAATTATAGTTACCTTCCCATCAATGGGATTGCCTAGTGCATCAACAACACGGCCCAGTAGCTCTTCCCCAACTGGAACATCCACAATGGCACCAGTCCTCTTCACAACATCCCCCTCCTTGATCAGTCTGTCATTACCAAACACAACAACACCAACGTTGTCGGGCTCCAAGTTCAAGGACATGCCCTAGGACAGAGACCACACCATCCTGAGAAGACCCACACCAATATTTCCAGTGAATTTTTGCTATTGTAGAATCAATGCAATTATTCTACAGCATAGAACACTGGACAGAGCCTGCCTCAATCTTATTTGTAATACCATATTCAGTATTTTGCTTTTACATAAAATGCATAAATCCTTCCCCATACTGATGGGAGAACCTGCCTAATTCTTCAATTTAAATAATTTGCTTTGCTTGCAACAATCTAGCATGAAATCACTTCTAGTCCTAAACAGAGAGAGATAAGTGGGTTCAAATAAGAACTGGACAAGAGAAAAGATCTGGATTGTTACTTGCTTCAATAATTTAAAAAACAAGTTAGCTCATTAGAAGTGCTGATGGAGAAGATGTCTGACTTTTAGGAAACAGTCTAAGTCTTTATTTCTGGTCTGTTCTTAAGACTGTAATAAGTCAGCAAGCTGTATACTGTATTGGAGCTTAGAGGCCATTTTTTACTAGTAAATAGAAAAGCCAGCCTGAAACTAAAATTTTCATACTTACTAGGTAAATACAAATAAGCTCTAATTTTAGTCAAAACCCAGATACTGATATTGAAAGCAACATATTTATAATATGTTTTATATTATAATAAGAAGTTATATAGAAGTTACATTTATAACAAGTTTCTTTCTTTTTGCAGTGTCATTTCAACTGGTTACACTATATTTAAGTTGAAATAAATCAATAAAAGCTCCATGCAGCTAATTCCAAGCAACATTTCAGATTCTTAGAAAAGTCATATCATATTATATCATTATGTATTATATATATTATATTTCCAAGCTAAATAAGGATCTTAGTGAAAACTTACCTTCAGTCCAGAAGAGAATTCAACCATTTCTTCTGCTTGGACATTTCTCAGGCCATACACACGGGCAATTCCATCACCAATTGAGAGCACACGGCCAGTTTCCTCAAGCTCAGCAGAAGTATAAGCTCCCAAAATGTGTTCCTCGAAAATAGAGGACACCTCAGCAGTGTCTGGAAATAAGTGTTCCAAATCAGACCCAGCATGTTAAAGTACAGTAGAGAAGAGGGGAGGGGGAAAAATAAAATAAATAATTAAAAAAAATCAGTAAGCTCATCTTCAGTTGCTTAAGATATGCCCTGAGAACAAATGCTCTTCCTTAGACAGGATCAGCAAGTGACATTTTTCACATTCAGTCAGTTTAAACTCATCATTAGGAGCCACCACTAATGACAAAACCACAACACACACATGCGTGTTCATATTGAACGTACAACTTTGTCCACCAGAAAAGACTAAATAGACCTAGATCAGAAAGTACACAACTGCTAGCTCTGCAAGCAAAACACATATGCTGTAGGCATCAGAATATATTTTCAATTCATTTTTATCCAAGATCCAATACACTTAGACATTTAGTATATTTAAGAAATGAATTAATATAACCTATGAAAAGCATTCTCCATCTCCTCCCAATTTCTATTTGGCAACATGCTTCCAACAAGTTTTAATTCCCTCAGGACACAATTACAAGGAACACTCCAGTTTCCATTTCCCAGTAATGTCTTTAGTGACCTAAACCCCTGCTAAAATTATACATGAACAACTATCAAGAACAGTTATTTGGTGCCGATTGTATTCTTTAAACACTAAGATGCTAGCAGTACAAAAGTTATATTCAGGGACACAAAGTCAAACCCAAGAACACTTGGAAAAGTCATACACTCCCCTCTGCTGTTCTAAAGTAGATACAAAACTTCAATTTTAGGCTTCTTAAGATAACTCTGCAGGAGCTAACATCAGAATTGAAACCCTGTGAAGCAAATAAACTGAATAAGCCAGGTTTGACATGTGATCACTCCCATTATTTGGGCATATTTTGAACAGTTAACAAAATCTAAAATGAGGGTTCACAAATAGCACTACATAATTGCTAGTTCACTATCAATCACTGTCCCTAAGGGTTTTGTCAAATGATGCACACACCTTATGTTCCAAATTCACATTCTGATTTGCTATTAACTTTCTCTAAATTAACTAGTTTGAGATGCAAGTTCTCAAATAGTACTCATGTGCAAATAAATATACACATATATATATATATATATGCATTTTCAGACTCACCAGTTTTCTGAAAACATGTTTTAGAGGCATGGATGTTTCTTGTAGCAAGAAACGCTGAACCTGGGGTGTTTCTGGAAACCTAACATAAGCAACTGTTTCAGTAAGAGTGAGGTTTCCTTGATAAAAAAAAAAAAAAAAAAACCAAAAAAAAAAAACACACACACACAAAAAAACACCACACACACACAACAACAACATACCACACACTATTTTAAGATATAATTGCAAGGAGAGAGGAGGGAAGAAAGAAAAAAATATAATCCTGAAAATTCTTAACATGTTATGTGTTTAATGCATCTCAGTTTTGAGTTATGCACCACAGAGCTCCATTACCAAGATGCAGCTCTGGAATCAGGTCTAACATTAGTGAGGTAGAAGCAATAAAGAGGAAGATTGTTCTACAATTATTCAATGCACTTTTTTGCATAGTCACCGTGCTGCACCAGTGCCACTGCCGCAGCACTGCAACAGTTCCCACAGCAGCACCTCCTTTAATCACACCCTTTAGCTCAGGGCATCAAAAGCTTAAGGCACAAAGACACCGGACCCTTAGGAGGTCTGCAAGAGGGAAAAAATAAGTTTTAACTTTTTAAAGGCAGATTTCTCGCAGAAAAAAAAATGCAAAAAGAGCTAGATTACATATAGTAGGAAATAAAATGATTAGTGTGCCGAGCAGTTAGGGCAGCCTCGCGCCTCACGGAGCACTGCCTCCTGCAGGTGACATCTCCTGACAAGGCAGGCAAGGTCTCTCCATTCATCTTCACCGAGGACACGGAATAGGATCCCGATAGTACTCGGGACGGCCTCCCAGCCCTGCATGGGACAGGACAACCTCGAGCCTGGCCGAGGCCTCGCAGTTCGGGGGCCACCGAGCAGCGCCGCCACCTTCAACCTTGAGGGAAGGACGCGGCACTCCCTCCGTGCCGCCCCCGGCTAAGGGCGCCCACTCCCCGAGTCGCCGAGCGCGTGAGCCCCCACACAGAACGGCCTCGTCGCCCCTCTGCGTCCCCCCGCCGTCATCCCGCCGCAGGTCGCGGCCCCTCAATGTCACCGCGGCCCCCAAGATGGCGGCGCCCTCCCCCCTCCCCGCCCCGCAGCCTGGAGGCGAGGGCGCACTCACCAGGCCGGCCTGCCGCGACAGGGAGCGGGCGAGGGCGGCGGCCAGGCGGGCGGAGAGCATCATGGGGGCGACTACTGCGGACGGGACGGGACTAGGGGCCCCGCGCTCACTCCACAAAACAGCCACTACGGGCACCGCCCTTTTTAGCGGCGATGCCCCGCCCCCCGGCGGCGGGCAGGGCGGAAGTGGCCGCGATCTGGAAGCGCTTCCCCAAAGTCTTCTTCCAAAGGCCTTCCCTCCTCTACCCAGCTTCGTAAAAATATAGAAAAAGAGGAAAAGTTGCTTAAAAAAAAGCCCTTAAAAGCCCTACTCATGGCGTGACTACAAGTCCCAGGAGGCACCGCGGCCAAGGGAGGCGGTGCGGGGGAAGTCGGGAAGGAGGTGGGAAATTTGACGTGATGGAGGCTGCCATAGAGGCGAAGATCTAGCAGGTAATGTGGCTCTCTCGTTCCTGGGAGGGGCTGCGGGATGCCCAGTGCTGTGGCGATTTTATCTTCTCTAATGCTCTTTTCACTAACCGCCCAAGTAACTTTTTAGGTTGTCAGGTAATTTTTGTTCTTTCAGCCACTGTTCTTTCAGCTCGCTGAGCACCATGAGGCCCGGGACAGGGATGTCACATTGCTCATAGATGACATGAAACAGATGGCGGCAAATTACACCAAGAGGAAGGTGAGTGTGAGGGTGCAGTTCTCAGTCCCATCCGTGTTAGGGGTTTTCTTTTGCAATTTCTATGCTGGGCTGGATAGCACAGTATTGAAATATTGGCTGGATAGACAGATGAGCAGCCTGACTGTTGATTTAAGAATGTGAGCTGGTGCTCATCTCCTGTTCAGGAAAGTACTGGAGGAATCTGAAATAACAACGAGGTGATAAGTTATGCTGTAGCTATGTGGAGTGAGTGCTCATAATGTACTTTCATGAAGCAAGTGCATGATTTAAGTCTGTGTGTTCCAGGAGCAGGTATAAACTGACCTCCGCAATCCTCCACAGAGGGAAGGTGTGAACAGTCTCTTCACCTTAACATGAGGATAAAAGTTTAGACCTGTGGTTTGGGAATGAGTGGAACAGCTCTCTTCCACAACCCAGGGAATTTGCTTGACAAGCAGGAACGTGACAGAAGTTTGGCACATTCAAGTCTTCTTTTAAGATTACATTTCCGATGCTCAGAGATTACATTTCTAGAGTGGATTGAACTCTAGCTTCAGAGAGTGCCATCTAGGGCTCAGAACAATGGTGGTATAAAAGTGACTAATTTGGCTTCTATTTGTTTTTCTGCCAAGTATCTAGAGGACCTTCTCACAGGAAGCCTAGACTTTTCCATAACTAGTCTGTCCCATGAAGGCACCAGTTACCTAAATGAGCTGGTAACCACCGCCTTAACACTCGAAATAAAGAACACTTCTCTTGTCAGGTAATTCTTCCTGCTCTGCACCAGGGGTGATCGTCTGTGTTGTTTCTCTGTGGCTTTTTTTGAATCCAGCTTTTTGGTCCAGCTTTTTTTGTACCACTCTGGCAGCTTTAAAGGATGTGAGAACTGCAAAAAGCTGCAACCATTGATTCCCTTAGCAAGGGAATTCTCTGAGGTCTAAAAGGTTAAACCCCAGCCTTGGATTTTTTTTTTATGGTCTTCAGGAGCTTTGTCCTCCTCCTGAGCCAAAGAGCAGGCAACTATGAGCCGCTTAGGAGGAGGAGGAGGTGACTGAAGTACTGCTGGGCATATCCCAAGGATATGTGTTTTCAATACAGTTTCTCTCACATGTGGCTTTGCAAGCCAGGATTGGAGCTCTTGAATATTTCAAGTTTTGGGTTTATATTTGGTAGAATGCCAGGTCTTGCCCGGCCCTTTGACTATTCAGACTGCTGGACTGTTTCCCCTTCCAGATGAAATCTTTGTTAGTTAAGGGAAACTGATATCTCTGTGACTTCTTTTACTTTCCTCTCTTAAATTATCAGGCATTTGTCAGATGGGTCATAATATAGGAACAAAACCACAAGTCATTTGTGGGAAGTGTGTGTGTGTCGGAGGGAAATAATGAATTTTAGAAGAGCTGGGTCCTTATTCCTTCTAAATCTCTCATTTGACTAGTTTCATCACTGCCATGAACGATCTGACTTGGGAACTGTATGAAACAGAATCAAAAACAGAGATTTGGAACAGGAATTGACCAGCATTAAGAAAAAGCTAACTGCAGCACTGGTGCTGGAAAAAAGACTGCAAGAGTGAGTAATGGATGAAAAAAAGAAAAGATGTAAACAATATTGCTGACTTCTGGAGTGAGTACTTTGGTTGTGACCATTAGCAAGGGACACTGAATTTCCAGCTTTATGATGCATCTCTAATTCACAGTATTTGACACCATCTATCAAAAGTCATGTGCTATTGATATGTCCAATAATAAAGAGATGGGGAGTACTATCAAACACATTATTTTAACCCCAAAAGGGTCTAAAAGTATTTGTCATATATGGGCTGGTGTCTTCCACTGGTTGCTTTCAGTTGAAGTTGAAGTTAAGCCTGTTTTGCTTACCACAGTTAGTGTGGGTGTTGCTGTCAAAATGAAGGTGGCAGGCAAAACAGAAGAGGAAACAGAAAAGACTTCTAGATAAGAATCTCCTTTAACCAATGCATAGGAGACAAAAGAAAAACAAACAAATCATTCCCTAAAGGATGTAATGTTTGAAATGTTTGGCAAAGCACAGCAACATCAAGCCCTGCTTTAAGTGGGCATTGGTCCCCATGATAGCCACAGGTTTCCATCCAGTCTAATTATTTTATTGTTTGTTTTATTTAAAGCTGTGACTGTGATGCTGCTTGTAGCAGAGAGTCTGTAGCTGTGTGCTTACCCAGGTTTGCCATGGCCCTTTTCTGTTTTTAAGTTAAGATAGCTTAAGCAATGCTCTAATTAGTAAAGTGAACCGTGCATTACAGAGCTTTACTTTGTGCTGTTAGGCAAATGGCCTTAGGAAGTATGTATATACTGGCATCTCTTTGAATGTAAAGGTTTGCTTGCGTTTGTATTTTTAAGGGATCTTAAAAAACAGAGGAACATTTGGAGGTGGAAAAAGCAAAAGCTGAGAGCCGATACCAGAACTTGAAGTTCCTGAAAAACAAATCTGAGTATTTCAAAATCAGGATCAAGACTGCTGAGGTAGAGGGGAGACATTTTCTAATAAGACTTTGTGAAGCCCAAAACTGTATTAGCTCAGTTTACCTTGTATTTACTCTGAGGTACTGTAATATAACAGTATACAGTCAGGAGCAGAGCAGCTGACTAACTGTGGTTGCTTGTGTGTCAAAATTCTGAATATAGCCATTTTTGAGATTAATGAATGGTTAAGCATTGAAGGCACAAGTTGTTGCATCATGAAGGATTTGTGAAAGTTTTATGCAATTCTTGGACACTCTCCAGTATTTGTCCTCAGACAAATTTGAAGAGGAAATCATTGTATTAGACAAATTACGCTTTATTGGGAAACCTCTTCCTAGCCTTTGCAAATGCTCGCCTCCCACTAGTTTTCTGGAAAGATTTGTTATGAGTAGTATAGACATTAATAGTAGCCAATTTCATATACCAACTAGATCCATGGTTCAAATAGCACATGTTGTTAGCAAACTGTGTTGATGTTTTGATCAAAACTCGAGTCAATGCCAACATCTTTCTCGTTCATAGGAGCAGTCATCAGCCACCGGATTGGACCAGTCTTTGACACATCAGTCATTAGTGAATCTGTTGGAGGTAGGTCTCTAGGTACAGGATAGATGTTTCAGCAGTGTTATGGGCCAGTTTTGTTTGTTGGGTAGTTTCAGGAAATGTATTTTGCTATTTAATTACCCGAATGGAAAAATAGGCCCAAAATCTGAACTACTGTGCACTGCCTTCTTGTGGCTTTAAAGTAATGTTTTTGAATGTAGTGTAAGCCCAGTAGGGTAATAAGTTAAAGGAAAAAACATGTTTCTTGTATTACTAAGCATTTCTCTTTTTTTTTTTCCTCCCTCTCTCCATTTATTTTCCTGCATGTTACTTAGTTTGAATAACAGTTGTCCTGATGATGTGATTCTCCTGAACCAGCACTGGGTGGCAATGTTTACAGTGTTTCAGAAGAGTACTAGTCAACAATCATTTGCTTTGGAATTTTACATATTAAAAATTATAGAGAATTTTCTGTAGGTCTCAAGTTTTATCTGACCTTTGTATTTCTTTGTAAAGGAAGAGAAATTAATTTATACCTCAGTGTTAAATTTGAGATGAGTTTGACCAACTGGTAACTGTGGTAACTGAAGGAATGGTAGATATTTATTTTTTCCAGAACTCCTGAGAAAGATCATCCAAGCTCTAACCAACATGTGTGGATTCTGAAATGCTGTAGATACTTGTAGATCTATTTCATTGATTTACATCATTTACACATGTAAGACTAGAATAAAATCTGCTGCTTTGCTCTGTTCACAGAAACTGTCTGAATTAAATAAAGAAGTTGAGTCTTTGAAGAAGCTGAAGCCCTACTACAAATTAACTCCTATAATTATTTTTTTCTCTATTATGTTGTATCACCATCAGATTTGTTTTAATTAAGTTCAAAATGTAAAGGTTACTGTTGCAGTGGTTCCAGTGGGCAAATATTTGCTTTTTAAAATCTCTACAGATCTGTTAATGAACTGTCTAAACAGAAGATTGTGCTTAAACAAAAGGCTATTTATTTGTTGATGGGGAAAACCAAGGAACTAAGTGTGTTTACCAAGCAAACTGTTTTCTTCTAACAAAATGCATATGAATGTGACAGGAACAGAATAGCTGGGTGAGCTCAGTATCAAGATGAACTAAACAGAAATTGGAGAATTTTGGAGGAGGAAAATCAAATTTCTTAGTATAAAAATACCTAAGATTTAGCAATAATTTTAAGCATACTGATCAGGCTGTCAGTGTGGTGGACACAACACACCATGCAGGAGTTGCAGCTCTGAGCAAGACTTGAAAGATTATGAAAAATACACAAGTGTAGGTTCTGTTTCCTAAACAAGTATTTTGGCTTTTGAGTACTGGCTGCTGTATTTCTGTAGAGGGTGCTGGATGCTCAGCTCTTCCAAAAAGCAAGTCTCATTTGGGTAACAGAACTGCTATTTTGCGAGCCCTTGTCTGTGTATCTCTTCATTTTGTGTTTTGGTTATTGTCTTTACTGGTCACCATGTTAGGAGTTACTATCGGGCTGGCATATGAAGCACTGTTTATTTAAAGGACTTTGGTCATTTCAAATTAGGAGAGCCCTTGGTGCAAAAGGCTTTCAGTTAAGGGGACTTCTGTAAACAACTTTACAGAGACTTAAAGAAATTGCAGGTAATTGGGAGATTATTAGTTCCTAAAACAAAAAGCCTTGGTTTTGCCTGAAGTCTGCCTATTGTCTGTTTATAATGCTTGGGACCACTGAAAATATTTCCCATTTCCCTTGAAAAATGTCTTTACTTTTATGGATGAGTGTTAAGGTTGTTTCTCTTTGCCATGTTTCCCTTGAACATCAGTAACTGGGGAGAACTGTGGAATGACTTTTGATTTTTATTAAGTAAACCTGCAATCTAGACAGTCACAGTTGAAATTAACTTGCCCGATAAGGGCCCTGTTATCTCTGTATCTAAGTATCCAACAGCCTGTAATAGAGCTCAGCTCCTAATTATTCTGTATGAGAGGATAAGGAGACTGAAAGTTTTTATGAATGGGGCACAGTGGTCCAGAGAACCAAAGACTTGCCCAAAATTACATAGAAAATCTATGATGAATTAAGTCACTTGTATTATAGACTAGGGACTTGCCTGCTGGACTGCCCGTCTCTCTTCACCTTCTCAGTCCCTGCATGGAGTTTCTGCCTCTAAACACCCCAAGGGAGATGGATGCTCCATCTCACTCTAAGAGGCAGCTGCTATGATTTTCTTCAAGCAAAACAGGCCATTCCAATTGGATTAGGTTCAATTCCCTGCTGCTCCTCTACCTTGCTGCCAGTGGAGACAGGGAGGGCCCTGGTGCCTCCCTTCTGGTGCAGGCACTGGGAGGGAGAAAGGCTTGTCCGTGCACACCGATAGAAGCTTTTTGTCCCTTGGAAGATTAAAGATATGTTTAAAATCCAGTTCCTTGGCAGTTGTAGGAAATCTGTGTTTTCCTAGTCCTAACATCTAAACTTTAGAAATGTACGTGACTGCCCAAACCAATTGATGTCAGTACTTTCTGTGTGTGAAGGGTGTACACAAAACTGATTTCACTATTCCCAAATTCCCCTACAGCATTAAAGTCTTGCAGTGATACAGGGACTCCGTGATTTAATCCAAAATCCTGCTTTTTATTCTTTTTTTTTTCTTCAGAATCCTTCCCTCGCACAAGTGAAGATTGAAGAAGCAAAACAGGAACTGGTAAGAGTTTATATTTTTTCGTAGAGACACAAATGGGTGCTATCATTCTAAAACAAGCTCTATGCATTAATTGGTTGTGGATTTATCTACCTCAGACTGTAGTCTTAATGATCTCCAGAGGGAAATTGTATTTTGGTAAGGTAGAAGCAATAAATATTGGTAGGAGGAACTGTTGGAGGGATGAAGTCTGACACTGCAAAGGCAGTTGGGTGTAATGGTAACAGTGAGGATTAGGTAGCTAAATCCCTCTGGATTTGGTCTGCTTCACCTGCCAGAGTTTTCACTCATGTTGCAGCTTCCTGGTCCCATACCCTTCACTGACACTTCTGAATTCTCAAAGAGTAATAAGGCCTCTGTTTTGTTTAATAACTGCCTTGTGGCCTGCAATAGAGACCTTCCCCTATAAAACACCGTGCCTGATTATCCATGCTTGTGCAGCTTGCAAGCATGATTGCTGAAGCTGTTTTGGAAGTTCATGTGTAGCTTTTCAGGAGGAACCAGGCCCAGTTTAAGCACAAAACCTGTCTTTGTCTTTAGACTATGTCCTGTTTGCTTGTAGACACAGTGCAGGGTGTCAATGATAAGCCTTAAAGCTGTGGTCAGAATCCTGGTTACCTGAGAGTACTTTTTACATTTTTGGATGCAATTGCATGGATTGGTGAGGCACCTATTTCTGTTTCCTAAACATAAATTCACGTTACCAAAACGAGGCCTTTATCAGGTCAGAATGCTTACTCTGGAGTAAGTACCTACTTGTTCATCTTGAAAGTCCCTCTCGGGCACAGTATAAAGACCATTCAGCTTGTTTAGTCCTTCACTTGGTGATTTCTTTGTGGTTCTTGGAAAAGGATTTTTTCCTTTGCATTGTAAGCTCAGTAATAAAATTCCTCTAATTTATCACCATTCCTTATCTGTGTCATGTTGCAAGAAACTCAAAGATTGGGGCATGGAGTTGCACTTCTACTCATCCTGGAAGTTGTTTCTAAAAACTCTGCACCCCGAGGCCTGCAGGGCTTCATGGACTGCGGGTGTCTGAAATGCCCTGCTCAGTCCGTGCACCTGGATGGAAACTTCACTGCTACGGCACAGGTGTGATAGTCATTGAGGTGAACAAACCTGTTTGCCTTGTTGTGTTCATATAAATTTGATGCATAAAATGCCTCATTTAATTCCTTAGATCACATTCGGAAATTGCACTGAATGCAGTGCAGTATTGAAAAGTACTGGGCAGTATTGGCTCATTTTTGTCCCTGTTCTTTGGTGGATTGCTAACTTCAAAATCACTTGTATTGTCAAGTTGCCATTTGCAGTAGTAGAGAGAACTTAGAGTTCAATGTTAGAGTTAACCGGTGCTAACAGTATCACCAAGGTCTGATCTTTGTAGAAGTATTTGTCTAACAAGAATGTTAGGAAACTGCGCTGTAGTCACTGAATCTTCCTGGTTCTCTCCCTCGCTAGAATGCCCTGGAGGCAGAGTTGACAGCGCAGATTGACAAGCTGACTCTTTCCATGCTGGAATCCACCAAACTCTGATTCACCTAAAATGTAGACGATGAAACGATGTCCTTTCTAATTGTCTATTTATTTGCACTAGTAAAACTTATCAGACTTGTAAATGCGCTTTTTCAGCTTTCTGCCTTTCTCTTCTTGCTATTGGATGGCACACCTGTGATCTTTCAACAAGCATGCTCATTTTTCAGGGTTTATGTAGCCTTGCATTTGTAAAAATCACTTCTTCAATAAAATAAACTCTCTTGTTTCCTTAAATAATTTTCTTTTTCTGTAACTGATACAGATCTGTGAGTTGCCTCCAGATGGCACCCTCATCAGGAAATGTCCATCAGGTTTTGCTTGACCTTTTTGCCTCTGGCAATCTAAGTGATCTAGGATTCTTTTTTCTTCCTTTCTCCCTGTCCAGGCTCTGGAATTGCATTTTTCCCATCACAGGGTTGCCTCTTTCGTAGTGCAAATATAATATGACAGACTTTACACCTTCTAAATCACTGGGCTTTGGCTTATTTTATTGTATTCTGCCTTGTCAGCTCAGAACTTGTGTCCATCAAGCTCTTTGACTCCTAGCATGTCTAAAGTTCCCCAAATTTGTGAAGACAAATTCTAGGCTTATGTCTAAAGAATGTGTAAATTTGGGCATTTGGGGCATCAAGGAATTTATCTGCTCCCTTCCATTCAGTGTCTTTAGCAAGGAATTGATATAGTAATCAAAATCTCTGATATGGAAAATCTGACCTAGTGCTTGGAGTAGTAGCTCCTAGAGCCAAAATCCTGCAGTGTGAGACAGTCAACCAAGGGGAGTTTCTTTTCTCTGTGTGATGGTTGTCTCCTTTCTTGGGAACAAATTGAGCCCTGACTTAACTTACGTGGGTCACAGTGAGTAACAAATTTTACCACGTGGGTCACTCAGTAACAAATTTTACCACTTGTGAGGGTGGGTAAAAGCACCGACCCTCTAAATATCCCTAGTGTCTCTGCAGTCTGAAAAAAAAAAAAAAACAGAAATTCATTGTACTGACCTGTAGGATTTGTACTTGTTCTAGACTTTGTCTGTTGTTGGCAACTTAAAAATTATAAATAGCACTAAGAAAGTGGTAATAGGAAGATAGCTTTAGGGATAGTGAAGTAATAGCTTTACAAACAAAAAATGGGCTTTACAGTAAGGTCTGAAAATATATAGGTATTTTTGCAGATCCACTGTGAGATATGATTGTTTTTAACATAGGTTGTCACTTCTGACACTGTCTTCTCAAATGCGTCCCTAAAAGCCAACTCTTCCCTCCACGTCACTACCACCCAACCGTCAACACCCCCAGCATGTAAAAGGCAAGACCCAAAAGCTCCTGGGGGAAGAAGCAAAATCCATAAATAGTGGCAATACCTGAGGATTGAGCACAGGCTGGACACCTTTTGCAGTGGGCAGTGTCCAAACAGGAGCGATGCAGATAACTTTGCAATTAGAGTTAAGGAAATTACAGTAACTCCAGCAGCTGTTAGTTGCTTCACTGTAGGAACTGGTCTCAGTGATTTGTAGCAAGGGATGTTTTTTTTTTTTTCCCAATTACTTGAGCTTGTTCCTTGAAGCAATAGGATTGTGAGATCTTTATGATAATGCTTAACCTAGGGTGCATCTTTGATGATTTCCAAGAACCTGCAAGCTCCTGACACCAGCTGAAATAAACTGCCACAGCCTCATGGCATTATGTGCTTCCTCAGGTATTTCACCTTTCCAGGGAAAAAATGAAAGATGCTCTGGGAGCTGATACATCTGTGGGAATCTTCTGCCTCTTCTTCCATAATACGCCTAAATGTCAAAGACATCAGACAATGTTTAGGTAGACACGAGGGAGCAGTTTAAGAGGAAAAGTCATCGTCAGGCCCCTGAGTTGATGGCCAGCAATAGTTGGGGAATCTTAATTATTGGAGGTTTTCAGAACAGAGCAGAAATGTTTTGCTGAAACATTTGTAATGCTAGGGGAAGTCGATGGTGTTTCGGCAGAGGGAGATGGATTAGATGACAGCTTGAGGACACAACCAGCCCTGTTTTTCAGTGAGAGCCTCTGGGTTTACAGGGCTTAGAATTAGACAAAGACCTTTCATTGCCCATGTGTGATCAGGACTCCAGACAGAGGCAGCTTTCCTGAGGCTGTGGCACTTCCCAGTCACTGAGTACAACCCCGTGTTCCGGATGGGCTCGGGATTTGGCAATAATCACGCCAGAACGAGGTGACTACCTTGAGCATTTATTCAGGTGAAAGCATCTCAGGTGAAAAGCATTCAGGTGAAAAGCGTCTCCATCTCTCCAAATATACCTGCAACGACACTCTGCACCCATGTCTGGGCCTGGGTGCAACTAAGAGCAAGGGACACATTATTTTGTTCAATTCTCAGTGCTTGCAGCACACCTAATGATCTCTACATGGGGTCGCCGGTCCTTCCGTGCCCCTCATACTGGAGCTTGGCTGTCGCTTCATTCTTGTATTCTATACTGAAGTTATGTCCTTAGTCTCTCTGCAAGGATACAAGTCAAGAGTATGGCTCTCAATCCTCCTCCTGCCCTGGAACATCTGGTCCACCTTGCAGGGAAAGGCAGGGGGGAAAGTGGATGGGGGGGGAGTCAGGAAGAAGAGGTGGGGGGGAGGGGCTTAATTTTCAAGAAATCCTCCCCTAGGATCCCATTCAAGTATTCCTCTATGGTTTAATACCAACCCTTCTCTAGCAGGGAAGAGACTAGAGTTTGCTCCAGATTCATATGCTACAATCGAGGTGACTACCCCACGATCCACACAGGGTATCCCTCTCATCAGGGTAAGGGGCGTCGACTCTTTGGTCGACACTATTGTTGAGCACTCTGATCGACTGGATCATCTGGACCTTCCCTGGTCGCAGCACCCCAGCAGCTTCAAGAGTCCGGTGTACAGCTTGACAGCAGTCGGTCACAAGTTTTCCCTTGACAGGCTGGTCACCCAAACCCCAAACAGGGATTGCTTCACCTCTGCGCTTTTCTGGGTTCCCGTGCACTACTGTGACCTCCGCTCCTGTGTCCACCAAGGCACGAACCGTTTGTCTATTTTGTTCTGAACAATAAATGGTATGTGTAACAAACAGTCGATTATCTTGGCGAGTGATGTTACATTGGAACCCTGCGGACACTGGAGCTTGGCCACCCCCCTATTCTTGTTTTGGGCATCCAAGCCCCTCCCGAGGGGGAAAAACTGGTTCTAGTTCTTCCTTTGGTCTGAATTGTAACACTGTCCTCTCTACATCCTCCCACGGGTACAACACCTGTGATCTATCAGCCCCAGACATTACTCCTGAGTGTTGCTTGGCTACCTGGACTGCACAGACATTATGTCAGTGTGCTAGCTGGTGTAACACTTCTGTTGCTTTCCCATCAGTTTTCTCTCTATCAATGCCCTTCTGTAAAAGCAGACGGAAGAGCCGAGCTCACTCCCCGGATTCTGACCCTGCGTTCCCACTTGGCCCTCTTTCTCACTGCCGCCTTTTCCATCCACCTCTAACACCAATCCTGGAAGGTCCCCTATCTGTTGCAATTTTTCAATTACATTTTCGAGAGGGTTTCCTTGTTCTGTCATCAGAACTGGAATTAGATAGGGGCGCCACGCTCCTGGACATCCTTCCAACAACTTATTTCGCATCCTGGGTAACAACGGCTGTTGTAAATAAAGCTCTGGACTTCCCAATTCTATAGCAATCTTCATGGCCTCTGCATTAAGCATCTGGCATACTTGTCTTATAGTTACCCAGGAGGGGCTGGATGGGGGCCAATCACCGTCATTAGTGTGGCGGTAAGTGAGACCCTCGGCTACCACAACAATAAGACTTTTGGTGCTTCCGTCCACTCTTTGCAGAGCGAACTGTACATACATGCCATTAATTAACACCAAAACCTCAAGGCATCGACACTGTCAATTATCACTGAATCAGCCCCTTCTTTCATTAGTCTTACCATCCAAGACTGTGGTTTTTCCCCGGGTTGTTGCTTATATTTCACTAGCAGATTCTTAATATCTTCAGGGGTAAAATCGGTTAGTTCATCCTGTCGCACCACTTGTCCTGGCCCTGGCAGCACAGCTTTCCTTCGTATTACTGGGGTGGCTCGCCTTTTTGGTTCATCCCATGATGGGCCCTTCTCCTCTGGTATGGAGACTTCTGATTCCCAAATATCCCCATCCCAAGTTTCTGGGTCCCAGTCAGAGTCAGTGATAATAGTCCGCACCTGGCTCCCCTTCTGCCCTGGTTTTCTCCCTCTCCTGTTCTTTACCACACATATCGCGTACAGTGTTGTCAGTTTAGCACATTTCTCCTCCAGGAGCTCCCTCTGATCATTCGTCTCCAGCAGAGCCTGCCTCTGCACCACCTGGGCAGCTCGGACTGCCTGTAACTGCTCTTGGAGGAGCTGATTCCTCTCCTGTTCCTCCTTTAGCTGCCCCACTACCATCTTATATGCACACAGCAGAACACTTCCCATCCGGCATGTTCCAGTCAGACCGAGTTCTTAGTACGGTCAGTCTCTACAAACCGACCCCAATACTGTAACACCGCCATGGGGTCCTTCTGGGTCCATGGTTCTGGAGATACCCGGGTCCAGGTTTCCCATCAGTCCCATAGAGCATTCCATGGTTCTGGCCCCCAATCAGGGCGCTCCCTCGGAGGCGCAGCCTGCCTGCAGTGGCCACTGCTGCCTGCAGCTCTCCCAAAAAAGAACCACCACGTCACACACACAATAAAGACCACAAACACAAACAGCACGAAAACAATTTCCATCAAGCGGCACAACCTCACCTGGCTTTGCACCCTACTAGTGAGTTCCACTATTTCAATAGCCAATAAAGACCAAAGACACAAACAGCATGAACAAAATTTCTATCCAGTGGCACGACCTCACCTAGCTATGCACTTCACTAGTGAGTTCCACTAATTAATTGCCGAATCCCACCCTCATCGTCAATTATGTTCCAGATGGACTCAGGATTTGGCAATAATCACACCAGAACGAGGTGACTACATCGAGCATTTATTCAGGTGAAAGCACATAAAAGCAGCAAAGTGTGAATAACTACTCACGAGGTGATACCTGCCAGCGGGATGCTGGACCCGAACATCCTCTCGAGCTGGCAGATCAGAGAGAGAGAGTTGCTGACTGGCTCCCACGGAGACAGCATAGGCCTCGCAGTTAGGAGTTTCTCCTTCCCCCTCCTCTCTCCTCACCGTCCTCTTTTATGCCCGGTACATCCTGGCACGTAGGGTCAGTGCGACCCAGCGGGCAGCCCGGGGGGGCGGACAAGCTCTGCCTTCAGTTGCGCAGCTCTCCCCGCCGGGTGCGCAGGCACGCGTGCCAGTCAGGGGGCCGAGCCCTCAATTCGAGGGTCCTGCCTTCCTCCTCTTCTTCCTCATTGCCGGGTGTTTGACCTCCACAGCTAGTTTGGAGGACATCTGCGGTTATGTTGGCTACGCGCCCGGTCGAGCGGCCGCCTTCAACAGGTTTTCGGAGGGGGCTGCCTGTGAACCGGGCTGAGCAGCTGCATCCATGCTCCTTATCACTCAGTCCAGGCAGGCAAACACCTTCCCTCTCAAGGTCTGGCCTCTGCTTCCCACAGGAGATTTTTATGACTCTACAGATCATAGAAATTTTTATCTCCAATACACCCCACTCCGGAAACTCAAGACTTTCTATGCCCCTAAGGTACAGAGAAGAGTGCAGGTTATTTAACAGAATGTGTCAGGTAAATAACCTGACCGCAGATGTCGGCAGGGGTGGACCAAAGAGCTGTCCAAAGGGAGCTGTCTTTTGCCTGCTCACACAGGAAGCCTTGGAGAAAAAATTCCCAGCAGCTGCATCCTGTCCGCGTTGGAACCGCCTGCAGCACAATTGTCACCCGCATAGCACTGCTTTTGAGAGACACAGGGGATGGCAAATAAATGACATTTATTCAACTTTACCAGCTCTTCAGTTAGGACAGAGCCTCACGGATCTTCATCCTGAGCGTCAGATGCCAACGTGGGAGCCCCTCACGGAAGCAGCAGCTCACGGGGCCGAGCAGAAACCATCTGGTTTTGAACTGATACGGATTTTTTAAAAGGAAAACTTAAGTTAAGGCTATCAAGTTGAAATATATATTTACATAACTACTTGGAATGTATTGACTCAGTGTGAGTAGAAAGTGTTTTGGCAGTATATTTCAGCTATATTTTAATGGTCCGTAGCACAGAAATTTTATAGTTGTTGCAAAGGTCGTGTTGCAGTTTTTTTTTTTCAAGCATCCTTTGAGTGAAAGCGCTGAGAACTTTTTTCATTTGCATCAGTCCGTATTTCAGCAGAAACAGACTAACAATACGGATATTACATTTATTTACTTTTTTTTTTTTGCAATTAGGCGAACAGAAAACATATTAAAGTCGTTTCCTACTTTAAATATAAATAAATAAAATAACAACGCTGTTCCCGCGCGCTCGCGTCCCCGATGTGTGGTGGTGGTGGATGTTGAGCGCCGGGCGGGGCGGAGGCGACCGCGCGGCGCTCGGGCGGCTCGCAGGAAGTGACGCCGCGCAGCGGTCTCCGGTGACATTTTCTGTGGTCGCGGCGGGGGCTGAGGGGTGGTGGCGGCGGCAGCAGCATAGCGAGGGACGCTGCTCTCCCGTGAGGGGTAGGCCCGTGGCGCCCAGGTGAGCGGCGCCCTGAGGTGGCGGGCGGGGCGCTGGGAGGGAGGGAGGGAGGGAGGGAGAGAGGCAGCCCCGGCTCCGTCGCCCCCGCCCCGGCTCCGTCGCCCCCGCCCCGGCTCCGTCGCCCCCGCCCCGGCTCCGTCGCCCTTTAGGCTCCTGCAGGCCGCGCCACGGTCCTGGGGCGGGACCGGGGGAATGGTCCCAGCGCCCTTGGGGTAGACGCAGCCTCCTAGTGGTGGAAGTAGCTCCTTAGCGGACCGGTTTATCGGCTTATTTATTTATTTATT
>VWPW01000089.1:28298-43617 GCA_013389825.1 Crypturellus undulatus
AAAAAAAAAAAAAAATGAAGACTAGTAATGCAGCAAATCATTATGGGGCAGATAGTGTTTTTATTTGGGGGAGCCTAAGGGTTTTTTTCATCAGCATGGCTACCTCCTAGTTTTATTTTGCTCTGTTTATAGCTGATAACTTGTTATTCTCTTAGGTATGCTATTATTTAATTGCTGTAGTCAAGTATATGCAAAATCCCGTGTATGATGAGGAGAAATATGTGTTTCTTCATCTGTTGTCCTCTCAAAGTGGAAATCAGATTTCTTCACTTGTAAATGCTATAGGAGGCTTCTGATAGGAAGCATTATTTGTTAGCAGCATTATTTATAATGCACATGTAGCTGACTTTTGACCCCATCCGTTCTGGTTTTGAAATACTTAAAACAAGTTAACACATTTGTAGAACCAACCTTGTAGGTACATCATACTCATTTGTTTCACGTGCCAAAATTTATAATAAAATGAACTCTCTTCTGCATTAAACTTTTTCCCTATCGTGCTTTGCTCTACCTCTGTAAGAGGTCATGACACAGTCTCATTAATTCTCCTTATGTTTCTATCCTCACCTCCGTGTCCTGCAAGAATCAACTAATTTCTCTTCTTCAATTGACTAGACCATAAAATGGATATTTTACCTCCCTATGTGACACCTGTGTAAACCCTATGTCCTGGCTTTAGACAAAGACATAGTAATGGTGTGGAATTAAAATATGTGAAGGATTAGAATACCTGCAAGTTTATTGCTCTTTTTGTATGTTAGCATGGAGTAAAGATCCATAAATAGGGCTGATCCTGGTCATAAAAAATACAAACTATGTAGCCTCGCTTAGTATCTCAGTGTTAGAGTTTTCTTTGAGACAAATGGATGTTGTAAATTCATAGCCCTGCCAGTGTAAGGCCTATAAAGGGTTAACAGGGTAGCGTTCTGTAAAATGCTTTCTGCTTCTGTAAAAAGCTGCTCACTAATGAAGTATAGATGTATAGGCTAGGTAATCTACAGTTAACTTTGCCGTCTGCTTCTGTAAATATAGCTTGCTACAATTAAGGACAAGAACTAACAGGATACCATATCCTACTCCTTGCGACCATGAGATAAGATTCTGAACTTGCCAAACAAAATTGTGAAGGGAGGATTAGTCGTAAATAATGGTAGTTGTAGATAATGTTTAATGAGGAAAGTTGCAGTCATCTATAAAAAACACGAACCTCTTCTCAGGCGGCGCGGATCTCAGGACCAACTGTAAGAGGTCTGCTGCCGGCCGGCTAATAAAGCTTGCTTTTAAAACCACCAGGTTGAGCGTGTGGGTGATTACTGGGATTATGGACTAACACCAGTGCAGCAACATTTGCTCTCTGATAACTTGAAGAGGATATGAGTTGCTGATGACTCCCTTAGTCTGATGTATCAGTTACCAAAGGAGCTGCCAAAAGGGCAGAGGCAGATGCAGATTCAGGTTGGATTAGGCTGGCAGCACAGTCTTAGTACAGTTAATGAAGAGGAACTTTAGGAAGGCTTGACAAAACAACACTTATCTATTGTATCTGCCTTCCTAATTTCGAGGATTTTGTAATTTCAGAGCGATGTTTTACAAGACAAGGTGAATCAGCCCAGTGCTCTCCCTCACCCCCCAGGCCTGTGGCTGCTCTCAGGTGTGTGTGTTAGGCTGCTGCTGCTGCTACCCTCCCCTCCTCCTCCTGGCCCTCTGCTTCCCTGAACTCATTCAGTAACAAATTGAGCAGGATACCCCCCTGTGCTAAGGGCACAGCTCTTTCCTAGCAAGTTGAATTGCAAAAGGACTTAATGGCTGCTGGATGACCCAGCAAGCAGGCAGGTGCATCTTATCACAGTGTAGCAAACTAGGCACGGGGCTGTTGGAGTCCCGTGTGCCACAGCATTCATTGCTGCCTAGAAACACAGCAGAAATAGCAAGGTATGGAGCAGAAAAGCTCCGTTTATATAGAGTGACATAAACTAAAGAGGGAAGCACGGAGTGTTTTATTTTGAATCATAAAAATGCAATAGAAATAAAAACAGATTTTTGTTAAATTCAAAATCGTAGAAAGTTAGTATATCTGTTTGCATGTCTTCAAGAAGTGATCTCTGCAAACTAATATGTGGCAGAGAGAAAAAGAAATAAAACGTATGTCAGTGTTGATTTCTACCACTAGTTTTGTTGAAAGAACAGAGAGGGGGAAAAACTAACAGTGGGCCTGTTAAATATTTTAGGGGCAGAGTTATAAAAAGCTGCTCTAATTTGGAAGGAAGGGAGTGCTTTAGACTTTAAACTGTTGCCCACTTGAGAAAAGGGTCTCTGCATGAGAAAGAAATTAGATTTTTAGAAGGATAAATACCAACTTCATGCCTCTTTCTGTATGCTAATTAATTTATTTTTATGAGGACTGTGATTCTGTGAGATTCCAGCACAGATGGTGAATGTTTCTGGAACCTTGTGTACAGACTTGCAATCTCACCCGTCGTTGGTAGCTCTCTTTTATTTGAAAGATGCAGAATATGTGCACTGAGTATTGCAACATGAAAACGTGTATTTAAATGCAAAATCTTGTTACTTATTGATGAAAAATGTTGTTGTTTGAGGTTGCAAATGACATTTCAGTAAATGACTTTGTTTCAATTTTTATACTTGTGTTTTCTATTTGGTCTTGGATAACTTGTATACACAGCCTGTTAAACACTGAATAGGAGCAGCAGGACCATTTGAAATGGAGCATTAGTTTCATCCTTTCTTCTCTTTTTCATACCTTGATTCTTCTATCATGTCAGCCGAGGAAGAGCTCCTATTTTTTTTTTAGGATTGCTACCAGGTCTGATTTATGAATCATCTGATAAAGAGACAGCTCCACTCCCAGAAATGTGCCTTAGGTAAGATTGTGTGCTAGTTGGTCAGCGCTTCAGGGCAGCATTTTCAAAGGAACACGAAATAAATTACACAGTATGCGCGTGGGGGTGGCTTAGTGTTATGAAAAATCTGCTCTGGAGCATCGTACATCCACACAAATCTGAGTCAACTGTCTCGAGTTAAACCGAGTCCTGTTTATACTTCTGTTGTATTAAGCGTTAAGTATTTGTTAGCTTTTATAAGAAAATAAGGGACATATTCTGAAAATGTGCAGTATATTTAGAAAGGAGATGGGAGGGAAAAAAGGGAGTCCAAAAGACTACTTGAGAAGTGCAGAAAACATCGATATTGTCACACTTGATGCAAATTAGTCTTTTCTGATAGAAGGATAATTATCTAGACTAATTAGTTTTTAATTACATTTACTTAGATATTTTATTCTTAGATATAGCTGTATGTGTTATTAGTACTAGAATATTACAGGTGAGTTTGAATTAACTCTTAAAGGAAAGGCATTGCAAGCAGATAAAAGGTATGATAAACATGATGAACCACCTACAGAGGTTTTGGATGAAGGCTCAGAAATGTCTGGCGTTATTAGCACTTCACACCTTCAGACTCGTGTGGTTTTCTGTCAGGGTGAACTTTATTTTGGCCCTTGTCAGAGTTTTTTGCTCCTTGTACTCTGAAGGAGTGGACTTCCATGGTATGGCCAATTATGTTATTACATAGTCTGTGAAATCTGTGATTCAGCGCTCTTGCAGTTCTTGTCTGTCTCTTTACACTTTTTTAAAAGACAAATGTTTTATGTAATTTTATTGGCATCTTGGTACTCTTTCTGATTTTTTTTTTTTTTTTTTTTCCTCTCCCATCTGGCTCCAGTTACACTTGTTAAATGTACGATGATATAATCCACTGGTGATAATAACTGTTTATATATGTATGAGCCACTATGCTCTTTAGCATGCTATATAATGCTCTTTATAGATATACACATACATATTTAGAATTAGATTAGAATATCAGCTTTTATGACACAAGTTATGAAGTAGAATATCCTTCTATATTATATACAGAATATATATAATATACAGAAGGTGATTGTTCACTGAATTTTTTTCTTTTTTATTCTCAGTGCTAAAATGGTATTAAAACACAAGTTGGAAGTAATTGGAATGTTTGTGATATCCTTATTGTACATTATCATGCAGTCTTCATTGTGCATGAATAATATTTTATGCCTTTAGAAATGAGTCCATGATTTGTGGTGGTGCTCTGTAATGTTCAGCAGCTGCCGTATTTTACCTCGGAATGGCTGCATTTCTTCTGTGTTGTATTGATCTTTTAAGTTTGTGAATTTCCTTGAAAATCTTGCAAGCTGGAGGTCTTGTCCAACTGCAAGTACATTTCTTGTAGGTCTGGGAATTGAATTATATTCTGGTCTGTCTAGCTCAAATCTGGGAACTTGTAGCCTGGCATTTTTCAGGACTAAATTTTTTCCTAAAATAAGCTTGAAGATCTGTTTAAATAAAAAAAAAAATGAATGTATGTTTCTTACACTTTATAAAATGTAAATAAATCATAAGATTTCAGAAATATTTCTATCTTTCTTTATCTGTTGTGATCATTTTATTGAGATGAACTGCATTTTATCAACCCCAGCACTATCCTTCGTGGATGCCTAGAAGCAAGAAGAGTTTTGTGTTACAGGACAGGTTCCCTTGGAAGCAGTAAATGAAGAGAACCAAAATCATACCGAGTTGTGCTGACTGTAATAGAAAGCAGTGGTTTCATTTGGTGGATTAGGTAGTATTGTGAGGAGCAGGCATGGTTTATTTGTGTCAATTAATCTTACTGTTCTCTTCCTGTGCAGGTCGCTGTGCTGCTGAAATCCCCATCTAGCTCGTCCAGGTGTTGCAGGGGCTGTACTCCATGCTCTGAGCCCCGCAGGAGTGTGGCCCTCTGAAATGAAGATGGAGGCATCGGGAAAAGCAGAGCAACTCCTTGATTTGGAAGCCCCACCAAAGGCTTCTGAAAAGCAAGAGGCAGCTGCTAACGAAGACAGACCTATAGAACTGGAGCTGCAAGCACAGAAGGATACTGTGCCAGCTGTGGCAGACTCCGTAGTCCTGTCCTCCATGCCTTGCTTGCTGATGGAACTGAGGCGAGACTCCGAGGAGTCTCAGCTGGCGTCCACCGAAAGCGATAAGCCCGCGGGCGGCCGAGTTTATGAGAGTGACTCTTCCAATCACTGCATGCTTTCCCCTTCTTCCAGCGGGCACTTGGCTGACTCCGATACGTTGTCTTCCACAGAAGAGAATGAGCCCTGTCAAGCTGAAGCTGCTGCGGAGGGAGACCCTTCTGGAGCGCCCGGGGCTGCAGTCGGGAGGAAATCCAGGCGGTCCAGGTCCGAAAGCGAAACTTCAACGATGGCTGCCAAGAAAAACCGACAGTCTAGTGATAAGCAGAATGGACGAGTTGCCAAGGTAAAAGGTCATCAAAGCCAAAAGCACAAAGAAAGAATCCGGCTGTTGAGGCAGAAACGGGAGGCAGCTGCTCGCAAGAAGTACAACCTACTGCAGGACAGCAGTACTAGCGATAGTGACCTGACATGTGACTCGAGCACGAGTTCATCGGATGATGATGAAGAGGTTTCAGGGAGCAGCAAGACAATCACTGCAGAGATACCAGGTAGAGGATGTTTTTTAAACTGAACTGTAGCGCATCTGACATTGTTTCTCAGCTGTCGTGCTAAATTAGATGAGTGACACTTGAGGAAAAAAACAGGAGAACTGCAGCTCTGTGTAAATTTGAAGACTGCAGTATATTAACAAGACACGGCAAATTTTAAAATCTGTTCAGAGGTCTCAGTGCACTTTTGCACACCAACAAAACATAGAAATGATAAATTGGTGGAAAGGACTACCTTTGAAGTTTGGAATTCTCAGAGATTTTTGGTGTGAGCCTATATGAACTCCTTATCAGTGCTGTCGAATCCCATTAGCTGGTGATAATCTAATAACTACATTTTTAAGATAAGTGGCCAGCTTTGCTATAATATATTAAGACCACAGCTGTGCAGCTGTGTTTGGCATAACGTGGCATTTCTCTTGCCTCTGTTACAGTAAGGCCCTGTTCACTACTGCACTCATGCTGTGCTTTCAGCTCTGTGTTTCAGTGCATGGCAAAGCCACTTAGCCTTATTGTAATTTGCATCCTTGCAGGTTGCAACTGATCACATATTTTAAGACATAAATATGAATTTGTTTACACAGGTGCCCAAGCTATTTCCAGTCCTAAATTTTTAACATTTTAGACAAAGGTATTACCATTTTCTGTGTCATAAAAATCTATAATTTCTCTCTTTCTATTTTTTTTTCTGGCATGTCCGTGTTAAAAGATGGGGATAGCAAATTATAGGGACCTTCTCATTATTTTATTAGCAAAAGAAAGGTGACTTCTTCAAATTTCTTGTCTACTGAGTTGTTATTTAATTAGCCCAAATGCCATGGACAGGACTTTGTGCGACTTTCTCTTGCAGCGTATTATACCATAGCAGTGTCATCATACGATAATCTTCATATGGTAATCAAAAATAAAATCACATGAAAATAAACTTTTTGGCTTGACAATTTTTACTGGGTGACATGCCTTTATCCTTTTTGTGCCAGAAAATTTTTGGAGATAAGTATCAGCTTTATAGGACAAGAACATTCAAAGGAAAACTGCAATAATTAGCTTTAACTTACTAAACAGCTATTTGCCAGCTGAACTAAAATATTAGTTTAAATCAGAATTTACAAGCAGCTGTCACTATTTTAACTGACTTCATAACAGTGAATTTATTTCTGGACATCACCATGAGAACTGACATTTTTCCCACATATTGCTAGGAAGCAGGTTTCACAAAGGAATTTAATGTTTATTATTGGAAAGTCTGGGAAAGGCATATTGCTACTATAATTATTGTGTAGTAAATCTTTAATAGTGATTCTAAAGGTTTTTTTTACTGACTAGGCTGTTAAAGCCTAGCTTCTAACTTGCCTAGTTAAGTGCATTGTTACTGACTATTTTACACTTGATGGGCAATTAGAGCCTGAGTTAAAACTTCCTTTCATTGAGCTTTGGGGTAGTTCTCTCAATCCCTTCACCTTGAGAAACAATTGCTTTTGTTGTTGTTGTTGTTTGTGATTTTTTTTTTCTTTGTTTTGGTTTTATTCTAGAAGTCCTGAAGTGCCTTGTGACCCAGAAATGCATCACATGGTATTTTCTGACTTCCATTGCCTAAATGCTTCTGAATTTAGGGTACTTCTCTGCATCCTTAGGCTCTTTGGTACTTTGAGCCCTAGGTGTTGCAGTGAGAAGCTTGCAGTGAAAAGGTCCCATTGTAACAGTTGGAAGAACCTGTTGGTTTAATCATTACTGCACCAAGGCCAACTTTTATGTGGGATGCAAGAGGTGGGAGTGCAAAAACCATCTTGGAGTGACCTGTATTTCTTGCTTCATAGCTCGTATCATCTGTCCGATGCTAAATTATATTTACATTTAGAGCTGCCTGTTTGGTATTAGGTGCAATGTGTACCTGCCAGATTGCAGTTTTCCTTTAAATGAGAACAAGGCTGGTTTGTGGGAAGCAGTTTCTGAATGCAAGAGAAAAAGATATTCTCTGTAGTGATAAGGAAAAGGTTGAACCAAAAATGCATCCTGTGCTATTTGTGGGTTGATGAAACTTTGTGATCGTGCTAGGAGCCTGACTAGGATTCCTAGCTCTCCATTGTGACTAATGGACAGATTCACATACCATCTGTGATCCCTCTTCTTGGAACTGGCAAACTGCTCAAAGTAATTTTTTTTTTTCCCTAAATAGAAAGCTGTTTAATTTTGTTAATTTAATACAGGATATCTAAAAAGCATTTTTTGAAACTCAGGCCCCAGGTATCCTCTGAGTACCATCAAAAATAAGAGGAATATTCAGATTGAACTTAATACTTCAGTGTCAAGGACCTGCAATGCATCTGTCAGAAGGACATAAGCATGAACAAATCTTTGCATTTACTTCTGAAAATCGGTGCCTGTTGATGCTAAAGAGTAATACAGGTAGCCTGTGCTCCCCTTAATCTAATCATATTTGGATGCTTTAGCAGTGATGTTGCAGTCTCAATCTAACTTCCTGCATAGACTGAATTTTCAGATGTATCATCATCTGAAAATAACTTTGCCAGCAGAGATCCCCCTAAAACCTTTAGCACCAGTATGTTGTGATCACCATCGTATGCAAAGATAATACAAATATTCCAGCTCTTAGCTTCTATCAAAGTACATAGTGTTAGGGAAGACCTGTGTGTAGTCTGAAAATTAAACTGACTCATTTGAGAATGCAAATGTCACAGCACTAAGACTTCCATTTCAAGAATGTAGTTATTGCTTCAAACCATCCATGGGACTGGTTCAGAAATATGTTTGCGCTGATGAGTGAATCAAGGAAAATATTCAGTGAAATGCACAATGATGCCACAAACATGGATAGTGCTGATGGCTTCACTTTAGTTTTTGTTGTGCACGCAAATTGTGAACCTGCAGGCGGGCAGTAGGGTCCGTTCACTGCTGGTCTCAGATCTAATAACACACATTAAAATACCAACAGTCTGAGTTTTTTTGGCAATGACTAAAGAGTTAGAGTGATACTTCAATACACATGTTGGGAGGTCACTAGGAACTAAGCACAATGTAATGTGACATTATGAATATATGACATGCTATCAATTTTTACATGGAAATGCAGATTTGATATAGAGATTATGGATGCTGCTAAGAGTCATTTCACTGACCTGAGTGATCACAAACTCTTTAGTTCAGTAAATGCCGTAATTTTTGAATTTTTGAAAGTTGGGAGCACTCTCTTATATTTTGAAGATTGAACCTCTCTGTTGACATTTAGGATTTTCCCTGCTCTTAACCAATGCTAGATAGTGTCCACTTTGAGCAAAAGAGGATGACCTTTAGTGATTCTTGAAATAGATTTCCCTAAAACTGTTGTAGTTAGAAGTTCTTCCTCTAAATGATTTTTGAATTTGACCATGCAAATTACCTCTGAATAAAATTTGCAGGAAAACAAGTTTGGAGGGAAGGGATTTTTAAAAAATTCAAGTACAACCTGAAAAAAAATGTCATTTCATCACCACTGTACTTTCTACAACTTAAAGAGATAAGAACTGAAATAAGCTTGTTTCATGTTTAGGTTTTTGAAAGCCTGATTAAAAACAAGTTAGAAGTTTTATGTTGAAAAACAATGTTATGGCTTATTTGTTTAAAGAAGGAAAAAATCCATCTCAATCTGCAAGAATCCAGAGAGAGGGCATATTACACAGTAGATGCTGTGGGCTCATTTACCTTCTTCTGAGTTTTGTGCATGGACCTTGAATGAAGCATCTTACAAGGAATGAGTTCATTAAGAGAACATGGGATGAGTTATCCAAGAAGAGGCTGTTGAGAGTAATTTATAGTAGGGTACTCATTTTAAAAATGCATGGTAGCGTAACAACAGGGAGGAGTCCATCCTTCCTAGTTAGAGTGAAGATGCAGTGTATTTTCTTAAACCATTGCAATGTTGTTTTTCCTAAATTAAGTGTGGGCGGGTGGGTGTTTGTTTATTTATTTATTTATTTTTTAATTTAGTCATCCTTTGGATAATATTCATAGACTCCAAAAAGAGATAACATGAGGGGGTTTATAGGTGATACTCAGCAAGAGATACTGTCCCAAATTTAAGATATTCTTGTTTAACTTTTTGATTTAAACTTCTAAAACCATAGAGTTGTAAGTTTACAAATAGCCAAGGGACCAATGTGATAAATGCTAATTTTAATATTCTCTAAGTTAAGACTTAATCATTTAACTACCAGTAGCTACCAGTAAAGGCTGAGGTTAACTGAAGCTTGTTACAACTGAATGTCCCCTAACATTTCCATTAGATTTGCAAAGGAAATATTTGAACTGGACTGATTTGCTGCTACTAGTGTAGATATCTGATGTGTAGCTATGATGCCTTTTTAAAAAATGGTGTTGCAGGGTAATATATATTTCAATATACAGTCTCTTCAGTTTACAAAAGAGTTTGTCAGTGACCCCCACTTAGTTCTCTGATCTGGGCAGGAGATCCCTGGTTAAGGGACTATAAATGGAATCCTAATGGGTGTTCAGTGCTAGGGGCATCTTTGGGTGTTTAGTTCTGTTTTTAGCTAAAAAACAATAAGCAGGATTCAAGTTAGTTGCTATAAAATAGTTTATTTCTGAGATGATGACCTGGATGCTGAATTTTCAGCCTGCTAAGTAAACAGACAAGAGACAAACCTTAAAACACAGTTTGTCCTAGGTCTTTGGCCCTCAAGTGTAGCATTGCTGGCTAGGCATCACTTGAAAATAAAAAATTAATCCTAGGCTTTGTTTAGATGTTACTGAAGAACTTATGTATACCTCATTTAAATAGCTCCTATAAGGAAGGCATTGTTTAGATAATACTGTAATTTCATATGTACAGTAAATTCACAATAAAGTGCCTTATGCTTTTAATAGTAAATTTTTGCTTTAGTTGTACAATGCTTTCTCACATTCTTGAGATATTTTTCTATTATTCTTAAGCTAGGGGATTCATGTTTACATATTAAATTGTCAGGTTATATAGGTGCTTTGTGTAGCTTAATGCGATGCTTTTCTTGTTTTGAAATTATCCTAAGTGCTGTTCATGTTTTAGGGCAGCACACGTTTATTATTCCTCAAAGAATGTATAGAGCTTTTTTTTTTTTTTTTTTTTTTTTTNTTGGAGGATTCCAGAGTGAACTCCAAACTTGTACAGATACCACTGCTTTTTCTTGTTGATATACCTGCAATGCAGTAATTAGAACAGCCTTGGTTCCTTGCCTGCTAAAATTGTACCCAATAATTGCAATCTCGCTCACTCTGACACCTTCCCGATGGATACAGGGAGACCAGTTTCCTCCTGACTAGACTCAGGCTATTTTCTGCACTGGCTCAATGAAATAACCCTAGAAATAACTCACTACCAGTCAGTTAATTTTGAGGTTGGGGTGCAATTCCAGCGGAGAGTGTTGCTGTTGATGACCCCTATGTGTTACATGGATTACTCTTGTGATAGAGCTGGGTCTTTCTATTAGAATGAACACAAGTTGTTTTTTTTTCTTTTTTTTTTTTTGTGTGTGTATGTGTTTGTGCTGCATATTCTCTTTGTTGGTATCAAGTATGTTCTTCCAAAATTAAACCAAGAGTCATAAGGTTTGGACTTAGCTGCTTTGAACACTGCAATCACTCTATCAGTCTTCATCTCCATTTTCCTGTGTATGTTTTGTGTATGTTTATCAATTCACCACAGAAGAGTTAAAATATCTAAGTAAAATGTATAATTATTTAGGTTTATCAATTAAATGATAGTAGCTTGGACTGCAGCTTAACAGAAGTAAGTTTCTTGTCATTCTATGATGTTTTGGGTTTGAATTTCAGATATCTAAAACTGCAAGGGAATTGAACTAGCTAGGTTTATAAAACAAATAAGACCTTTGTGACAGAATTGTCTGATTATTTTAGAATAAAAGATTTTGAAACCAAAATTCCTAGTATAACGTCACTGGGTGGTTTTTGGGTTTTTTTTGTTTTTTTTTTTTGTTTGTTTGTTTTTTTTTTTTTAATGGAAATTAATGCTGCTGTTAAATTTGGTGTTTGCTAATTCCTCCCCCAGCGCCCTACCCAAGGGGTGCAATTAGAAAAGTTTTTGTTTTCTTGCATTAACATGCCTTAAACAGTATGATGTTCTTACTTAACGCTGTCTTATCCAATGGCCTCAATGTCTTTAAAGCTGCCTTCAGTCGTGCTGGGGGATCTGGAGGAGCGCCCGGGGAAATTCCAGGATTGCTTGACAGGGGCACCGTATGGGATAGGAACTGCATAGGCAATGTCCTGGAAGAGGCCATGAACTGCTTTGCTGAGATGCAGAGGCAGACAGAGGAGAAATTTCGCATGTGGATAGAAAAACTAACTCGCCTTGACACAGATGAAGCAAGCAAGCAACAACTGGAGCCCAGGAAGCCCAAAATGCAACTAGTTGGCCAAAGAATCCCCTCCTCCACGCAGGTAGGGGCCCTTGTGCAGCTACCTGATAACCAGATACTTCCGCAGCAGTCGTTTAATTTGTACGTGGGCTGTCAAAGTGTTGATGCTACACTAGAGTTTCCAGCGACTTTTAATAACAATTTTCCAGCTATCTTTCCAGAAAACAGGAATATTGCAGAGCATGATTTGAATCAATCACAAACTTAAAAACAAATTATCTCTTCAAACTCAATGTTACTTTGGTTTGTGCTATAAACAAGGTTTACTTCTCTCTCCATATGTTTTTTTTGTTTTTCTCCTTTGGGTTTTATTGCCATGGTATCTTTTTTTTAAATATTATTTATAGAGAATATATATATAGATTCAAAAAAAAAAAAAAAGTAAACCCATTTGCATGTGCCAGCACACACATACAGATAGTCTTAACAAAAAGAAAACACCCTAAGCTTTCTTCACCAAACTTGGGAAAATATAACTTAGAGTCGTTGTTTAGATACCCCAGCATCAGTAGAGCTAGGTTTGTTACACTAGGAACAGTATTCATCCAAATGCTCTTTTTGCATGTTAAAGCATTTATATAATGAAATAAGCTTTATATTTAAAGATGTAAAGTACCATAGAGAATATTAGATACAGACCCATAACATTTCCTTAGTGATCTGTTTGTTCCCGAGCTTTACGACTTGAACATGCCACTTCTTCCTTTTAAGGCAGAAATCATAAATAAACTTATAACAATATAACACAACAAATGTACACAATTATTTTTCTTCTCTTACTTGGTTCATTTTATGCCCAGATTTTTAATTAATGTCACTGCTAGGTTGCATATGGCGTTTTTAGGGGATGTGGCTGCATTACATTGTGTGCACACACCCAAGTACATGTGTATATATGTGCTCCCGGGGGGTGAAAATCATATCCTCCAATTTTAGGTGCTTAATTTGCTGCTCCTGAGTCAAAGGAAAGAGATAAGCACCTCCTGGCAATGTTTTTCTCTCCCATTAGTTGTCTGAACTCCCTGTATGAAGAGTTTAGAACCAGGAGACTTTGGCTCAAGTTGTGCGAGATGAATTGTGCCCCAAGGACATGGGTGTGCGTGTGTGACCCCTGCACACAAACCTTTGCTGCTTCCTGATGTATATATGACCACACTACCTTTCATGTTGAAATAAAATAGTGCAAGTCCTGAGTTAAGAGACTGCCGGCAGATGGATTGAGTCTTGGCACAGCAACTAAAAAATGAGGCAGAAAATACAGTTAAATTGATGAACGTGGTGGTGGACAGCGGGTAGGATGTGCTGGTCCGAATGAGCCAGCGAGAGCTTCTGCACCCCCTCTCAGTGCGACTGAAATCACTATTTACTTGTACTTGGGAACATTAGTTTCATTCAGTTAGTTTTGTAATAATCCAGTAACTGCTACTGTGTGGATTTTTTTTATACTGATAGTTATCTTGAATAGGCAAACTAGACACTGTGATGTTTAAAGTACTATTAATTTAAACTATATATTAGAAATCCCTATTTAATTCTGTTATCAATACACACTGGACTTTTTGGTCACCTCTCTAGTAAGGCTTTTCTTCATGTGAGGTAACTTTTCCATAGCTGCCAAAAATGTATATTTATCATCAATTAGAATTTGTTAAAAGTTTTTAATGCGAATAAATTTAAAAAAATAATAGTGGAAAGTAAAAGTTTTTTGCATAGATGTAATTTAAATGGAGAGAACATTGTAGGCCTCTCTTGGCTCTGAAATTTTTTTCTTTAAACCACAGTTGCATTTTTTTTTTTTTCTTATTGTATATGATACCCTCATTAAAAAAAATGAGATTAGAGAGCTGTATTATTTTCAGAGTAACTGTTTGAAAGATTATGCAGGGGATAATTTTTAAGCACTTGTGTTCTTTCCAGCTCACCAACATGCATAATTTTGATACAGAGCTTTTGATATGAACGTGTAAGAAACTCCTGTGTCTGAAATTGCAATTTTTAACGATAGGCAAACTTTAAAAGAGTTCTGCTTGTGATTTAATAAACTCATTCCCCCACTGTTTAAAAGCAAAATCCTTCAGGGAAAATTAATTGCAAATTGAGAAGATACTGAATCGTTCTGCTGCCCATAGATTTGATATGTAGGCCTTTATGATGATGCTAAGAGCAGCGTATGTTAAAGCATAACAGCTTTACATGTCTTCCCACGCATGCAGAAGCAACTTGTAGCAGTGGCCTGGTTTTTGTGTTTTTTTTTTGTTGTTGTTGTTTGTTTTTTCCTAATGTGTAGGAGTCGCTTAACCCAGTATGTCTGTATGCATGCCCTTAAGAATTTTTATAAAATAGTGTCTACAGAGCAATTAGGTACTTTAAATTGTATTGTGTAAGGAGATCAGTTGAATTTATTTTTTCTCTCAGACTTATGAAAACTTTTAGGTACTGCTCTTGTAAATGGTTTGTGGTGGATAATAGTGGCTAAGTGTCAGGCAGGCTGCCAGGGAGATTTCTGCCAACCTTCAGTATCTTGGGTGGGTAACTTTAAAAAAAAAAAAAAAAAAAAAAAAAAAGATCCTTAGGCATATTAATAGATACAAAAGTGAGCTTGGTTACTATAGGCAACAGTAAAACCCTAGCCATTACTGCTAATTGATTTTCATTTTTTTTATTCATGCAAACAACAGGGAATGTGAAAGAACAAGCAGCAAATTACAACAATCGAACATAGACACTTTAAAACTGGACCCTCTCTAGGGTAAAATAAATCAAAGGCATCCAGAAGCCTGATGAGGATATGGTTTGTACTAGGTGCAATTTTAACTTCCCCACAGAGGCTAGATAATGTTAAGAATATATGTGCAAGAGCACTGGTTATAAATGGTTTTGTAAATGGCAAATACTGTTTTGTTTGGTCAATCTTTTCATTTGCTTCAACTGTGGAGTGTGATCGTCAGCTGCCATAAATCAGTTCCTTCCCCAAAAGCAGATGCTGCTTTATACAGTTGAGTATCTGTTCCACCAGCTTGGGTGGGTGTGTGTGTGTGTGTGTCTATATAAAAAGGTGCGTTTCTCCTCCTAGGAGCTGAGAGGAGGAGCCTGCCTTGGTGTCATTTGGGTGTCTCATGGCGTTACCTGGTGGAGGTGATTGCAGAATTCTGCAGTTAAATGGAGCATCGCTCTTCTTGCTCCCTATCATGCATTTAAAACATGCAGCCTGTTGCAGGATACTGATCGTAGTGATGAGTCTGCATGGGAAACGGGTGTGCAACAGCGTGTGGCACCTCTGACAAAACAGAATTCTGGATTCCTGGTTCGTAATCCAGTTTCAGATTTTTTTTTTTTTTTTT
>VWPW01000091.1:0-157979 GCA_013389825.1 Crypturellus undulatus
GAGTCAAAGCAAGGCCAGGGCTGAGCTCATCAGAAAGCGCCTGCGCCGCTCGGAAGTGGGGCCCCACACTTCCCCTCAGGGCAGGATGGGCCTGGACCCAACGCCAGCAGAGTCTTCTGACGCCAGGCCCGGCCAGGAGCAGTGCCTGGAGCAGAGGTGACGGCTGTTACGGCAGCAGCAACAACACTGCAGCTCTTGGCTGTAGATCCGACATGCGGGGTCCTGGAAATAGTCGTATGTGCTTGTATGGGGTATTTTATGAAGTGAAACAGGATTCTTGACCTTGAGGGTTAAAAATAAGTGTGATATTAGCCCTAGCAGCCTGGTGTGAAGCATGTGCTGTTCTGTTTCAACCACCTGCAGTGGATCCATAAGTGATGCTCAGGTGCAGCCCGTGCGTGTCTACAGCGCAACCTGTGCGCCTTCCCTCCGGTGACAGCCCAGTTCTGCATGTCTCAGCTGCTGCCCTGTATCACGGTGGATACAGGGCAATTCCTGAGGCAAGCTACCCACCTTTCAAGAGCCAGGTTGTCTTGGTACGGAGAAGTGGAGTAAGGCCTCACTCGCAGGGATTCAAAAGCTGCAGGCTCTTGTGTGGGAATGGCATGGAACTCCTGCAGTGAGGACTTGTCTTGGGTGTCAGGACACCATGGAGTCTCATGGAGAAGCAGAGCCCTGTGACCTTGCTCTCCGTCCCTCCTGCCCTGGGTGGCCTTGCTCATCTGTGCTGTGCTGGGTAGTTTTGAAGTCTGAGGATGAGGTGACCTGTTGCAAGACAAGTGGGTAACATGTGTCAATCACAAAGAGCAGACATGGAAGGAACATTCAGAAATGATGTTTCTACTTCTCCCAAGACAGGGTCAGTCTTAGCTAAGGTCTCTCTGGAAAAATATTTGCCTATTCTGCTGTTAAATATATCCAGAGATGACATGCAGTGACATGCCATGCCACTCTACACCATCCCATTAGCTCTGTTTGCAAACTGCAGCTCAACCTCAGTCTACTGTATTTAATTCCCTTCTCTCAAGAAGCATTCACTGCCTATTTGAGGGCCAGTATCTCACATCCCCAGTCTTTGCTAAATTAAGCAATGCTGGTTCTTTCAACACTTTCTCAGCTGTCATGTTTTCTGGACTGCCAGTCATGCTTTCTGTTGTCTTTTTGACATTCTGGAGGTAGACTGCCAAATGTAGGCCCTGCACAGTAGCCAAGCTTTGATGATGATAACTGGAGCAAGAAAGTTACCTTTAAACTTGTGCAGGTGTCGCTCACTTTTTTGCAGGTCCCAGCAAGAGATTTCCTTTTTATTTGCAAAAATGTGTTGACATAACCTGTTTGTGACCCTCCATTACCACAGAGTGTTTGGATTTTTTGCAGAGCTGTTACTGAGCTGATCATTTCCTCCCTGTGTTTTTGTGGTTGTTTATTCCTACATCATTGTAGTATGTTGAACAAGTTCTGGCTGAATTGCATCCTATTGATTTTTTCCCCTAGATAATGACAAGATCAAATCCCTCTCAGGTCCCCACCAGGTTTGAAGTCTCTGAAGCTCTTATTACTATCCTCTGAACTTAGTCATCCAAATCAGGAAGGAAACAAGTGGATAATGACAGGCCAATGACAGTACTGAGAAGCCACATTCAATATCTCTGTGCAGTTTTGCTTTCTGCTTGTGAATTGAACCAGGTTTGCAGCTACCTTCCAAGAGCTTTTCAAGAGCGGTCTGTGCAGCACGAGAGACGTGTGGCAGCTCCCAGGCTGGGGCCAAGCGGGCAGTGAAATCCATCCTCACTGCTGCTGAGCGCGATGCCTGCCACCACGGTCAGGGACAGTGTTTGGCAATAGCAATTCCCTAGATCACTTATGAGAACAATATTTGAGACAGTGTCATAAACCTTACTAAAGTCAAGACTCACAACATCTGCAGCTGTTCTGCTCACACCAAGGGGAACTCCTGCCGTGGAAGGAAAACAAATTGTTTTAAGCGAGTTTGTTCTGGGTAAATATGTCTTGGTTTATTACCTGTTATCTTTCTCATGCTTAAAGCTGTTTATTTTTACCAATATTGTTCCAAAAAATAACTCCATGCCTTCTTTCCTCCTTCCTCCTCAAAGACCAGTGCTGCTTGCCCTTTCCTAGGAGAAGCCCATCCCTCCCGAATGCATCAAGGGTGGCTGCGAGATGGCTCCGACCAGTTTTCTGAACATGTGATGCTGGGACAGCATCCCTGATGAAACCCATTCCTGCAAACACCCATTTGGTTCAGGCTGCAGTTTGATACACAGTTCGTTAGCACTGTGCTATTTCACTTATTTTTTGGCAGTGTTCTTGATGTGAGTGTCCTCGCTGCTTGTCCCCCCAGCCTGTGCTAATGCAGCTGTTTGGCAGCTGCCTCACAAGCCATGTTGAGGGGCTCCTTGGGGACAGGACTTGCTTGCAGAGCAAATGTTTCATGTCTAATGCAGAAGGGTTCACTGTTAGGTTCACAGCACGGCACTGCTCATGATGAGGACCCTGGGGAGGGGGTATGAGTAGCAGTGCCGGGGAGTGATGCAGTTTGCTTAAACCAGCATTGCTCCTGGAACAAATGTTCCTTCAACCAGGTCCTACAGCCTTAGGGAGGTTTGTCCTGCCCCAGCTCTCTGCCAGGGGGGTTTGTCCCACTGGGATGGAGCTGCAATTCACCCTCCTCACGAAGGCAGAAGTTAAAAGGGCAGCAGGTACCAGCCCCTGTTCTCGGTCGTCCTTCCCATCACCTGCCCAACACTTGCAGCCGTGCTCTTCTGCTGTTCGTCATTCCTTGCTTTCTGCTTGCAGCTATTGGTGCTTTGCCTTTCCAATTGCTCAGCAGATGTTCGTGATATAGTTTTATGTCGAACTGTTGGAATTTCAACAACTGTTGATTTTCTCTGCAATTTCCCCTTCAACTGCAGGGGATTAAGGAATTTATGAGTCAGATGAGTTCCCATCATGCTCCCCATCCTCCTTCTGCATTGGGATATTTCTTCATACCTTTGAGGAGCTGCCAGCTCCTTAAAATTCCACTTTTCCCTTAGACCGACCTATCTTGGGGTCTCTCTTATCACATCCGAGTCTCTGGAATCTGCTTCCACTGGGTTAATTTTCCCAGCTCCCAAGGGTTGCAGCCTCTCATCTCAGCATTCCTGTTGCCTAGTGCACCTTTCCCCTCCTCACCTGCAGCCAGCCCCTTGCAGTTACTCTGCTGCAGAGGCGGCTCCTGCAATATCCATCCCCTGCCCCGGAGAGGCTCCCTGCCTCCTGCCCCACAGCGGCTGCTTCTGGGAGAAACCTCATTCCTGCAGCGGGGGCTGCACTGACAGACCCTCCAGGGCTAAGCTCTGTGTTTAGGGCTCTCTGTTCCCAGCCCAGCACAGTGCTGTGGCTTGTATTTAAGGGCTGGCCTGACTCTAAGGATAAGGGGAAAAGAAGTGATTCAAGGAAATCACATGGTCTCTCCAAGCATTTGGTAACAGGCAAAGCTGGCAGCTTTAATGGAAGCTCAGTTTTCTGCATGCTTTAGGGACTGTGTCAAAACATAACTGTTGCTACAGCCAAATGCAGAGCGTAGGCTGAGTCATTTGTTAGGAAAAGTGTACCCTTCCCAGAGCAGCAGCTCTTTTCGTCCATGGACAAATGGGAGAGAGCTGCCTTGAGGGAATGGCACTTTGGTTTCACCCAGATGCTGTCTGATTTTCATTTTCATAAATGTAAAGATGCTTATAGTAACCTCAAATGTTTTGTGCAATGCTGGACTCCCAAGGTTTTGGCACTGATGAATTCCCCTTTAGTCTCAGAGAGGTTGGAGCCAGGGATCTCCCTTCTGGCTGTAAGTGAGGACCAGGGACATGGTCCTCTGCTGGCTCATGTTGCCACTGGTCCCTGTGGTGCTGCAAGGCTCAACCAGCATAGCCAGGGCAGTGCAGCATCAACACCCATCGAGGTGCTGGGCCAACAGGCGCTCTAAAGAGGAAATATCTCACCAGTGTAACCTTGAAATGCAAAGCAAAGAGAAGGGACTTGCCCAGAGCTTTTTTTATTCTCTACTTTTTTTTCCATCTCTTTGCATTGCAAAAAACCACTTTGTCTCAGGGTAACCTCAGGCTCTTTAGCACTTTTCTAGGGCAAAGGCTGCATTGGTAAGCCCAGGGGTTGTACCTAAGCTGCACAAGTGCTTTTGGTCACAAGCAGCCAGCCTCTAAGAGGGGCTGTTGCTTGAAGAAGACAGACTTGTCTAAGGGCAGGGACTGGAGGTACCTTCCTCTCAGTGTGACTGGTGGTCAGTGCATTCCTCATTAAGCAGGGCTGACTCTGATATTCGGTGCACTGGGTTGCTGTAGAAGAGGAAGGGAGACACATGTATAGCTGAGCCCGATGCTGTCTTAATCTCACTGCTGCTTGGGTTCAGCTCTGTGCCAGTGTGAGTGTACTGCATGTGGGAAGCGTGTTCCTACTCCTCATCTGCACATCTGGGCAATAATGGAAAATGTAAGGCATTTCCAGCACAGCTTGGGATTTGAGCAACATTTACTTTGTTGGTAAAGGCCCTTTTCAAATAGGTGACAGCCCGCAACTACTTGAAAATATATTTCTGCAAAAATTAATGTCCTAAGCATTATAGGGTGCCACTCATCAGCTGTAAGAGATCTGAACTCAATAGCACCCAGTGACAGACCAAAGGGAAGCAACCACAGATCGTGATTTTGATTGTTTAGGTTTAAAATTAGGGAAAAACATCTTCCCTAGTAGGCTGATACAACCCAGAGAGGTGCTCTTGTCTTTTCTTAGAGGTTTTCAAGATTTGCTAGACAAAGGCATGGGCTGACCTGATCTTATTTTGGGAATGGTCCTATTTTGAATGGGAAACTGGACAAAAAAAACCACAAGGTTCTCTTCCAGCAGTACTGTAATCCTGTGGACTGTGTGGCCAAGCCAAGCTCAGTTACAGCTTGTCCTAGGGCATATGTGCAATGGATCATCACTTATCACCCACTGTTGGTCTGGCCATCGTCCATGAGCAGTCAGGACTGGGAAACTGAGAGGAAGAAATAGGAGGTGAAGGCTCTATGGATTTTGTCTGAAGGGTTGTTTATATAAATATGATGCAACAGAGAGGCTAATGGAGCAGAGACCTGGGGTGACAAATGACATTCTTTCTATATTTAAAAAATATTAACCTATTGCACTAAGAGGAAAGTCAAACAAAGAAACAGAAAACATAGTTAAGGTTACACTAGAGGATTTTGCAGTCTCCCAAAGTCAGAAGTCTGTTGTCTTCACTACACTATCACGTCCATGGAGGGATTGGACCAGACAGTGACTCTGTTGGCTGAGCTGTGGGAGGCCACCGGAGTGGAAGGACAGGACTTCTGTCAAAGCACTGGATGGTCCTTCAAGTCCCAAGTTTGTTGGCGTCAAGGACCTACAATCTTGTATCACTTCTTGAGAAGTGAGCCCTCCCGAGAGCTGTGGTGAGAGGGGAATTTCCAACAAGCCCTGCTTTTTTAAGGCATTGAACCAAGAAGTGATGTTTGTTCTTGTTGATACAACTGAAGCATAAACACATATTCTAGCTGTAAACAGGGAAGTGATCAGGCAGGTCTCCAGGCTGCTATGAAATCAGGAACCTCTTTGACCAGGCTGAAAAGCTCTAGGAGCTTTTGGAAAGAGAAAGTTGTCTTGAATTGATAAATGGAGTTCTTCTCTGTAGGAATGTTTTCTATATTTAACATAATACCAGTTATATTATGCTTTTTTGTTTTTGCTGGGTGACAGCAAGATAAAGTATATAAGATGTTTTTCAGGGAAGACTGAGGAGACTGATTTACCCACCTGATTTCCCAGGCTGCTTTTGTTCTTGAAAATGAGTGTGACTGAGATTTGGCAGAGTCTAAGGATGACCTTTCACAATGGCACTGACCATTCCTCTTGAGCTTCTGGGCACTATATCAAAACCATAGAAACATACAAAAAAAACCCTCTCAGATAGTCATGAGCCAGATGACACGATCCACCTGCCTCAAACAGCTGGAGTAGATCAGGAGTGGATGAAGAATGGCTGGAATGGACCAAACCAAAGGAGATATTTCTAACTTGGCACCCTCTCCATGACAGTGGCCAGAATCAGATGCCAGGAAAAGCAGAAAATGTGGGAGAAGTACATAGTGATACATCCCCAAATACTCTGCTAGATGGCAGCCATTTGCAGCTCACAGTTTGCCTATGCTGGAGTCATGTATATATTTAAGAGCTGTCAATGTTTTTTGTTTTGTTTCTGTTGTTCCCACTTCATCCCTGTCTGGTTGCTTTTTGCATCCGTGTTAAGTTTTATCAGCCACAGCGCCCTCCAGCAGGGAGGTGTTGCAGTTTAATTATGCACTGTGTGATATAACACTTCATTTTCCAGTTTCAGGTCTTGTGCCTACTACCTTCCTTTTCCTCTTTTGTGTAGGAAGAGACAGCTTTTTCCTTCACACTCTCCCCCATCTTCAGTCATTTAGCAGATCTCCATTCTTAGTTCCATTTCCAGTCTACAGAGTCCTATCCTGTGTAGTCATTGCTCATCCAGAAGCTCTTCCATACTGCTGCTAATATGGTATCTCTGCTCTGGACCTCTGCAGTTCTGCTGCTGTCTCCTTGAGATGATCTTGGTCTGGTTGTTTTTCCCTCTGTTAGAAATTCTTATCATTTAATTTGAGTTTTCTGGTCACTTCCTTTCCTTAGCTGATATTTCCACACAACCTGCCCAGGATCTCATTTAGATTTCTTGTTTTATATGTAAAACATCTCTTTACATATATCTCATATGACTGTCACCTGCAGTTTGAACACTTGCTTAGTCTCAGGTCACCTCTAGTGCCATGAATAATTTGGCATCATCAGCAGATGCAGGGCTCAAGCCAAGGCAAGGGCGCAGTGACAGAGTTCAGAGTAAATGACGAACAAGCTCCAAAGATTCTGGGAGGATCTGTGCATGTGTGTTCCCCTTTCAGAGGTCATCACTAGTTTTCGAAAGCACAAATGGAATTTGTGGGGTGAGATATTTCTGGGCAGAAGCGTAGGGAGTGGACACTGTCGCCCCTCAGGTCCCACATGCCGGACACTGCGCTCTTTGTCCCACCAACCCATGTCTCACAGCCAGGATACACAGGGCTTGTCCATTAGAAACACAGAGCAGCGAGGCCTGGAGCCGCTGGAGTGTTTTAGGAAGAAACACTCGATGTGCCTGACTGCCATGCCAGAAGAACGGGGCTGGGACCCTCCTCGAGAGCCAGCTCGCGCGGTCCAGGGGTCTGGCTGGCATCATTTCTGTTATGTTTCTGCTGCTTCCTCGGACATGGCGGAGCCATACAGGGAGAGGCCAGGGAACAGGCCTACGGAGGAGCAGGGCTGGGTTAGAGCCGGGGCAACTCACGCTCCTCCTGCTCCCGCCAGCGCCTCGCAGCGCTGCTGCTGCCCCCTTCCCGGGGCGTTCATTTCCAAACGCTGCTCTTGCTGATCCGTCCATGTCTGCCGCTGTGGAAATCCTGTCCTGGAGGGCACTGCCTGCGGGCACTGGCCGCTGTGAAGGCTGTGCTTGGGCCGTGGTGCGAGGGAGCATTCACCTGCTTCGTATTTCTGTGATAGCTCTGCATTGGGATCTGCAGAGCAGATGGGCACTTTCTTCAAATTTGACTCTGTGGGAGTCTCCGCTGCAAGCAGAAACAGAGCTGCCAGGCTTGCCGAACCTTTCATGTGGGTATCTGAGTGTGCCACCCACCACTCCATCCCCCTTCTCCAAGTTACACGTGAGCTTTGTGTGTCAAGGAACAAGGGGGTTCTCCCTGTTGTCCTGGAGGCTTTGAATTTTGTTTTGTAAGAATTTCAGAGAGATGGAGACACAGAAATAGATATGATGCTGTGGCTCTTGCCTTACACTGGAAGACTCGAACAGCAGTGTCATGGGCAGCCCATGGCAGGAGTTGCTGCCCCCAGGATTTTGGCCTTCCTTCCTCTTGTCAACCATCCTGACTCTTGTTCACCCTGTTTCAAGCAAACAGGCTTTGAAGCAAAAGCTGAGTGAATGCAGAGAGAGCTCAAGCTTGTAGCCCCATTGGGAATTTTTTTTTTAATTGAAAATTTGATATCCAAGAGCGACAGGTTGTGGCAGCCAGGAATTGTGCCTGTGGAAGAGGAGATGATCAGAAAGCAAGGCAAAATGCTTAAGGAAGCAAGAAAAAAACCAGCTGATGGGTTGGAATGTAGACAGAATGAGAAACAGGCAAGTCAGAAGAAAAGCACATGGGAGGATAGAATGAGATGGGAGGGAAGGAAGGGAGATGAAACAAAAATAAAGACTAATAAAGTAGCTAATGCTTCAAAAAAGCACAGAACTCATGACAAAAATGTCAACTAAAGAAAAATTTCAAATGCTTCTCTGCTTTTCGTTCTTCTTTATTTCGGGTAAACACAGTTGCTCCAGTTACTATGGGGAAATGACCCAGCTGTGAGTGGGAGGCAGTGCACATGTTTGGGTACGCTGTTCTTGTGACAGTCATCCTCTCCCGGTGAGCTCTGTACAGGGCTGCTGGCTGAGCTCTGCTGGTCTGGGAAATGCAAAAGCTAAGCATTCAAGCGGGGCCCCCATAAAGCTGCAGGAAAATTTGTGTCTAGTAGAATGATTTCAAATGTCTATTTTCTGATCTTAAATCAGTAGATGTTCATTAGGTGGGACTCCTGGGATTCAGTGATCCAGGCAAGTGTGGACCTGGGCTACGCGTTAGGTTGGGGATGCAGTTCTGGTTACTCCCTCCTAATGTTGCTCCATGCTTTGCTGATGAGTTTTCCTTGATTAATAGGAGTGACACTTTTCTGCTCCTTCTGTTCCATAAAGTAATTAAAAATTGTGTGTACCAGTCTGCAGAAGATGATTTACAAATAAACTAAAAATGATAAAGCTGTGATATCCGACCATCAGCCAAATTGATCTCTGCTAGAAGAGCAGAGAGGAGTGCTCCAGGAAGAAAATGAAGCCCTCAGGTAAATTAGCTAGCTGGAGTTAACCTTGTAAGACAGTTCTTCAAGAATTAATGGCCTTCTCCACCCTAGTCCTTTCCCAGGGCAGACAGCCGAAATGTGATTCCTGGGTGATTTGGCCAATAAACCCCATTTTGACTCTGTTACAAGTTCAGTTTGTGATATTTAAAAGGACTCATTTGGTCAGGCATCATCTCTGGGACTGTACTGGACAGAGGCCCACAGGGCTTGTACTGGGCTTCTTTCCTACTTTACTTAGTGAAGACTGCCTGAAGACAGGACACATGGACACCTTTTTCTCTCCTTTTGTCCCCAGGATCTGATCCCTATCAGGTCCTGGCATGTTCCTGCAAGCCTTCAGTGCCTGTGGGAGCCAGGAAGGGTCTGGACACTGCTGTTCTCTGGTTGGAAATGCCAAGGCGACTGGCAGGGTGCTGACCTCCCCAGGCCGAGCAGACCGTGAGGTCATGCTGGCTCAGCACCTTTGCACATCCATAGCCAGGGAATGAGAACTTAATAAAGGTCACAGCTTTCCCATTCCGTAGGGCTTCAGTCTCAAAGGGACACCTGAGGACAAATTCCATTTGGTATCTGCTGGCACATGTAGATGATGACAAATTTGCAATCATGGCCTTCAGGAACCTATATATTGGAAAAAAAAAAAAACGAACATAGTGAGACTGGGGTCTTGAGGCCCTTTGCTGTCAGGGAAACCAGTTTGGGCTGCGGTGTCTGGCAGTGGGTGGGTGTTGCAAACATCCAGGCTTGATAGGAAGGTAACAAGAGGGCACTGACGTGGTCAGAGAAAACTTGCTGTTGAATCTTGTGATATCAGTTTGCTAGTTTGGGTGAAGGTCAGAGGCCTTCAAACAAAGAAGGAGAGGAAAAGTGAAACGAGCTAGGGGAGCAAATCGGAAAAATGCAGAATCACCCATGGAGCAGTTAGTGATAGTGACAGTTAAAGCATAGAGGAAGTAAGTTATTGTCATAGAGTTTATAGACTCTTTACAATAAAAGGTGTTATAAAACTTTTACTTTGGTTTGTGGGACTGTTGTTTCTGTTTTAGCCAAACATGACTGTTTCTGAGAATAAAGACAGCAACACTTGGGAGCCCTCAGATACACAGCAAGCAAGTGGAGTGTAGCATCAACCTCAGCCCACGCATGGTAAGAGCAGCCCTGCCAGAGCAGACCAAATAGCTGTCTAAGCTGGTACCCATGTCCAGCAGTGGCACAAGCTGACGTGGGGAAGCTGTGGGCAGCAGCGTCAGACGGTGTCTGTCTGAGAGCACCCAGAGTGAACGGGACTTGCCCATGTTCAAGAAATTCCTTCAGAGGAAGCTGTCCATGAGTTTAAATGGCCCAGCCTTCAAGCTACCACCTCGGGGGATATGTAGGGGTCTGGCCTCATTGTGAATTTAGTGATAGATGACGAAAGAGGTGGTGCAGGAGGACGGGAGAATGACCTAGAGATGGTGGTGGTATATGGTAACAGCAACCTCAGAGAGAAATCCTGGAAGGAGCATGGTTCACTGGAACTGTCTGTGTAGTGTGTGATTAAATGATTTTGCGTGGGATGTCCTTTCCTCATGTGCACTGCTAGTTCTTTTAGATACAACAGTCAAAAGACAACCACAACCAATAACAAAATATAATTGCTTGCAGGTGTCCCAGGGAGAGGTAAGGAATGGGACACACATACACACAGTGAGATTCTTCTGCCACACTCGGGCTCCAGCAGTGTGCAATGCAGTGACTCCTTAAGCCAGAAAGGATGTGTTTGCATCTCAGCACCACAGATTTTAGAAGGATGGAATGGCAAAAGGCTGTTCTCCATTGCCCTTCTTCCCTAGAGCAAAGAGAGAATAAATGTTCAGCACCGTGCGGAGACCCTGGGCACAGGGGAAGCATCTAAATAGGGGATTGCTCCATGGGGGAATAAAGTCAAATACTTCCTTAATGCAGTGAAACATCCTTGGCTTGCATAGTTCTGAGCATAACTTGATTCATTCCAGGGTTATTGCCAGGCATATGGCCTGAAAAAAGTACAGTCCACTTCTTCAAGATATTTTCTTTGGCACAGCTCAATTCTATTATTTGTGTCATGAGACAAAAACATATTTTACAGGCTGCAGGCAAATGCTTTGAACTGGACAAGTAAACTAGACAAGATTATATTAAAGGTTTTCAAGCCCTGTCCAAGCTTATCTGCATGCTTAAATCTATGCAGAAAAAAAGACTAAAAATCTGACTTGTCTTGTTAAAGCTAAGTATAGGTGTAACAATACAGACTGTACTATCTTAATTCAATTTATGGGGTTTTGGCTGAACTAAACGTGCTATTTGCATTTAATTTCTCTTGAGAACCTTATGAGAATTGAGATTGCCAAAATTCTCTTGATAATACTTTCCTGTAATGAGGAGAAATTAAAGCAAACAAACATAAAGCAAAGCAAATGCACTTTAACTATTTGGAGGACAGCCAATAAAAATAAAGCCTGGTGTCATAATTCTTCTCTTGGTGTGTGCTGACCTGATAGAAACATGCTGTGGCTGTGTCAGCTGAACTGTGGCATGGTGAAATCTGTGTGCCCTGCTCTGCAACACTGCAGGAGACACTTGACAGCTCCGTTAATGTTTGAAAAGTGAGTTTTGCTAGGCACCAAGCCAGCCTAAGCATGATAGTCCCTTCCTCAAAGAGTTACGGACTAAAAAGCATATTAGAGCACAGTAGCACATTAGGAAAGAATTGTAAGAGAGCAGAGGGCAGAGGGAGTTTGAGTGCCAGGCTTCAGAGGGTGTATATATATATTCCTGGTCTGAAGAAATTGCCATCTGTCTGGCTTAATGCACTTGCAATTTTCCTACAGCTGATGGCAAGGAGTCTTTAATCAGCCTTCAAGAGCTGCAAAGAAAAGGCTGTTTTCATTTATCAGCAAATTCCAGTCACTCCTTTGTGAATAATTGCATAGCGTATGACAGCAGCAGGCTGAACCATGTCACCGAAGGCCAGGTCTCTGTGGGGCAGCTACCCGCACGCTGACAGGGCAGAGATAATGCAGCACTGGGGACCTGAACAGTCCAGGGGCCTGAGGATGGGACAGAATTTCCCCAGCTGCAGGTTTCATGGATACTACACCATGAGGGATTTCCTGCACATGTCCTTGTTCTGATTAACCACAATGAGCTTCTGAAACTGGCTCAAGCCAAAGGTGTAGCTGATGCCTGGAATAGGTCAGCAGAGGTTTCCTCTCCTTCACACTGGCCAGCCGCCATCTCAGAAGTTCACACCGTGCTTCTGTCCCCCACAATATAAGTGAGAGGGAGAAATTTTCTTGCCAGAGCTGCCACATACCCCTGAGGCCAGCTTGGTTTTCCTTGACACAAGGCTTTAGGAGACAGCTTGTTGGACACATCTTATTATAGTGAGACCTACGCAAGACCTAAGCAAGACGAACATGAGCTCCCCAAGGCCAGGTCCCTCCCCACCCTACACACATTTCATCCCTTTCTTTTCATTGCTGGCTTAGCTGAACTTTTATTGGAAGCAAGTGAGATAACAGCTTTATTCAGGGCTAAGCAGGGATGGATGTGGCTGAGTGGTGACTTGGCCAGCTCTCCATCGCATGGTGTTGCATGTGTCTGGGAGCAAGTGTGGCTGCTGGGGCAGTGCAGGGATCAGTCCTGGCTGGTAGTGGTGACTTTGTGGTCCAAATGGACACGGGGCAGCATTTTGATGATTTACCATAAGTTAGAGGCTCTTCTGTCTGCCTGGCTCCAGCGCTGTGCGACATGTGTGAATGCTCCTCTGTTCTGCAGCAATCCCACTCTCCTTTCTACTGTTCTCTTTAACTAGTACGTTGAGATATTTCAGTTTGGCAATGGGGGTAACAGCAGATGTTTAACAGCCTTCATTAATTTCTTGAGTTCAGCTGGATGAAGGTCAGTCAGTTATAGCAGAGGGTAGACACATGCTGAGTAAGATGCTCCTCTGACATACAGAAAATGCCTTGATCTGGGCAGGTGGTGGCTGAAATAAATAGGGGCTAGGAAAGAGCTTCGGCCAGCCAGCTCAAGAAGGACCCCTGTTTTCTGGAAACCATGGATGATGCAAGGATGCATTTATGACAAGGTGCTGTTGTTTATGGGACTGTTCACTATAGATTGCTCAAGGTGTGACCGCAGGCAGTGGTTCCTGCTGCCGAGGCGCAGGAGGTAAGGCCAGGACAGTCCCTCCTCCGGCCTGTGCTGCAGTTCAGTTCTACTTTGGCTTGACCAACACTGCTGCCTGTAACTCTTCACTCTTGAAAGCATTTTGGCCTCAGACTGGCTTCTGTGTGGAGTGTAGCTGTGGCACCAAAAACTTTGCAGATTGACAGAGAAATCTGGCTGAAGAGGATGAAAGTTTTTGTCTGTGATCTCTACCTCAGTTAATGGAAATATCCAAAAAAAAATCTTGGCATGTTTGGTACTTTGTGGAGGAAGGGAAATGATCCATTCCAAGCTTAATTATTTTCAAGACAGAAGTGAAACTGCATTAAGAATTTTTCACCACGTAAAAGCCATTCAACCGTCAGTCGATGTGAACCCTGACAGTCTAGTGTTTATTGCTGACTGCGAATATAAACTTTGGCAGCTGCAGCCCTGCCTACAGATCAATAGAAAATTAATATTTGCTTCTAGCTAATGACATCTCTGCTAAATATAGCACCAGATATACTAACTGGTCCATGGTCTGACCTTGAAGGCTGCATTTCCTTGGCTACCAGTCACGGCTGTCATGTCTTTCTCATGACCTCTGCCCCTGTCCAAGAACATGTCTGGACCTGCGCTGTTTAACAGAGAGCCCTTGAGGTCACCAGGGTCCTGCCACCCTTCAGATCTGGTGCCCTCTCCCCTGCAGACGTGGTGGAGGTGGTTTAAGGGAGCTGGGGCAATGGGTTATGGTGCTGTAGGCTCCTGCTGGGAGATTTTCCCTGGGACATATCCCTGAATGAGGATAAACCGCTGTTTTCTGCTCATCTTATGCCACAGTTACCCCAGGCCAGGTTAACGCAAGAACAGAAGCACAGTCATTTGTTTGTAATTAACTTGTCCACCTGAGAAGACCATTGCAAATGCTTGTGAAAGCCACAGATGAAGAAATGCAACTGTATGTTCCACTGCCTATGCTAATGTTATACTAGCAAAGCTCCCTGCCTTCTTACATGCAAGATGCTATGCAACGTGTGCACGCACTTTGCCTCCATGTTGTGCCTCTTGGAGAGTTTCTGTAGCTTCTCCTAGAGACTCACCACCAGGCAGGACTACAGGTACAGAGCACTGATCAAAGACCAGCCCCGGGATCCCTCTTCCTAAACCTGGTAGCAGAATACACTTCCCTTTCATTGCTGTGGAATATCCTGGTTTTCATGACCATCCTCCCCTGTCAAGTCTTCTTGGGGTATCTGGGCAAGTATAATTTTCCACTCTGAAACTCTCTGTATTCCCTCCCTAGCCCGCAGACACACCAGCCACTTTATTAAAATAACAGTTGTTTGCTTTCCTTAAACATGTCAGCAAAGGGGCACCTCTTGCAGTGACTCTATGACTAAAGCTCTTTTCTTACAGGAGAGTAAAAACTGCTTGCTATCCTTTTGGCGACTAAAGCTCTTTCAGATGAAACACCTCTTTCACCAGATTTTCACAGGTTTTGTATATTTGTATATTCATGACTGAATTGTTGAGATTCTTTGAGGTTATTTAAGGTTCTTGAACTTGAGAAGAAAGAGAAATCCTCAGCACGCTATTTGTATTTTAGAACATTGTGAACTTATGTGACTTGCAGTTCCTCATGTTTTCATTGAAGAAAAAGTTTGAAATTGCAGACTTTATTACAGTCACTTCTGTCTTAAAAATACCCCTGTGAAAAATAATTCCTGAATGTAGAGAGACTTAGATTGCAGAAAACTGCTAAGTGCTGATTCTCTTGTTGATAATTTTCACCCTAACATGAAGCATTTTTCATATACTGTTGAAAACAGAAATACGTTTTTCAAGTCAAGCTATATTGAAATGTATGAAAATGGGCAATTAGTACCAATTTAAATAATAAACTGAAGTCTGTGATACCGTATTGTACATTTTAGATGGTAGAAACTTACACTGGAAAGGAAAGGATTTTACACGTAGTCAGAAATACTGTTTCTCTGCAGAAAATATTGTTTTCAGCTAGTCTGAGAGTCTTGAGGAAGCAAGTTTTTATATGACTACCATATCGATCCATTTGTTCCTTCTTCCCTCAGTAACTTTTAAACCCATAAGCTGATTCCAGTCAAATCTGAGATCTCTCCCCAAGCTGTTAAAGATATTTTCTGCAGACTTTGTGAAAATGGAGAGATTCAAATCAGCGCCTGAACTGGGGGAATGATTCAACAGGTTGTACTGGCAGAGGGCCCCTGGACACAGACTGCACAGCTGGAGCACGGGCCACCTCCAGGCCATGGAGATTTGAGCTATTGCCCTTTGCAGTAGAGGACATGGATAGAAACTGAGGTTACAGAAGTCACTGGAAGGAACGTGGAAACCTTTTCTTTTTTTTTTCTTTAAATTGTGCTTTCTCTCCAAGAAAAATTGACTTATGAATTTGTTCTGAATGGCAAATGAATCTGTTTTTTCTTTAAAAGCTGCCATCATTTTCATGCTATATGTGCTGATCTGGCAAAATGTTCCCCAAGTAAATGCAATCTGAGCTGCCTGAGAGAGTCTTCACAGAGAAATCATATCAAACAAAACTGGGAACCTAGGCAGTTCATGCATTCCACAGTGCTACTTTAATCTTTATGGTATTTTAATGGATCAAGAGACAATCCTGAACGGGACAGTTAAACAAAGACCAACAAAAGACTTTTGAGCACAGCTAATGATATGGCAGGTATTTGAAGGCTGCTCTCCCATCATATCATTTTCTACTTTCCTGCCTTGTTTCTTCAGGGCACCTCCTAAGTTATTCTTGCTAATATATAACAGAGGTTATCTACATTACTGCTCGTACCCCACAGTGTTTTGCTGATTCCAGGTTTAACAGTGTTCCCATTGAGGTCTTTGAAAGTTGCCAAGACTCCTCCAAAAACTTATCTATCCTTCCCTCAGTGTGCAAGAGTTACCTTGATTTACTCTCCTATTTGAGTAATTCTCCTGAACTTCTGCATTGAGATTCTTGTCTCTGTTGCTGAAGTTGGTTGCTTCCTTTGGGCTGTTGCCGGCATGCCACCGTGGCCCACAGCTGGGCAAGGTTTAGATGACAGATCATGAAGGATGGGACAGCCTAGCCATGATGCTCACGTTGGGCTGGGGCTCACATTTAAAAGCCAGAAGTAGCTTTGGGACCATGTTAGGCCTCTTTCCTGTCTCTCCCAGCTTGACTTTATTAATGTCCTTTCTCAATGCACCGAAAATGCCACTATCATCCAACAGAAAGAATGGGAATCTTTAGCCAGCCTATGTGGGTTGGCACAGTTCAATGCATATTATGAAAATGCTGTGTGGTAACATGTGTGGTTGGGCTTGGGACCCTTGCCAAAAAACTGTGCAAAAGACTAACTGTAAAAAAGGGAAGTTGACAGTCTCTGCCCCACTTCTGGTGGCCATGCTGTGGGGTAGACTGTAGCAAAGCCAAACAAAGTGCAGGAAAGATCCTCTCTCTACTAGGAAGGGACACAGCTGACTTTACCCTATTGTTTTATCTAATCCATTTGCTTGGCTTAGCTTTTAGACTCCACTGCTCTTGCCAATGGGAATTAGGGGTTGGCTTCCAGCCTTTGGGAGAAGGCTTGCAGGACTCAGGACAAATATTATTCTATCAGTCTCCTCCCTTTTAGAGTTAATCTTTTCCCATTCCAAAATTAATGAGCACTTTTGAGAAGTCAGCTTGTTTGCTTAAAAGCTGTTTTCCTCTTTCATTATCTCTTTTGTAGAGTTATTAGAGTTCAAATGGTCTGTCCTATTTGAATTAAATTTACTTAGATAAATAGCAGTGGTTTCCTCCTCCAAAATTGATGGCCTTTCTGCATACTGTTATGTGACAGTGTCCTACTGTATTCCTTGCTGATGAAGATGGAAAGGTTAGAAGGCAGGATTCAAGGATACTACTGGGTAAGGTCTGGAAAGGCTCAAGGGTGAACATATGAGTCTATTGGAAAGGTGAAAGAAGAACCTGTAAATTTCCAGGGGGACAGGACCCAGAGAACAGAGGAAAGATGAGTTTGTAGAGAAGGCTTCCAAGCTGGTCAGTTCAAAAAGATTATTTTTTTAATGTAATTTCCAAGGAAGACTACTGACAGTAAGAGGAAATGGTATCTAGCAGGTCGGGAGATTCACTTTACAATAGAATATTGCCTTAAAAAATACAATCAACCAGTCTGCAATGCGCACCTGACCAGCCTGAAGTGTGCATCTGCTTTATTGCATTTGCCCTTGTTTTTCAAGTGATGCAGGAAGTGATACTCAGAGCTCTTCCCAGCCTTGTGCAGTTGCACCTTGCTTAAGCAAAAGATCTTTGGTTGCCACAATGCAGAGCAGTTCATAAATTGCCCCAGTGTGAGCGGTGTGGCCACATCCTCTCTTAAGCCATGCAGAAAGGGAGCAATTACTCTGATGTGCTTTGATCTGGTGCGACAAAACCTTATGTGAGCAGGATTCTGACAGCTCTCACACCCAGAGCTGGTGTGGAACAGAGTTACGCTGCTGAAAGCCAGATTCAGGTGAAGAGACTGTCCACGGAGAGATGTGGGCCGTTTGAAGGACTGCACTGACCTTGTCTAGCACTTACAGTGCTGACACTGAGAAAGGCACAATTACCAAATATATCAGGCGCTTTGGTCTAGCATGTCTCTCTCTAAGTCAGCATGTCAGTAAATCCTTTGGCTTTTAGTCTAATGCCATAAGGTCTCAGGAAATCTTGGGAAGAAGATCCAGCTTCAAGGGGGTGGAATTCAGGTATTCTGGTATTTTAGCTTTTCATTTCTATGTTGGGGAACCGAAACATTTCTTGGCAGGTTCCAGCAGAATTTTCCTGCTTTTAACACTTCTCTCATTATGCAAGGAGTGAATATTTCTTACTCAACTTCCCTGGACACTGAAATACTGCCTGTAAAATGGATAGCCTAATGTTCCATGGTGCCCCCATGGGGATCAGGAGTCATATTGTGGGTACCTGGTGGATACTTGTTGCTGTGCCCTCATTGTGGCACTGATCAATCTTTGAATTAAGGGAGATTGGTCCCCTGTGTGAGATGGTTTGAAGCAATTTGGTTGTCTTGCCAAGACAACCAAATGCTGCTGATGGGTGGGTCCTTGGGGTCCACAGGCCATCTGGGTCCAAGTCCACACCAGCCTATGTGGCTTCCTGCATTTTATGCCCAGGAGAACAAGCCCATACTGCTACACTAAGGCTGCACGGCTCTAGTCAACAGCATCGTGCACATCGGCCGGTCACCTCCTACTCAGCCCATGACCCTGCTCCTGGATAACAATGTCCCCATTAACAAGTTCTTCTGAGGAGAATTCCAGCACACGTATTTATGGTTTGAGTCTGTGGTGTCACTCTTGCTTTGTCTGGTCTTATTAATCATGGGCTCTTTGGGGTGCCCCAAGTGCACTCCAGAGCTGCACTGTCCAGCACCCCATGCTTGTCTGTGCAGCACCTGTCTGAATGCGACAGCATTCATGGCCATGAACCAACCTTCTCAGTTATTTTATAAGGGTAATACAATTTCATGCATCTTTGCTATCTACTGTGCCACTACGAAGGGGCAAAGATCAACATCAGCAGCTGTGCGACGAAGAAAATCCAGACACGCTGATCAAAGAATATTTTATTTAGTGAGCTTATAGGAGTGCAGTTTATTAGTATTAGTTTAACATAAATATTGCAAGCTATTTATGCATCTTCCTGAAGGTACCTGGCTATGTGGAATATGCCACATATAAATAAATGCTATTGCAAATGTTGAAACACACAGGAAGGTAAATAAATTAGTTTCCTGGGCTCATTAAAACTGAAAGCTAAAGTTTTTACGGCAGGATGAAAAAAATTGCTCGGCACAGTTATGTATGGCTTATGAAATGTGTATTTCCTCCTCCCCATGCTAATTATGATGATATATAAATAGACTTACTACTTTTCTTCAAACATTTACTTAGTTTGAATCCTTTTCTTTTTTTAAAGCCAGCATAGTCACTTGTGTGATATATTTCTCTAGCCCTGTAAGAGACCTCTAAATCAAAATGTAATTATTTATAGCAACAGCTTGACCTTTTACTAATTGGGAAGGAAAATGTTGCATAATAGGTGACAGTTCTCATGAGTGCTCAGTACTGCTGATTAAAATCATTTGGCTTTAAATTGTAGTTGTGTTAAGTGTTTAAATTATGTGCATGTGCAAGATTAACGTGTGTGATTTGTGATCCCCATTACCAGGCAGCAAACTGAAACCAAAGCACTGCTTCACACAACTTATAATTATGCCCTAAAACCTCTTGCAAAGGGCTTCCTTTCACAGCCTGTCCGGGCAACTGGGCACTGCTGGTGAGGAGGCCCTGACTGTCGGTACCTGTCAGCAAATGCCCTACTGAGCACAGCAACAAATTTCCTAAAACCTTGTAACAACAGAAGCAAAACCAAGAGATGGTGCAAGGGCATGCCTGAGCACTAAGGATGAGATGCATCTCAAGTATGTTTTTTTTTAATTCAACATCGATTCTGTGGTAGTGCCTAGAGACTGATACTTTGGGTCTCATTGCACCAGATACCATGAACATTGTGAATGTGACAGCTGCTCTAAAGAGCGTGGAAAGCCGAGCTATGGGTCCTATATGCAGCACAAAGACGGCGTGCCATTGCTTTACCAGCAATACCCTCTGCACTTGGGTGCATGAGGGTGACATTCATCAGGCTAACACGGAGCAGGCTGGAAGCTGTGGAAGAGCTGGCTCTTTGTGGGGTTATGCACCATTGCATGTAGCAATAAACAACAGCCAGAGACGTGATAAATGACGTAAAACTTTTTTTAGCAGATTTGAATACTGTTTAAATATAAACATTGCAAATGAAGATCTCTTACTGAGAGAAAATAAAATTGGATGCAAAAATACACCAATGATATGCACCTATCTATGGATACACAGCCAAAGGCTAGGAATAGAAACTCAAGTGTGGTATAAGCAAGGCACATTAAAAGTGGCATGGTTTACACGTGCATACACCATTATATGGTTTGCACAGTCATTATGCATCTTCCTTCTGGACGGACTTTCTACAAACAGATACAGAAGCTGAAATAAATGAAAACAAAGAGAAAAGTCCTCAGCTAAACACAGTTTCATTTTGGCAAGTAATTCTGTTCCTGTAAAAACAATACATAGTTTCAAAACAGACACTGATTGATGTTTTCACATCTAATTCATCTCACAGCAAAAGGGGAAAGAGCAATCAAGGTGATACGTACAGAGAGCTCAAAACATTTTAATGGAATCCAGTACGAGTTAACCTCTGCTGAGGGCCCTGGGCAATGCCCCATGTGTGATGGTTATGAAGCCAGGGCTGTGGCCAACCCCAAATGCTTGGAGCTGCTGATGCCCAGCAGGATTACAGGAATCCAAGGCTGTCTGAGCTGCAGCTCCTCTGCAGTCCCTCAGCTGGGGTTTCATCTGTATTTTGTTGTTGTATTTTTTCCCTCCCTCTCTCCTCAAGAGTGACCAACCAATACGGGACGTGCCACCTAGGTCTAGGATAACTCTGGAGCTGGCAAAACAGCCTTTGCAGTGCTCCCTCCAGTGAGGTAGTCAGATCGAAGGGTACTGAGCCAATTTCTGGATTGAGAAAGTGGCAGCACGTTCCCAAGACCTTGGAGGGAGTCTGTGGCCGGTGCAAGGAGCAATCCTTGGCAGTGAGGCACCAGGTTATGTTCCCATGGCTCCCACGGATCTTGCCTTCTCGCAGTTGTGCGTGGAGAATGTCACTTTCTGTAGAGATGCTGAGCACCAAGTCAGAACAAAATACTTTCCGTAGGAAAATATGGCAGTGAATGCTATGCATAGCATTGCTCCAAGGGACTGCCTCCATCCCTGCCCCTGGGGGGCTTTCACTAGCTTAGCTACCGTCCTGTACAGTAAGGATGCCAAGGGCTGCCTTTGGCCTAGGACACATTTATATTAGAGAACAACGGTGCACTTGGAGGTGAGGACGCCACGCTATCTTTCAAGTAGTTCAGGATGCTTTTTAGTTCACCACGTGTCAAATTAGCCTTGATGTGCAGGAAAGCTTCAAGGTGCTTTTTGCTGTTGAAGAGATATTGGCAGGTGTTAACTTCTGCAGCTTTCTGCATTGGCATGTTGGTCCTTATTGCCAGGCTGAGAGCCACCTGAGGGCGTGGGTGCTGATGCCAACTTGGCATCTGGTTAATTAGCTTTTGGGGGCCCCAAGCCTATCCTGGGAGTTCTGGGGGTAGGACAGAGAATCTTCAAGACAAAGGAGGAAATAAGCTCCAAATGTAGAACATAGGCCTGTTTTAAAAATATAGGCAGTTTTTAATTGCTTTGTTTTTGTCTGACGATGTTGGAGTTACTACAGCCTGGCAGGCGGACCCCCACCCCTTCTGCCTGGAGAAAGTTAAGGGGAAAGAAACATTTAGGGAAAACAGTATGGAAGGAGACATACCCAGCTAAAAGGGCATTGGCAGTCCCAAAAAGCACTTGGCAGTCATCTAGTAGAGATGAGCATTACCTCACTGTATCAGAACTTAGGGTATGTGAATCTCATTCACTTCAGTATTTAACTGTTTTAAGGCTCAGATAAAATTCGGTATTAGTATTTGCAAATCTGATCCAGCTTCTCTTACCGAATGTCTGGATACACTGTGGCGAGTGTTGCAACTTCGATTTTAATAGCACCCGAATCTTGAAGTCGGATTATTTCAGCGAGTTTGGGGAGTGCAGAATTCAACCATGAGGCTTGAGATCCCTGCCAGAGAAGAAAGAAGTGAGAGTGGCCTCGTACAGGCCTCCATGCAGCCCTAGGGACTGTGTTTAACTGGGAGTGCAGCTGGGGCGGTTTCTGATGATGTGTCCTGGCGAGTGGAGAAGGATGCAAGAGAGATTTTATAAGCCTTGTTGTTTTGAACAGCAGTTCTAGCTAGGGCTCTCCCCAGCTAGCCTTGGAGAAGCGAGGTGAGTTGGTCTGTTATTTTTAATCTTCTCCTACCGATGGTGAGGGGTTCACTTTTAACTTAAGGTTGAGGCTTCCACATTCATGTGGACAGACCCTCTCTTCCCTTCACTCACAAACCATTTACCCTCATGTTACCCTTCCCTCAGGGATCTGAGCTCGCTGCAGCCCCAAGGGATGCATGACAGATGTGCAAGATAATGCACCTAACAAGTGCCTGCTTTCTCTGAGAGCTGGATACAGCCCTGTTTTTAGCTTTTAGATATTGCCAAAATCCTTTTGCTGTCAAGCCCGATAAAAGCTCCACTTGGACCCTAGCTGTTGGATATCCTGTGAGATGGGGCCTTAACCTCCTGCCCACACTGGACTCGAGCTTAGACTTGCTATTCCTTCTCCTGTGAAATGTGTGTGGCATGGGGGAAGAAGAGGCTTTGCTTAGTTTTTTTGTCAAGTAAAGTTAAAGACATGAAAGGAGGAAGATGATTTCAGAGGACACAACAGGCTAAGCTGAAGGAAACCCTTGCATTCCAAGTATTCCCAAGATGTCCTTTCTACCTCTTGCCTAACCTAAAAGCAGCAGGATAAAGGACAATGAAGAGTGATGGGAAAGAGGCGAAACCCAGCATCCATGCAAGTTGCACTAAAACCAGAGAAGCTCAGTATTTGGCTAATTCCTGCATGCCTTTTATACAAACTTGTTCAAGGAAGCAAACTACAAGAGCAAGGAGGGTGAGCTCAGTGCTGTGCCTCTGGAGGAGAGCAGGCTCTTGGTGTGGGAACCTCCCTCCCCACAGGCTCGGCACTGGGAAAGCTCTTTCTGTCTAGTGTTTTTCCAGCAAATTAAATAGGGTTGGAAAGGTCAATGAGAGGCTGCAGAAAATCTCTCCCTCTGTTTCTCTCTGCGTGCAAGTGCAGAGGCAGGGAGCACTCACGTACATGGCTGGTGCAGAAGGCTTCCAGGGCAGCAGCGTTCTGGGAGATGTTTTGTGCCAGGTTTTGCTGTTGCACTGGGCTTTTCAGGCTGACTCTTCTCTTCAGCAGCCTCACAATGTACTCCTTAACCAAATGGACGTGGACCTTTTCTACAATAGCCTGTTGGGAAGGAGACAGCAGTTAGTTTACTGGGGCCGTACACCCAGAAGGGTATGCCTGGATGCAGGAATATGAGCATTCACCTGGAATATAGTCAAGGGATAGAGGGGCATGGAAGAAAGTGCTGCAGGGTGGTTTGGAAGACAGTGGAGGAGTGCCCTTTGCCAGCTCCATGGCCTGCTGTGCTGCTAGGTTGATGTGGAATTGGGAAGAGGCCGTCTAGGAAGGGCCTCCATCTACGCATCCAGAGGACTGGAAGCTGGGAGGATGTTCTCCATGTGGGGCCAGAGGGACACAGGAGGCAGGGGAGCCCACAGAGGAAAAGCAAGAATGGAAAAGGAAAATATTTTTGAGCTTCTGGTGGGCAATAATGTAGTGAGTAATATAATGCAACATGATCAGATACCGTTTTGATGGGTAATAAAGAAATAAGGCAGCATGGGCATTTGGGATAAGTATAGGGAGAGAGTGGATTGTCCATCCAGCTTTTCTTGGGAACACAATTAATTGAGTGTGTAGATGGATCCTTGCTTGGATCCAAATCATTGAATCCAAATCCTTGCTGCTGGCTACACTTGGGGAACTGCACTGAGGGCCAGCTTCCCTACAGCTTGTTAAGGGACATCCCATATACAGAGAATTTCTTTGTGCTCAAAGTAATGAAGTGTGGGAATTTTCAAATGTTGTCTTCTTCTGGGAAAAGTTTTAAACTGAGAAAAGATCTATGTGTTACAGGAGAAGCAACAGTACTCCAGAGAAAAGGAATTCATTCTACTCTTCATCTTCTCTCTAATACACAAAACATCACTATTTTAATTCAACTCCTAAAAAGACAAAGGCAAAGCAAACATTTTTAATGTGGTGATATTTCACATATGTTCCAGCAGCACTAAAATATGTAGTTGTTGCTAAGTTATCTGGGATTTTCCCCTATTACATCCATGTCCTCCAGTCCTTAGGGCAATCAAAACAGCATAATACAAAATTGTGTGATTTCATTGGTCCTTCGGAATTGCCAAACCAAACACATACATGAATAAAAACCTATTTTGTCTGCATTTTTTCTACAGTAGGGGAATTTTTCTCTGCCTTTGCACTGTAGCAGAATTACATGTCTGCCTTTGCTGCAAAAGACTTAAATTCATATGGATAATCTGGGCAAAATGCCTGTGAATCACACTTAAATTATTAAAAAACACTTGAGAAGACTATCTGACAGCACAAAGGCTTGGCAGCTCAAACCAGGTCAAGGTATCTTGAGTTGCAGAGGATCAGAAATGAAAATGCAGGGTTAGATTCTTAAAATTGTTCCTGTATTTCTCTGTGCCTTACCTTGTAAAAAGGGTCATTTAGGCTCTCGAAGTCTGACATATATTTTCCAGTTGTTTTAATGATCGCATTCATAATTTCATCACTGGAATCCCACTTGTTTTCTGTAAACTTCTTATAAATTGGCTAAAAAAAGTGAAAATCTGATGAGTTTCCTCAAAGCAAGCTCTATGCCCACATGCAATTAGGATTCCTATATGTGTTATATATATATCTATGCCCAATGCAGACATGGTACCTTCAGCTCTGCAAACAGTTGTTGGAGCAGGACGTCGAAGCCGCTGTTTTCAATGTCACTGAGTATGCTGAGAATACTGGCTTTGTTGTCATCCTTTTCAGCTATGTTTTTCTCTGTGTAGTTTCTGAAAAGAAAAATCAACAAATTCAGAATAATTTGCTTCCAAATCCCAGGAAAAAAAAAAGGGGGGGGTGGGGAGGGAGAGAGAAAGAAAGAGAAATTCAGAGAAACCCCACAAAGGACCTGGGGACCGTGCAGGCTCATTGCTGAGCTGCTGGGAGCATCTCTAGTGCTGCAGACATGGGCAGCTGGCCAAGACGAGCCAGGGTATGGAGGGGCCCGACTCCAAGCCTTCCTCTGCCGACAGAGTGAGTGTCCTCTTCCTGCTCTACAACTTCTGCATATGAGGCGCTCCCCAGCACAGCAAGAAGCACTGAGCTTTCCTTTAGGACTCTTACCTAAAATGTTGGCAGTTGTTGATATTTGCCATCAGGATAGGCTTGTAGAACTTCTGCTTCTTACCCTTCTCTTTGAATTCTTCAAAAGCGTCCTTGTAGCTAGAGGGGAGATTGGAAGAGGAGAGGAGGGTGAGCGACTCCTCGCCAGCTCCCCCAGGATGCTTTCACAGCATCACAGAATGCTTGAGGTTGGAAGGGACCTCTAGAGATCATCTATTCCAACCCTCCTGCTTACCATACCTTTTCAGAAAGGCAACCAGCTCCCTTGACAGGCAAGGCGCTATCTCTTCACCCAAAGCAGCATTGAGATCATCAGCTCGCTTCCGGCCTCCATAGACATTCTAGCAAGCAAGAAAAGCACAATTTAAAATGCCTCACACTCCCAAGAGGCAGGTCTGGAGCTGCGGCTCTTCCGTTTGTCTTTGCACCGTGGATGGAGAGGATGGGTTCAGTGGGCTGCATAGACAAGACCACTGAATCCGCTGGCATTTACAAATACCGCCACATCACGATAAGGGGATTATGTAAGATTTCCTAAGATATTTCCTTGTCTACCTTTTAATGAGGGAGGCAGGGTATCCCAAACTGACTGTAGTTAGTCTCAAATGCTAAATACATATAGGGTGCAATTCTTTTTTCATAACAAAAGGTCATGTTACCTGGATAGCAAGTATTGCTAATTCACTGTGAAAATGGCCATCAAGTTTCTCAGGTTCTTGATCTCCTTTCCATTTCTGGATTTCCATTTCTAAACATCTACCCAGACATTTTTTGACGGCAGCCTTTAGGGAAGAAAGAGCAACAGCATTTACCACAAATGGGATAAAACAGTTCTTGCCTTCTGTTTGTGTATACTGTTTTTCTCTCTGTTAAGAGACGCCTCTGTCAGACTCAGGGGTGCTAAATTTAAATAAACAAAATCCAAATCTCCTGCAAATGTGTGAGCTCTACACTTCTGCCTGTCAGCTCCCTGTGTGGAAGGAAGAAAAGCTTTACTTTTGGGGTTGTGACACCTCCTACTTTCACTTGAGTTTATTGAGGACCAGATTTACTTTATGCATTTACTGGAATCTCCAGGTTGCCCCAGGCAGGGTCAAGAGGAGGTAGATGCGTGCTAAGGCATCACTGCATTCTAACATGGCCACGAGAAAGGCATCTGTGGTGGCCTCAACCTCACCAATTCATAGCCCAGCAGAGCAGCAAGGACACAGGACATCATGTCACAGCTGACTGAATGGAATGTTTCAAGGTAGGAGCCAGAGAAGAAATCAGTATCTACATCCCTAACTGCCATCATAAGTGGTGATCTCCACTGCCAGGAGGAAGACAGCTACTGATAGGAAGGTCCCATGTGCCAGAGCCTGAATTCCCAGAGCCAGGACTGGTTTGTGTGTAAGGCTGTGTAGTGCCCACCGATTCAAGTTTTGCAATCTTTTTTCATGGCTAACATTAATATTTATGAGATCTGGGAAAGGTATTCCAAATAGTTTCACATACATAGATAGATAAATATGTATATATATATTATATATATGTATTATCTTTGATACATCTTGCACACACATTGTGCAGTAAGACTTTCAAAATAGTCTTTACAGTGTCTCTATTACATATGTCTCTTTTGCTGTTTTTGTGCACATTGCAGCTCTCACACCTCTCTCTCCCATTTACAAGCTATATTAAACTAGATTTAAAAATGGAATTTCTAATTTTCCAGAGTTTCAGCCTGAAGTTTTGAGGCATCTAAAATACTAAGCTTTGAAAATATTGTAAGGTCACTTCTTGTGTTCATTGAGGGAAGAGTCCAAAAATTATAGTAACTATTATTCTCTGCAAAGAGGTGATTTTTCATCAATGCGATGGATTTTCAAGATGAGACTGTACACATTTGCACTCACCCAAGGTCTGGGTATGATTTGTTTCTGGCATGGCTGCAAAGGCCAGAAGTAATACTGAATCCATCATCTGTAAGAATGAGTTTTAGCCCCCTCTGGGAACATAACAGTCAGCTGGAAAGCTACCCATAAAGATTTGTAGTTTGATTTTCCCCCCCTTCCTCACACAGGATTAACAAGAACAGAGTAATTATTTTCTGAGGTCCCCAAGGACATGAGGCTGGGTTAGCCCAAAGGCAGCAGGGAGCTCGTTCTGCAAGTCCAATCTAGCAGAAGGCTGCTTTGTCTTCCAAAAAGAAACAAAAACATTCTTGCTTATTTTTCTGTCCAGAAGGGCAAGGGGACTACATAGACATCAGAGAATTGTGCAAGTTTGAGCTGCTCTGTGGGTTGAGAGTCACGCAAGAGCAGGCAAGGGAGAAGGGGGGCCTGAACAGATTCTCACCTCTTCACTGCCAAGGTATTTCTTTTCAAGCTCTTTGATCAGACTTGATGGCAAAAGGCTTCCAAGCTTTACTTTTCCCAACTCCTCCGCTAAAACGCGATCTTTTCTTATGTCACTGGAATGAAAAAGCCAAACGGTCACATTTTCCAGGGGCAATGTAATTTAAGACAGCTGTTGATGCAAATGCGCAATGTTTTAGAGAACATCAGTGAAAACCAGATGGAAAAGTACATTGTCCTTAGTCAAGACAGCACTTGCAAGAGAGGAAACTGTGCTGGAAGCGAGGGTGGGAGCCTGAGCAAGCCCAGAGAAGAGTCACGCATTGCATTTCAGTGGCACTGGGGGGCTCAGAGCAATGGGAGGGAGCAACGACGCCCAGGATGCCTTTCCTCATTGACAGCTTCTCTCTGAGAAAACACGGGCTTCATATGGCACATGTGTGAGGAAGGAGTGGGTGGCTGTACCTTTTATATCCTGTTGTTTCTTCCCCATGCAATGTCGGCTGACCTGGGTGCTGTGGAGCTGTTTTGAGGGGAAACTGTGGCACAGAGCAGACCATGAAGGGCTCTGCCAACCATGGAGGAGTTCAGGCCAAATCTCAAGGGAGGGTTATTTGGAAAATGCTTATCCTCACTGAGCTGCATAGAATAACTTTGGGCATTGCCTGATTTCTATGTCTACAAATGATCCAGCTGCATGTGAATATACTGCTGTACTTCCCAGACATGGGCTGTTCTCAATGCAACTCTGGAATCTCAGGCTGGTCTTTGTGCCCCTGAGCCCTTCCTTCCTTCTCATTTCTTCTCTTTTCTATCCAGATCATTAAGAGAGGTGCTCCTTGAGCGTACAAGCAGACATCTGCATCTGGACACTGCTTCTAGAAACAGGTTGAGAAATAACCACTGTCTTGGCCAGTTCTGTCGCAAGGACAATACTGCAGTCCTCGGGTTAGGTTTGGCTCCACGTAGCTACTCTTTTCCAAACGTGCTCTAGACCAAATCTTTCCTTACCCTGATGTGATAGGAGGAAACTCTGTGATGTACATAGCTATGTAACTGAGTAAGGGTTTTTCCTCCTGGGAACTGCAGCCTTATGCATTTAGGAACTAAAAGTTCTGTGCTGCTCCCAAAGGAGAGTCATCCTCCAACTTGTACAAGGGGATCCTTTGGCCAGGAAATGTCTGGGCAAAGGAAGCTGTCCTTTGCAGTGCATCATGATCCCCCCAGATAATTACATGAATGCATCAAGTTTTGTTTTTGTTTTTGTTTTTGTTTTTGTTTTTGTTTTCCTTTTCTTTTTGAACATTGAAGACATAAATCACTCAATTTTCTCAGAATGTCAAGGCATGACTTCTAGCATCACTGACTACAGAGTGATGATTCTGCTACCAAAATACTGTCCAAATTTGCAGTTAGCTCATTGACTTCCTGAACTAGAGCAAAACACTGGCTCTGCAAAAATTCCAGGATCAACACTCATTATCTGCTGACAGTGGAACAAGAGGAAAGTAAGTGCAGGCAAAGGTTTAATGGCCTTAGAAGCACATAAGAAACACTGCACATATATTTACAGATTTTCTTCTCAGAAATGAGACACCTTAATTTTACATCCAGTATATTAAGCAACGGCAAGGATATTTTTTCATTTTTACAACATACAGTGGTTGTATGGCTGTTTGGGGATATGCTATTACAGGGATCTTCTCTTTGGTCTTTTTATCCCACAGAAAGTACAGCCTGTGAGTAATGCCTAAGCAAACTCCTTTGTCCGCAGGATAATTGCATCTCACATTGTTATTTGGTGCCAACAGGCCAGAAAGCTTAAGTTTTCAAGTTCCATTTTCTAAGAATGAGTTCAGGTCTGCAACTTGCTGGACCTGTCCAAGTTACCCCACAAGTGAAGCCCTAAACATCTGCATGTACGACAACTGCTCAGAAGCCTGCTTGATGTGGGAAGACATTGGTTTAAAGAATATCAGTCTGAATAAAATGTCTTCCAACCACCCTGGCTAGCTGCTGTAAATCTGCACAATACCTAGCTGCACTGAAGCGTAGCTCATAAATCAAGAAAATGTGTAGGTTTTGCAGCCAGTGAAGCTGTTGCTCGCCAGAGATAAACATGAGTGTAAAAGTGTCACTTACTTTGGATAAATGTTGTGCACCCATGAGAGGAGAAGGTAAATATCCTTGTCCTCCAGCTGAGATTCAGCAGTTTGCTTCACCTGGGAAGCAAAATAATTGTGGTAGAGTTCTGCATATGTGCCGCACACGTTAAAGTCAGGAGGATAAAGCTGCTTAATGCGCTGCACCACTACTGTCAAATCTTCTTTCATTGTCCTCCCCATGTGCAGGAGGTTTTGGCCAGCTCTAGAGAGGTTCTCAGCTGTGGGAGTACGATGTGTATCTTTCATTCGAGTCTCTACAGACTCCTTCACTGTATCCATCCAAACCTCCTTCCATTTTCTAGGTCTAGATTTCCTGTTTTGGTCAAGTGGATTCTCCGACAAGTAATTCTGATCTTCTTTCTCCAGTTCTTTTAATGCATCTACTGCTTGCTGCAATAAATCTGGTTTTACTGCTGCTAGAAGTATAGAGTCTTTCAGGATGTCAAAGACTTTGCTCTTCAGAATTTCATAGACGGCTTCGATGTCTTGCTGTCTGGTTTTCAGTTCCTCATCACTTTTAATAGAAAGGCTCTTCTCTAAGACAATCAGGTGCTGGGAAGCATCAGAAAACTTATTCTCTTCAATGAGTTCCATGATTCGTTTTACTGGGGAAAAAAAGAACAGCCTTTCTTTACTTAATATCAAAGCTTTACGTTTCTGTTTTATATAAAAGGATGGCTCTGGGTTACTGTTTTCTTTATGCTTATGTTCCTATAATGCTAATGTATATAATTGTTTCCCAAGTCCCAAGGGAATGTCCCCAGGCACTAGAGCAGTTGCCATCAGAGAAAGCATGAGAGGACAGCACATTTGCTCTTTGCCTTCCCTGCTGGTAGCCACAGGAATTTGGTGCATGGACCAAGGAAAGCAGAGCAAAATAGCTAAAATAACTGGCATGCGGATCATTCTTATTGAAAGAAAAGTCCTCAGGATTTATTAAAACCAATTTTATCATGGAAGTGGCTTTTTGGAGTTATAACTAAGAGAAATGGCTGGTTAGCACAGATAAACTCTGTGGCAATATGCTGCAGTTCTGAACACAGGCGAAAAATAGTTTAGTCTTCTTTATTTATGGTATTTCTATGATTAGGATCAAAACAGAATTATTGGTATCTTCTTGAAGACAATAGGCTTGAAGCAAAATGAGAATCATCCAAATCAACTTACATTAAAATTTGCCAAATATAATAAAGCAATAGGTAATACATAATTATTCCAAAATATTGAAAGAAATTGTACATTCAGTTCAAGTCTAGATCTATCACAGTGAAGAAGACATTAGCATTTACCAAATGTGATATCTAAACTTCAAGACCTCAGATAATATGCAAGGTTTTAGAAAAAAAATATTGGTGGAAAGAATAATATAACTAAATAAGAAGTTCTAAAGGAATTACCACATGGGTTTTCCAGAAGTGAGTTGACATGACATAACTTGTGAAATTTTTGGATGACTCATTTAATGGGCAAGAGAGATACAACTGAGCTATCCTATCAGGTCAGTTCCTATGTTGTGATCTGGGAAATTATTAGCTAACTGTAGAAATTATGGCCCCAAATCAGTTTTTGTTATATAAGAATGGGGGTTTCCATTAAAACCCGTGGGTGAGAAGGGTTACATTAATCATAGAACTAATCTTACTTAATATTCACCTTTGTGACTACAAAACAAAAGCCGGGTGTGTCCTGTTGACAGCTGCTGATTACACAGAATTCAGAGATTTTGTTGAAACTCAGGGCTTGTTGTGTTATACAGGATATACAGTTGGATGACTTGATGAGTGAGTGGACTGAAATTTAATAGCACACAGCACAATACACAAATTTAATAGGATAAAAGTTACTGAGCAACAGGTAAGATTTTCTGCTGCAAGCTGTACATGTACTAGTTGGGAATGAAGAAGGAAAAAAGTGCCTCCACCACAAACTGATGGTGAAAATGTCACTATGTTCCACTGATGGTGGAAATGATTCCAAAACATATCCACAGAGAGAGAGCCAGCAAAGACAGCAAAATGGGAACTTTGCTGCATCAGGCATTGGTGACATCCTCCCTGAAATACTTTCTGAATTTGGAGTGCTTCATTTTGAAAAAGAAACAGTGGAAATGACACAATGTAGTGGTCAGAACAAAGGTAAAAAGAGGCTGCCTTGAAAAGGCTTTGTCATTTAGTTGACAAAAATAGAGGCTGGGGAGGATAAATATATCCCTTGAAATATATGCACAGAAAATCACCGGTTATGGTTAGTACAAGTAAATGTAGATCTAAATCTGCCAGGAATAGGCTTGTCTAGAACAGAAATATTTTGCACTAAAACAGTGAGTCTTTGGGACAGCATGCCAGTAAAGGAGGTGCAAACAGAAACTGGACTTACGATAACCTATGGCTTGATGTGCCTACAAACAGGCAATGTTGATCACCTGAGGGGGCAAGTGAGGCTTGCGTAAACCACAGAGTTCTGCGCAGCTCTTGATTCCCATGGGTAGGTGTTTCTCTATCTTTCTATGTCCCCTGGTACCAGAGGAACAAGCAAGACTCATTTTGGATGGAAGACATGCAAAGCTACTGTTCCTTGATGAAGGTGACAAAGAACAGCCTAATGACCAAGGATTTGAGGTCACCATCCTCAGCCCATGTTTCCCTAGACTCTTTGAGGAAGACAAGTCTTCTCTACCTTATGCAGCTGCTCTATGGATAACTACATCTTTAGGGTGTTAGAAAGGAAGATCCAACACTTACTGCTGAGTGGCTTGGAGTCCTTCTTCTTCTTAAGAGCGCTCTTAAGGATTCCTATCAGTCCTTTCTTCCCCTTTTCAGGAATCTCCCCAGAAGAGGCACAACTCCCATTGCTTGCGATGGAAGATGTACGCGAATGTCTGCAGGCTGCCTCTTGCTTTTCACTTGTTTTTAAATAACTCTTGGACCAGTCTTCAGGGCAAACTGAAACTTGTCCAGCTATGGATGTTGAAGGGTTTCCAAGCTGCCTGTTTTCCTCAATGCAATCCTTCGAGTCTTCGCGTATTCCAATAGGACCACTTTGGAGAAAGGGTAGCATTTTCATCATTTTTCTTTTATCCTGTAAATTTCGGAAAGAATTGGTCAGATCAGAATGGTTAGCATAAGATCTACTATGGCACAATGTGTAAAGACAAATTCCAATTTAGAAAAAGAAAATTCCTGTCATAGGTTCTCAGTGCACAGGTAGCTCTCAGGCACATATGACAAACACTCCATTCTGCAGGAGAGCTCCCAAGCAAAGTATCTTCAGATGATTGAGAGGATGGAGCAGCTCTCTCTAGGTTAGTAAATGACATAAAAGAACATTGACGTGTGATCTAAAGGGTGATTCAGAATTGCTTGGTTGAAAACTATAGACTCTCTGGATATAGGAGAGCAGAGATCTTTTAGAGACTGATGTGGAAGGTAGGAAGTGACCATAAGTCATAAGTGGGCAATGCACACAGATAGGCAGCCTGTGTCTATTCCAAGCAAATACCACATTTTTATATAGCCTCAGAGTCAATTCTGTTCTCTCTCAGGGCCACTTTTCCCTGATCGTTGCTCATCTGGCTGTAGGTAGGTTTGTGGAAGCAACCACATAGCTCCTCACATACTGAGTTTGCAAGTACAGCATGAAATGGAGACCAGTCTGCTAAGTCAAGTATGCCACAGCCTTCCCCAATGAATTAGTTCTGCTGAGCAAAGCCTTGCTGGTTTACCTCTGCTCCCATTTAAACCAGTAAGAAAATGTCAGCCCTACTGTGGAAGCTCCCTGAGGAGACAGCTGGGAGTTCAGCTCCCGTAGCATGGAAGGAAGGGCAGGAGTGCCAGAGGCAGAGCCTCTTAAACCAGATGACTTCAGAGCGACACAAACAGTTTTCTCATCTCCTTTGGTAAAATGCCAGGCTTTGCTGTGAGCCTGGCCTGTGCAGAAAGCAAATTCTTGTAAAATTGGGAATGCAAGTGCAGAAGCTGGTGCATATCCAGAGCTGAGCGGGAAACACTGATGGGGCAACAGAACTGGGTTGGTTCAGCCCTGTTTAAGCAGAGACTATCCTGACAGGTTCTCCTTTGCCACCAAGCCTCCTGCATGCCCCAGCATGCTCCTGCACTACAGGTAGCTAACAATAAATATATTTGTTACGGTATTTGCATTTAGAAATTATTTATATATTAATATTCAGCATACAATATATTCTTACAGCTTTGCATTTATATTATAGTTAAATTATAACAGCAATTATTATTCTTATCATTTATTATAAACAAACAAAAATAGTTTATAATCCTTGTTGTAACAATGCTTTTTTAAAGTGGCTCTCTGGAAAAACAAATCAGTATGAAGAACTCTCAGTTAAGTTTTGGCTTACTCATTGCACAGGAACAGTAGAATTAGTCTGTAAATAAAGGAAGAACTTGGCTTCAGTTATGAAGCTACGATGTGGAGATCTTCAAATGCCTTTCCAAGATTATGCTGCTAATATGCATCCTGTTGATATAAAGTGTGCTCCTTATTTCTGGAAATGCAGCCACAAAATCCTGGCTCTTTGAGAGCTCTGGAGTATAAAGTTAGTTGAAGCAACCAGGTGGTAGAGGGACCTACTTCAGCCTGGCACCATTAAAAATTACACCTTCTCTAGGAAGCAAGCTGCTGAGATGTCTGACCTTGGTCAGAGTGCCAAGTTAAATTAAGGTCCTGCTCTCACTGAATGACTTAATCGTGGCTGTGGAGAGTTAGGTAGTTGATCAATGGAGTGCTCCATTTCTACTCCAGTGGTAGCCTCAGGAAGTGGTATGAGTCCTGGCTGTAGCAACAGATCCAGTTCTTCACTTTATCAGAATGAACATTAAGATGAAAAGGAGAATGAAATATATCACTGCATCAGGGATTCTTTAGAAAGGTTTAGGTCTTATTTTTATCTTTTATCTTATCTTTTATCTTGTTATATCTTACCTTATATTTATCTTATCTTTTATTTAACTTCCCAGCCTGCAATTCCTAATGCTATTGTGCATCTAGATTCATTCCTCCAAATTTCTTCCTTCTTGTTTGTCAGAAGGTTGCAAATCCAATAGTGACACTCACTTTTGACCAGCTGAAGCACTAGGCCACCAGTATTCATCATTGCCACTGCTGCTTTCTGCATGTTTACATCTGGAGCTGGAAGTACCAATAAAACTCAGTGACCAGATTTTTCTTGAAATGGAGCCACAGTCACTTATAGCAAGGTGTACCAACCCGCTACACTCATTTTCTTTCTTTTGTCCCTACCCAGACAAGCACTTGGTGCAAGAAAGGCCCAGCAAGCAGAAGGCGGCACAGTTTACGGCAGGAGAGTCCTGCTGCACAGCCCTGCTTCTTGCTTTCCTCCCAGAGCATCTGCTTGCCACCTCTGCGGTAGCTGGATATACCCAGAAACCACATCTGGACCAGCTTGCAAAAGGCTGCTCTTAAAGGTTTAAGCCCTGCTCAAGAGCAAAATCTTGTTAAAATGTCAAGGTTCTTAATTATTTTAGCAGTTAGTGCTTTGAGAAATGCAGAACCATTTCCCAGAAACAGAGCTCATTTTCTGCTCTTCGGTACTTACACAATTTGAGATCATGACTAGACAGATTCCTGCCATTCATCATCTTCATTAATATTATTTAATAATAATAAAAGTCCTGCTATTCATAGCTTACAGTAGGAGAGATCCAATTATTTTTGACAGGGCACGTTCATCATAGGGGTTTTAACCAGATCAGCAGCAGAGCACGTCTAGCATCCCCTGCTCTTCTGCTCTACGTCAAAGACTCATGCAACAAGGAGGACCTGGCTGTTGAGGCAGGAAGGGAGGCTGTGTGTGCTCAGGCTGCCTCGCTCTGCAGGTGAGATCCCTGAAAGGGGGCATCACTTCGCACATCTCCGTGCTGGAGCTCTCCCAGGGCGGGCAGCAAGGGCAAGTGGGATGAGCAGACGTGAAGTGCATCAGGGGCAGGGATGGAAAGAGAAAACCTGGGGCTGTGAGCAGTGAAGGTTTCTCTTTTAATAGTTTGCCATAAAGAAATCTTCACCTAAGTTGCATGCTTAGGAATGAGCTCATTCATTAATGGTGGATCATGGTATGTCAGAAGAGCACCCAAGGGAAGAAATTTAATAATGACTTATTCTGCAAACTTCACTGGCCTTTTACTTGACCCTTTGTTTTTTTTTCTTAAGCTGCTAAGCAGCTTTTAAGCTGCTAAGATTGGAAGTGTTTGTTTTCTTCCTACCCATTTTTGTTAACTAGTTTGGGTAATGGACAGAGAGTCCTGTGAAGGTGGGAGTTCCTCCTTTGATTCTGACCAGAAAAGCATGGTCCCTAGATCAAGTGGCATATCAATATCCTCTCTTTTGTGCACAGCCCGTTTCATGCCTGTAGTTAGGCAAGCTCTGCTCCTTGAAAAAGTTTTCCATTTGAGTTTTGGGGAACGTCATCATATACTTCAAGGTGACCTTGTTGACTCTTGCTCTTGGCCCTGTCTACTTGCCTGTGACTCTCTGCAAGATAGGGTCCTGCATCACTTTCTGCCCCAAATGAGTACTGAAGCTCCCTGATTTCAGGGGAACCTGAACAACTGCAGCCTTCTGGTTTGTCAGTGAGTGAAACACTAGTCGGTTGTGAGAGATCCAAAGAGATCTTGTATCATCTTTCTCAGGAACAATGATACAGCCACACAGTTACCCAAATATTCACCTAATGTCCCTTTGCTTCTTGTGTAAGCTGTGCACAGGTCTGTGCTGCTTCTTTACTGCTATTACCTGGCTGGTAGATTTAGCTCTAAGGAAGGGGCACCTACCATGGTATGAGCCCACCCACAGCTGGCAGCACATAAAATACTTATTGGAAGGGCTGAGGATTCCCAGATGCCTTAGTCGCTATAAAATGCAGGCTTGGTTTCCCTAAACTACTTAAGCACTGTCTCCGGTAAGCAGTGAGAACTTTTCAAGTAGCAAAAGAGAAAATTTGGTATGCATACTATTATTGCAAGAATATAATTGCAATCATGAGGCAAAAATATAGTATATATTGCTCTAGCTTTGAAACTATGTGGTGTCTTTCCAAACAACCACCGTCACTAAAAGAAAAACAAGCTGTTGCTGTCTAGGAGTTGGGTTTAATGTTATTATTCCCAAAGCCACATCCTGCGCTCGGGCTTTTACAGAGTTTAAAAAGAAAGGGTCACTGATGCATTAGCAAACCCAAAGCTAATTTTTCCAAAGAGTCATATTTCAGTTTAAAACTATATCTGAAGTGATGAGCCTGAAAGTCCCATGGCAGAGGACAGGCTGCTGAATACTTTGGAAAATGACTTCTCCATGCTTTCTGTTGAGATCCTGGCAGTGATGGAGAGGGAACAGAGCTGGATCAGCCAGCAACTCTAATCACTGAAGGTCTATTCCTTACTTTGCAGAGACCTCAAGAAGTCCTACATTAAACATGCTGAGGATGTGAACGCTGAGCTCTGAAACCAGTCTTCACTGAATGCCCTGGGAAGGGATGCAGTGGATGTGGGGCATCTGTCTAGGGGTGCAAGGGAATTACAGAGAGGCTCTTGCGTATTCTGGGAAGAGGTAGCTCCTAGGTGCAGAAATGACTCCAAGCAGGATTTCCCTGTCTTTCCATTGTATCCACAAAACCTTGAGCTGAGAAGAGCAACAGCTCATCCTAGCAGTGTGTAGGACACAGGCATTGTGTGGGACATGGGTACCAGGCTTTGAAAGGGTGCTTTGCTAAAGCAGTTGGGCCAAGTGTATCATAATCCAGTGTTAATCCCGGGATTTAGGAGAAAATAATTTTCTTATTAACAGAGACAAATCCAGGAGAGGAGGGGCCAGGAAGTGCTAAACTTAATCTAGATCCCAGTGCCAGGATCTAGGAGATCTTTCATGCTGGAGTCCCACGTCCAGACAGAGGAGAAAGGGGGAGAGCAAAACAGCAGACGCTCCCTGTACTTGTGTTCATGCCCTGAAATTTGGGGAACGAGATACGGAAATTGGACACAGCTGTCCCAACGCAATTGCCAGACACACATTCTTGTGGTCCCCAGCCCTAGGACATAGCTGGAGCTGTTGTCCTTCTCCTTGCTGCTGGGACAGCAGTTTGATTTATTTTCTATTTTTGTCATTACAAGTTAAGGCTAAAATCTGTCCCTTTGTAGGAAAATATGTCCCTTAGCACTTTTCTGTGCTTTGTGTCCTGTGTAAGAAAGAATCTTCACCCCAGCCAGCCTTGAGACAAGTGAGACAGGAGGGAGAAGCAAAGAGCGGGCAGCAGGGTGGGAGAGGAAGGAAAGGCGCCTGTCCCACGGCAGGGAGGGCAAAGCTTCGCAGCGTAGACGGGGGCACAAGGACTTACTCTGTGCGACGGGTCCTGGATATGCTTCCAAGGCTGAGTCAGGCTGCGGTGCTGGCTGCGCTGCCGGCTGCTCTCTGCTGCTCCGGATACCTCAGGCAGTGATGATATTAGGGGAGGGAGTGGAGGCGGAGACGCAGGGAGCCCGTGGTTGGAAACTCCGCCTGTGCTTCCCACTCCAAAAATGGGCTCAGGCCCAGGGGAGACAAGAAATCCCCTTGGATGCGGAAGAAGTTCCCCTGAGCAAGATGCTGGTAGGTCACGGTGCTGTTGCCATCTGTCTCATGCACATCCCAGTGTTGGAGCTGAGCCGGAGAGTTGCTGCCCAAAGTGTTATGTCCGTTTTCCGAATATGGAACTAAGGAGATAAAAACTATCAATTTGATTTGCAAATTTAATAGTTCCAAAAATTTAAGATAATTGACAAATTTAATAGCAACAAGATAATAAGACAAAGTTACCAGCTAGCTGGGGTCTGGGCTCTTCCCACGCAGGGGTTCCGCCAACAGACCCTGTCGTTACCGTGCGCTGAATTTTTATACATTTCAGAGGCGTGGTTACATATACATTAATGCCTCCTTATTAGGGGATATATCTATCGGATTGGTGCATTGCCATTCCTTCAAGACCCTTTCGTCCCCTAGTTCGAGTGAGGTGTTTGTATGCTTTTCAGCCCCTTGCTCAATCTTGCGGTTAGGACTTTGCCTACCACTGCATGGTACAGGCAGGTGAAGCGAGAAGCAGGAAGCAGAAGAGAGCATTAGCTTTTATCTTTTGCTACTACTTTGCACCTGTATCCTGTTAACCTTGTTTTTAGCATTTCTGTATTCCTATCTTAATGTTCTATCTCAGTTATGCGGTATCTTTATGGTTTTGGTAGCCTTGCAACTATGTGTTCAAGTTTTAACTCTTTCTATACCTCTCAAAAGGACTGTCCGACGGGTGCGGGGATGTCTGGCTCAGTCATTCCATGGATGGTGCGAACCTGGGATGTCCAGTCCTGAGCTTGGATTGGCTGGGTGGCTTCTGAGGCATCGCAGTCACAGTGATGGCCAGGCAGGATTCTCCGAGGTCACCGCAGTCCGTGTCCTTGGTTGGAACACGTGCTCCCACCTGGGCACTTGCTGCAGTGTATGTGGATCAGGAGCTCCGTGGGGCTTACATGAGATGTGTCCAGCCCGCAGCTCAGGCTCCAAAACCCATCATCAGAGGAGCCTGGGGTGATGCAAGAACACTGCTTGTGGAGCAGAGCATTGCCACAGGCTGGATGAAGAGCGTGTCAGGGAGCACAGCCCCCAGTTCTGGGGTGCCTGGGCCAGGACCTCACTGTACACAGGGTCCTGCATCGCTCCCAGGCAAAGCAACCGTCCTGGAGCAGGGCTCACTGGTCCGTGGACTCCACGGGACAACTGCAACCTTTATTTATGCATGTGGACAGTTTCTGCATGTCTGTGCCATTTCAGCAGGCATCCTGCTACCTTGGGACTGCTGATTTCCTCTATGGGACCCAAAGGACCGTAAAAAAAAGAAATCCTCCCACCCCAAAACAATTACTGAAACAGCAGGAAGTGCAAGCAGAGCTTTGACTGAGTCGGAAAAATACATGATGTCCGGTTGCAGGAAAACACCGGTTCATCTCAGAGCAGGCTGTGGGCTGAGCGCCGCAGAGGGTCCCCACTGAGATAGTTGTGGGTTGGGTGCCAGCAGCAGGTGGCCTTGGTCATGCGACAGAAGTGCTGAAAGTCACGGGAAACCCAAAAGGGCGGCTTACCCGGGAGCCCCGGGCTGCAGGACACTGGTGCAGCGAGTCTGCAGGGGAGCCCCAGGCTGCTGCTCCACTTGGGAACGAGCATCCTGCAGATCTCCTAATCTCGCCAGGATAGATGTCTGAACAGGATGATTTAGGTGGGATATAAAGTATGTCCACCTAGTGGGATCTGTTGCTGGGCCTCATCCTGAGTAACGTAACTTCAGCGAGGTCAGGGCAGTCCTGCCAGCAGACGGGAGCAGGAAACCTCGTCACCCAACACCTCTTTTCCTAGTGCGCATGTGACAGCTCGTCATCACACCTCAGCGCTTCAGCATCACGGTTCAGGTATCTCTATTTACCAGAAACCAACTTACCACCGCAATCCTCCTGCTGATGCACGAGGCTTTGGCATGGCTAGGCCTAGGCCTTGGCATGGTTTCCAAGATAGTTATCATTTACTACTTTCTTACCCGGTTCTGCACAGTGACTAGATGATATAAACCAGACTGCACCTATTCTAGTACTGTATGTGATTTTTTCTGTCTCTCAGAATAGATTATATAGGGCTAAACTGATAGCACTCTGATAAACTCTGTTTATTGTTTATCTATCTAGCAAGTTACTCTAAGCCTGGGATTTTGAGAAATTACATTTTTAAACTTGTTTCCATAACATATGGAAGATATTTTTCAGATGCGATCTTTACTTAAAAGCAAGAATTACTTCAAAGAATTTTAGCTTAAATTTGCAGATGCTTCCTTAAAATTGAACAGCAAACTCTCATGGGATCATGTACCTCTTCTGTAGCCAGAAGAGATTTCCCAGCAGTGCTAATATCCAAATTGAATGGGCAGGAGTCTGCAAGTTGGGTATTTTTATACTAAAAATATTTTCTGAAATTTATGCACTAGGGAATGTCTGATTTAACATATCTGTAATACTGAAAACATATAAACAAGATAGTTGATAATCACAGAATCACACAGAATCACAGAATGGTTAAGGGACCTCTAGAGACCATCTAGAGATCATCTAGTCCAACCCCCCTGCTCCAGCAGGGCACCTAGTGCATGTGGCACAGGGTGGCATCCATGTGGATTTGTAAGATCCCCAGGGAAGGAGGTGCCACCACCTCTCTGGGCAGCCTGTTCCAGAGCTCTGTCACCCTCATGGTAAAGAAATTCTTCCTCATACAGAGATTAAACTTTCTATGTTTCAACTTACACCTGCTACCCCTTGTCCTGTCACTGGCCAAAAACACATTATCTTGCAGTTAAGCACATTATCTTGCGCATAAAATAATGTGCATAAGCATTATCTTGTAATGACTTTTGAATGTCCTCTTTCAGCGTGCTGGAGAATTTGTGTCTTTCTATGCTAACTACTGGTGTATCGAAAAGCAGAGCTCTATGGGAGCAAAACCTTTTTTCCTGGAGTCTGTCCAATCAACCTGCTCATTCGCTGATGGGTATTTGAGATTTGTTGAAGCTTGTTTTAATTACCTTAATGACCTGACAGGAGAAGTATTATTTTACCTGTGGGATTTCCCATGGGCTGAGCTAATGTAAGCCCCATGCAAATCCAGCTGCACAAGCCGCACTAGTAGGGAGGTGATGTGCACATGTGCATCCCACTGGCTGTGGGGCACCACATCCCGGGTAAACACACATCCCCTGGCACCCTCCGGTGGGATTTGGAGCCTGGTGCCAGGAGCCAGAAGGGAAGGCAAGGGAACCCAACCTGAAGCAGACCTTGGCAGAGTTGGAAAATGCTCCCAGTGTGGGGCTGGACTGGAAAAGGGGCTGAGGTGAGACCCAGCTCTCCCCAGGGGCTGGGCAGTGGTAAGGGAGCAGCCTGTGGTGGGATGGGGTGGATGTGGCGATCAGGATGCCAAAGGTCACCCTGCGGTGACTGGAGCGGATGAGCGTACGTTGCTGAGTGGAGGAGCTAACAGATGCCCATCTTGCCATAGTATTTTGATGGCCTCTCAGGATGGAGGCAGGTATAAATGTTGAGTCCGGCTTCTCCAGTGACTGAGAGCTCAAAGCGTGCCTCAAGCAAAGAACAAAGCTCCCAGGCACTGAGCCCCTGGAGAGTTTCTCTCTCTCTTTTTTTTTTTTTTTTTAAATAAGAAGAAAGCATTTGTCTTCTGCTACTGCCACCAGGGTAAGCAGTAAAGAGAGGCTACTCCTCAGTGGGTGCACCAGGAAACCCAACTTTCCGCACTGGAAGGATGCTGCCACAGCCTTGAATCTGGAAGACTCTCTTTCCATCTCTATCCATCTCTGTCCAGACTGGAATAGGGACCTCTGGTCCGGGGCTAAAAGGGATCAGAGAGGAGGGAGGAAAGCTGCTTCCTGGTGTCTACCCTGGGGAAGCACAGGAGAAGTTCCTAAGGGTGGTAGGAGAGAAATGATGGAGCGAGGAAATCCAAGGTATTGATATCAGGCACAACAGTGCTAGGGGGTTTGCATCAGACCACAAAACAGTTGGTTAAAAGAGGCAGAAAACAGCCTCTGCCCCCAAGCTCCAACCTGGGCATCCATAAGTTGGCATCCATAAGTTGTTCCATAAGGAACAGTTTCTTCCTGCTTCCCTTCTCTTATCCCTCCACCCCATGGGACTTGCAGGGGTCACGATGACCCAGAGGATTCCAGCAACATTGCTACAGCTTGAATTGCTGGTAGCTAACTCCCTCACTGCTTCAAATGTTCACCACATTTGGAGACCCCTCTTCTGATTGAAGAGATTGTGGGCTGGGGGACTTTGACATATGTGAGTCGGTGCAAACAGGGTAACAGAGGGGAATTCGGGGTCCTCGTGAGCTTGAAAGGGTAAATAGGCCAAGCCACATTTATCTGGCTTTGTCCAGAAGTTTCCAGAGTTTGGTGTCAGTGAAAGGGCTGAAAGACTGAATTCTGAAGACTGATTCAAATCTGAAGGCCAAAGCAGTGGCAGCCAAGCCATGGGGCTGGGCCGTGCTGCTCTCCCGGAGCGCAGGGACGGTGGGGCCAGCGCTCGGAGAGGTTTGCTGGCTTGGAGAGCAGCGTCCGTGCAGCAGCTGGCAGTCTGCAGTAGCACTACAGGAGATGAACCAGCTCCCCAGTCAGTTGTGCAACCCAGGCCTACCCGGTCATTAAAGGGCTGTCTGGATGATGTGCTTGCCAAAATATGTGACTTTTGATTAATGGGGGTGTCTTTCGCTCCAGTATTCATGATGGCTGAAGTAACAGAAGGAAAAGCTCTTATCTTTCATCAGCAATCAAGCTCAGGAGAAATGTGCTAAAATACCCAAACATAGGAGTGGGGAGGATGTAAGAGGCCAGGACAAGAACTTGGGAACTGAAAGGTGGGGAGACTCAGAGTTACTGCGCAGAATGTGCCATGCAGTACAAATCACCATGGGAAAACTTCCTGTGGTGGCTGATGATGCTTCACGTGAAAGACATAACAGTGATCAAAATGAAAGAACCTAGACTTGCTCGGAAGTTTTGCTGCTTCTTGCAGTTTCTTTGCAAGGCAGTGAACTGAGAAATTACTAGTCTATAGCTAACGGGGTTGCCCTGGTCCCATCCTGATGAGTCCATCATGGGGAAGAGTCCTGTGGGAATGCAAGAAACCTCTCAGGTTGGTGGGACTGTCATTTCTAGCCACTGGGATATGCATGGAATTATAGGAAAGGAAGATCCAGAGAGCAAACGTGGTGTTTCCTATGCAAGCTCAGAAAGTTTTTGGATTGGACTCATGTTTGAGACAGCAGGAGGTTGCTGGATATCCCACACATCTTCCTTTTATTTCATTAACAGCTTCCCTGGAGCAACTTTGTTTTCATTTGTGCCTTGCCACCCCTGACAAAAATGCATCTGCATTTAATTTTTTATCATTAGATTCATGTTAAGCTATATTGTTTTAAGTACAAGACACCTTGCCTTTCAGAATGATTATGAAAATGCTCCAAGGGCTACACCTCTGCTATCTTTGAAGCCAACTCTGGATATTCTTTAATAAAACTTCTTGTCTTTTTGCAGTAGATGAAGAGTAGACTTCTCCCTCACATCTAGAGTAGCTCAGTTGGAGATGAAAGGGACCATCAAGCTGGTAATTCTAGACTATGTAACATCCTACTCATCAAAAGCAACACCTAAACTCAACATCGGAATGTCAAATAATATGAAAAAGAAATTAAACTTCTCCAGGATCAGAAAAAAAGCCCATCCTTGTGCTGAGCAGGTTGATGAGCTCAGGCTCCGTTGAACCTAGATGTGCAAGTCAAGCAAGATAACCTTCACCAAGTATTTTTACCAGCACCAGCCACCATGGCATTGTACCTTCATCCTTCTGGTGAATATGCAATGTTTTTACCTACATCTGTTCGAGTGAGGTTAATGTTTGAGGTTTAACCTGAAGCAGAGTTGTGATTTGATGACTTCAAAAGTTTGAACACCTTTTTAGAACTTTGTTACCGATGGCATAAACCTCATGTGATCAAGGATGGGAATAGCTCTGCCATCTCTAGCCGGATCTGAGTTAAAATTTCCATGCAGAGCTTTTCTAATTCTGACCTCTGTCAGTATCAAAACTCCTGCATGGCTACAGATTGAACCAGGAATTTCCTAAATTTCTGTCAAAGGAGAGGCTTAAAGACAAACATTGCCTTACGTCTTCACCCTGATATTTCTTCTTGAGGAGTGGTTCATATCTGAGGCTGATGATGCTGTCACCATGACATTCATGGCAGAGGAGGCTTTCATATCTGGGGCAGTTCTGGCACCCTCGCCCTGGTATCTATGAGGGAGGTGAGCATTTCTGAGGTTGCTCTGAGACCCTCCCTTGTTACAGGGATTGGAGGAGAGGTCCATATTTGAGGTTTCCATCTAGGCCCAGCTGTCTCTGATGCTTTTACAGTGTGCAGGAGAGAGAGATCATTTGTTGGAAGGGGGGTACACATGCTGCGACAGCCCTGACAACCGGACGTTCCTGATTTGCTATTCCTGGCACCTCTGCGGAAAGGCTTTTGAGCCTGGGACAGATTGCTCAGCCCTTCTGTGACCTCCTCTGCTTGTCTGCGAAAGGGGGTAGCGATATTTTTCTTCCATAACAACCTGTTTGCAGACTGGCCTTGTTAAAATGTGCAATGTGGTGGCTTGGGGAGGAGTGATGAAAACTGAGGAAAGGGTGTAGCTTTCCTTTCTTCACCAGTGTGTTCCGACTCAAGGCACTGCAAGTGTTTTTTTTTTTCCCATTCTGGAAGTGCAGTCATCTCAGCACAACTCACTCCAAAATAGAAGGGAGCCGGTACTTCCTTCCTTCCAGCTCTAATGAGGAAGAGAAGGGCATGCATCGTGGTTATAGCTCTGGGGAGGCTCATGCGAACAAGATGCTTAGAGTAGATGTGCAAGAGCGCAAGGCTGTGACAGGCTGCAGGGCCACGACTGTTCCTCCCACTGCTTGGGGGAAGCTTCAGAGACCCTCTAAGAAAAAAGCACTGTCTTTTGTAGGAACTCATTTTTAAAATATTCAAGCACTTTCTATCCCACTGCTCTTCCTTGATTTTTCCCCAGTCTACTCTTGCTTCTTTATATATCATTGCTGCTCTGTTTGCACTGTCCTGATGCCTGCGCTGGGGAGGAGGAGCAGGATGGCACGGTGATCAGTGCTCTGTAGAGCTAGGGAAGCACACATGCACATGTGTGTGCTCTCAAGCTCCATGGATTTTGTCCTGCCCCCAGCACTACTGCAAGGAGGCTGTTCCTGAGAAGTCATCTCTTCAACCTCGATCCCTCAGAGCATCCAGGGGCAGCAGGATGGGCAATTGGGAACTGTGACATCAGTTAAGCTGCAATAAAATTATGCAAGAAACCACAACTTTAGCTCTCTGAGATGTCAGCACTCTCCTCAGAGCAATTTGGGGCTCCCAAATGCTGCTAAGCCAGTCAGGGCAAAGTCTGTCCCTCATCCCCACATTGCTCTGCTGCACTGCCCTGTGCCCGTCTCTGTGCCAGGGACTCTGCACTGCAACGTCAAATGTTAAAGAAAATCTGGGATGAGACCGACAGCTGCATTGGATATCTATCTGTAAGTCGACTGATTTTCAAGATCTGTCTCAAAACAAGTCTCTGCAGCCCGCCCACGCGCTGCTTGAGTTAGCCCAGCTGCCATGTGAAACCTGACTGCTCCAAAGCTGCTCTGAGTGCAGCAGCCACAGCTGGCTCAGCTGTGTCCGTGGAGCTGCTTCCATACCTGCTGCCCACTGATGCATGGACTGATGTGCATTTAAATTAAAAGCAGGTCTGGAACATATCTGCCCTCCTCAGTGCTCAGCTCATTGATCCTGCTCACGCGGATGGCCGTGTCCAGCCAGGGGAGCAGTTAGACAGTCCTAATTTTAGATCAGAGAGTGAAATGTTGATTCAAAAGGTCATTGGTCTGTACCAAATCCTGGCAAGCCTCTATGAGGTGTCATGTTTAGATTTGACAGGACAAAGCCAGGATGTCCTTTTCTTTGCTCCCAGGCAACGCCACCTCCTCTGCCACATGAGTGTGTTGCACAGGGATGTCTGGTTTTAGGCAGAAGCAAAGGCTGGTTACAGATGCCCACCCCCGCAGAGCTCATTGCAGTGGTCACAGTCCTTGAAGTGGTAAATGTGCGGGAAAATACGTGGGAAATAGCAAAAGCGGTACTTCCTTTTGAGGTCCAAGAAGCAAGACACCAATCTTAAGTTTCAAACTTTCTTTTGTTCCCTAAATATTTGCCCATTGCTGCTCCAGGCTCTCTCCTGCTGGGATTTTCTCATGTGTCCAAGCAAAATCATTGACTCGACTTGGCTAGCATTACAGAGGGAAGTTTCCAGGGGAAATCCAAGTGGCTGTGAGGATTCAATAGCTTACATTTCAAACCCTCTGAGTCAGGAATTAATTCGTCCTTTATTCTGCACTGTTGAAATCAACAGAGTTTTTGTTGTTGTTCTTACTGGCAATGAGGAAAAGTTCTTTATCTTTTAGTAAATAAAGCATATTCCTGGTTGAGACTTACAGATCTCAGGACTATAATTCCCACTCATCTTTCAGGAAAAGAGTCCTATTCCCCCAGTAAATTTCTAAAGGATCCTTATAGATCTTATATAGGATTATATAATAATTATATATTTATATATGCATTATGTGCATTTATATGTGCATTATTTATATAGGTTTATATTAATTATATATTACAGGTTTATAACATTTTTCTTTACTTCCATATACCCTACCAGCATGGTTACATGGTTCATACATATTTGATCTTGTGGGAATTGTCCCATTAGCAGAAAGGCCAGACACAGATCATTCCCAAAGTGCTTGTGCTTGTGCTTCTGCTTCTGCCTGGGTGAAGCTGCCACAATATTTCTAACATTCCCTATTTAGAACAGAGGAAATACACTGGAATAAATCAAGATCAGTAATAGATATCAAAAACACATATATTTTGATATCTCTATTTAAAGGCGGTATTTTGGATGCAGTGCTTAAAGGTAACTATGACGTGTGCTTGTAACTCCTTCTGTCTGCATTACAAACAAGCAGCTTAAGTTATAAGAGGCTGACAGGGCTGTTGTGTATAATATTATATACACTTTTTGTAAACTATGCAAAAGATTATTCTTTGAGGATCCTGTTTAGCACTACATGAAAACAATTTCTCAGAAATTGAGCTGCAAAAGCAGTGGTTAATTCATTTTTTGCCTTATGGATAAAACAATGAAATCTAAATCTATATACTAAAGCCCACGATTAATGGATTGTGGAGAAATCCTGGTGGTCATTTGCAATGGATTGCAAATAATTCTGGGAAATTGAACAATATTATTGTGAGTTTTGCTACTTGACTGTCATCAGTTTTGTTAAATCAAAATTATCTCTTGCTTTAGAGGTTCAGTAGAAAAGACAGATACTACCCATGCAAGTATCCTTACCCTGCCGCAAATAAAACACACCCTTTTTCATTAACAAACTCAAAAGACACAGTCTTGAGCAGTTTCAGCACTGTAAAGGGCATTTCAGTGGAAATGATAAGTGGTGGCCCAAGGGTCAGGACCCAAAGCGCAGTAGATGTGGTGTCCAGATCCCGTGGGAAGAGTCCTGTGGGAAGAGGCAAACTCACGGGTCTGACAGCTCAGAGATGAGAAACACGGGAACGCGTATCTGTGGGCTGTCTAGGAAGCACTTTGGGCTATGACATAATCCTAGCTGCAGGCCCGAGTGTCACCATGTCAGGGGACACGTCCCACCTGGAAGGGGGCCTCAGAGATACTGGCCAGCATTGCAAATGCAGGATCTTTTTCTCTGGAGTGTTTTTGTTTTTGTTTTTCACTTGGACAGAATAATTGGGATAAACACTAGGTCACAGCACAGTGAAATGTCCCACTAATTTGTTTTTGTATCTGAATTTGTCTTTATGATGTTTAGCAATGAATAGATGAACAAATTTCATTTGAAGAAAGAAAAAGGAGAGAGAGGCCTTTTAATAAAAAGGAATTTCAGAGAAAAGCTCCACATGTGATGCTCTGAGGCTGCACATTAAGTCTTAAGCTCTGGAGGTACTTCGGCACGTGGGATAGAAAAGGATACGGGACCACAGCTGTGTGGTTGCTTCCTTCCTCACCCGCCTCCAGGCCATGATCTCTTGGTGAAAATAGAAGCAAACTGAGGCCTGAGCTTTATGTTAACCCCGCGAAGAAAGTGCATGGGATGAATAGCATAAGAGTGCTTCATCCCATCTCCCCTTCTCTCCTCATGCCACATCACAAAGACCCAGTTCAGCACATCCAAACGAAGCTCCCCAAGCCAGCATGGTGTCCTGTGCATCCTCTGGCAGCTGCAAGCAATTGTGTTTCTGAATAATACTCCTAAAGGGCACCTCTGGGGTGATTTTTTATCACAGACATATCTAGCCTGGCCTTTGAGGGGCTGTTTTTCATTTTTCACGTGTTTCATTTAATATAGTACACACGTCATTCCAAGGAATGGTCTTTGTTTCAGAGGATGACTAACCAGCTGCTAAGCAAGAACTCACAACGGGTGGATTCAGCCTTGAGATCATCAAGGGAAAAAATCATTATGGGCGTTTGTTAGTGCTGGTAAGGGCTCATGGCCTGCTCCCTTAAAGGGCTCTCCAGATGAAAGCGTGATGCATTCTAGCACGCTAAGCAGGCATACGAGAGGAAGATGACAGTCCATGTGTGCAAGTGATTTTTTTTTTGAGATAAAAGACATTGAACTTTCCGGCCTTGCCTCTACTCACGCATTGCTGATGATTAATTCCATTATTGCCTGTTACCTACTCAGTGAGATTTTGCTCCTACTGCAGCTTCTTCAGGAAATATTTTTTCCCAAGTTTCACAAAAAGTGGAAAGTTGTGAGCTCCCTCATCTAGCATTTTGTCCCCTTTTTCTCAAGATACCAGACTTTTATCATTACTTCCATTTTTTTAATTTCCATTCTGGGCTTACCTGTACTGTACCATTTGAACTGTGCATGAGAAAGGGAGAGAGAAACTCTGCAGCCTTGGGTTTGCCCTGGTTCTCTCTGTCACCGTGGGCACTGCTCTATTATATTTGTCCATATCTGAAAGGAAAGAAGTGCCTGGGGGCTGGCTGGTGTTGGCCTCCTGGCCCTTCACGTCAGTATGGCACTAGCAAACCACAGCATCAGTGTCACCTCTTATCAGTGTTACTAGCCCTGTGGCTCATGCCATCTGCCTCTCCTGTGTTTGTGGGGTCCTGTGGAACTGCTGGAGGGATCCAGCAGCTCCTATGGGCTGTCCTCTACTGCCACGCACGACCAACGATAAAACAGATCACTAGCAATTATTTGTCTGGATTGTTGCTAAAAATCACAAATTCTAGAGATATCACACTGCCCTCAGTGTTTTAGCCTCTTCATCACTAGGAGCATTTTTGCTATATCTAATCTGAATCTTTCCTGTTGTAGCAGAAACCCATTTCTTCTTTTATCTCCACAGAAAGTGGAGGGTATTTGATTCTTTTATTCCTTTCCTTTTGTAGTAACTTTTTAATGGGTTTGAAGATCACTGTGTCTGTGTACTGTAGCTTTCCTAGAAATATGTTTTAGTCCTCAGCCTGAAAAAAAAGTTAAAAACCACTGCCCTGCACAGTGCTAAACAAATCCATTGCTCTTTGCAGAGTGTTTTCTAGGACAGTTTTCTTTTCTGGGCTTTCTCTGAAATATCTGAATGTTTCTTCTAACAGCACAGCAGCTGAGGCCCTTCCAGTTGTTGAGTGCAGCAGAAGGATTGCTTGACATGCCTTACGAACACCAAAAACTCCCCATTGCACATTCTAGCTTGATTTGCCTCTATAATTGTGCAACACTGTTCACACGAAGGCAGTTTCTTCTCATGTAACGTCAATCTCCGCCCATTCCTGGGAACTGAGGCACGATCCTTCATGCTCTAATGAAGTTCATGGCAGCTTGCCTACTCCAAGCTCATTACAGAAGTTAGGCTGAAGACTCTCTTACGCTGTCAGACACAATTTCATGCTGAAATACGGCATGTTTATTCCAAACATAAACTGACCCCAGTCAGACATCTAGGGATGGAGGTGCTTATCTTGGGTCTGTCATTAACCTTCACTGCACCATTGGGCAAGCAATGTAACCTTTGTATCAACCTGTACATCTAAGAAAATCTTACATTTTGGGAACTGACATGTAGATAGTATCAAGACAGCAAAAATAGTACAACAACCTTTTTTTTTCCTCAGAGTTTTCTCTACATGTTACTCCTTTTTAGAGATTACTTTATATGAGTTTATACAGACAGTGCTACATTGGAATAATATCAGAGGACATTTACAGTGCTGTGTTTGACAGATTAATACAAAAAGTCAAAGTTTGTACTTGCTTAGTTTCTTCAGAGAAGTGGTATAGTTATGCGGTAGTGGCACTTGTGGGGTTTTTTGGTGGTTCTTCTCCTTTTGGTGGCTCTTCTCAAAAAGTTAATCTTAAACCACTTTTGTCACAGATAAGATTACGTCTTTCTGTTTTCAGAAAACTTTCTTATAATTGCTAAGGTAAATAGTTCAAGTATAATAAATGCTATGGTAATCTGATTGATCTCTTGCAAAGCTTTTATGGGAGAGGTGGGTGAACTCTCGTGCTGTTTATTGTCAACATCAACAGTATTATGTAAAAATTTCGATACGGGCTGGCTGTGCACAGTGATGCTGAGCAGAGCAGCACTGTGTTTACCCTGTCCATATCCTTTAGCTAGATCGGTGCACTGGGAACTGATTGCTTTTGAGGCTATAAATCTACATCTAAAAGGGTTCCAGGACAAGGAGAAATCTGCAAAATACAGAAGATAAATGTTCATACCAGTGCTTTGGAGCACTGTCTTATCTAATTGCCGAAATATTTAAGCCTAAAACTAATATGTCTTTACTTTTCACCCATCTCTTGAGAATAATGCCCTCACATCTGTTTTCTCCTGGATACATTTCCTTGCTTCCAAGGTAGATGCAATATTGCAATTCATTTCTCATAGGACATCCTCATATTTTAAGCCAATTTAGAGTTCTTTCCTGAACGATAAGCACACTGCAGGGAGGCGAACATAGTGGCTGCTGCATTAAAAGGCCTTGTCTGGAATATTGGTACTGATTGATTAGGATTTTCAGTTCAGGGACAGCCTCTGGTGTTTTTACTATGTTTTGTAGGCGGCAGAGGGATGGGGAGCCTGGGAACAGCGCATCTCGTGCTTTTCCAGCTCCTGGTGGTGAGAAAGGAGCTGCGCTTGGCTGGTGGCTTGGATGTCACTGAGCTAAATTGCTTAAATAATGGAACCCAAAGGTCTGTCCTGGATGGATGCAGCCAGCCTGGCTGCAGGCTCTATCTCCCTGGACAGGGAGCAAGTGCTGCTTTTCATCCCAAATCAGAAACAAACCATGTTGTGAAACAGCAACAATCTCTGAAATGAGAATATTTGTCATCGTCCATGCAGTGCTATAAACTGTGCCAGATATCCCTCTGAAATGCAGAATATTTACCCCTGAGAAGCCAAACCTGGAGAGATTTTTGCTCTTCTTTTCATGCTTTTGAGAAAAGCTTATTTACTGGAGGAGGTACAATTACAAACTCCCTTATGCAGTAGCTTAGGTTTGTCCAAAATAAGCATGAGCTGAGTCTCCTGGATGGGAGAATAAAACTGTGTACTCCAGTAGGCATTAATGGTGGACAGCACAGAGAAACAACAAACAGAGGAAGTTAACAGAATAACTTAGCTCTTCGGCACTTTCCTACAAGAGTGATATATTTCACAATAAAAGCCCAAGGAGTCCTTACTTTTATTTTATTGTAATATGAAATATGTCCCTAATAAAACTTCCACGTTCCATAGAATGTGGTGGCAGAGCAGTTTGGAGAGCGCAGCTTTCTCGCTTAGGTATCCCCCAGGAGCTGGTCTCACACCCAGGCTGAGCTCTGTCTTTCCAGGGAACAATGTGATTCCCACTGCCCCAAGGTGGGCATTTGTGGCATGACATGGACCAAGCACTAGTCCATGCTGCTCACCCAGGCTGGGGTGAGCATTACCCTGATTAACTCAAGGGCAAGTAGTGAGGAACGCAGAGGCTTCAAAGAGTTCAACTCCCTTGAGAAACCTGACAAGCCTAGCACTGACCTCCAGTTGGGTGCTAGCTTGCTCCTGAGCAGACCTCTTGGCATTCATAGACTCATAGCATCATTTCAGATCTTCTCTCCAAGCTCAGGTTGCTGTAGTCTGGCAGCGTGCCTGCATGGGCTTGTCTCTGAGTTTAGAGGCTGGCTGTGATCCAGGACGCCAGGGCACAGCGGCCAGAGCACACGCTGGCTCCCAAGAGAGGCTCTGGTAAAAATAAACCACTGATAGGTTTCATTTTCCGGCTGCTTCTTGAGCCTGAGCACGAAATGCAAGTCATAGTTCCCAGTTTTCCTTCGTTACACATGGTTTTATTATGAAAGGAAAGCTGAACTCTTTATCTAATGCTAGGGCCAAGGAGCTGGAGTCTGAAGGAAAAAGAAAACAACAGTTCCAGGAAGAGATGTTAAAACTGTAAGCTTGACCACCTAGTAGGCCTTTAATGCACTTGAGAAAATAGTTTCCATGGTGAAGATACCTTAAATGAGGTACTAGGATCAGAGATGCACACAGGACAAGAGAAGGAGGAGGAGAAGGACTCATCAGGACTCCTCCTCACTGGGCTGGGTGCTCCAAATCCCATGTGTCTTTGAAAATGCATCCTTACATGTCTCAGACCGAGGATGCCAAAATTGATGTCCTTTTCTTGTCTCTATGCACCTTCCTCTGCCAGGCTGGGAGACATAGCTCCCATGAAAGGCAGTGGGGTGATCCATACCAGTAAAGGCAATGTAAGTTTGGCCTCCTCACCTGTCTTCAGATACCCAGGTAAGAGGCAGGGGCTGAGGGGGAAGCTCCAAGGGTTCCTGAGCCTTCATGCACCTGGAGGCAGCCTGGAGATGAAGATTTTGAAGCTTGGTCCAGACAATTGGTCCAGACCACTCTTTGGTGGTGCCATTCCCCAACAGATATGGGATGCCTTCCTCATATAGCTGTAGGGTGCTCAGGATTTTCCTCACAGATGTATTGGGGTTAGGAGTATCCTGGATCTCCTTTGCAAGGGATGTCTCCATCATGGGTTCTTCCTCATGATCCACTGGCAGCAGAAGAAACACACCCAAGTCTCTGACAAGTCCCTGTCCCCACAAGTTGATGCCAAGCAAGAATTTATCACCTATTTAACAGGTGATCATCATATCAAGCTTCCCTCTGGAGCTGGGAGCAGGTAACCTCCACCCATAGAAGAGCTCTGCATACCTAATGTGAAACATGGATGTTACATCACTTCTCCTTTCTCAGTAATAGGGAGTTGCAGAGCAGAGGCCATGCCAGGACAGCTCTGATCAGCCAGTGTGACTTGATGAAGGATGGAGAGCAGCAAATTCCTCCCAGGATTTCCTGCCTCAAGCTCACAGTTTATATCAGACCTTTAGAGAAAAACACCTAACCTTGACTGCAGAGAGAGCAAGTCTACCATATCTTGGATAAATTTTTGTTATGTGATTAACGTCTGTGAATTAAAGGTAGATGCTTCATTTCTTATCTATCAGAACACCTCATTTGGCCTGTCATCAGTATCCACTGCTCACATGGGTTGAAATTTGGTCAGGTGAAACCTGGGGTAAAGGAAGTGTAAGAGAAACACTGTTGATGCTCTAAACTCCCACTGTCTGCTGCAGAAAAATTAGTGTTCAAGACTGTGCCACATCCACATTTATCATATTAATTGATAGGCCTTAAACATATCTCTGTAGAGAGTCTTGAGTTAATTCTTACATAGGCAAATTATGGGATAAATTGGATTAAATAAAATCAGCTCTGTACAGCCACAGGCTCTGTACAGAGATGTGTCTCTGTAATATCTCACATGCAGGTACTGAACGTAATTCTTTGGACTCTTCACAGAAATAGACCAGTGTTGCTCCACTGCAGTCAATGGGGTGATGCTGCCCTCTTCTCAAGGACAGAGGGGATCTGGAGCCTGCTCCACTCTGAGCACAGCATGTCCAGTCCTGAGACATCTGTCTCCACAGAAAGGATGTGAAGCCTTGAGCAGGTCTCGGGTCAAACACAAGTCTTTCAAGGCAAGGCTGTGAGTGAGAAAAATCTGCTGAAATGCCAAGGGCCTGTCTTGGGGAGAGCTCCATACTCTGGTATATTGGCTGTGGGGTTTGGCTACGTGCCAAGAGCTTGGTACTTCAGGCAGGGAGTGGTCTGTGGCATCAGATCACAGTGCCACTGACCTTACGTCAGGCCAGCCCCACCTGCTGGTTCACAAGGGAGGAAATGGGACTTGCGGACTCCATGACACCACAGCCCACAGTCAGTTCCTCTGTGCAAAGACGGTAATTATGAATGAAGCTCTTGCTCTATTGCTGTGTAGATTACACAACACACAGCCTAGGCCATAATATAGCCTTGAGTGAACTTGTTTCTTTCCTGTTCTCCGAGAAGAGACTCAAACTTGTCCAAAGAGCAGAGCAGCCTTCTACTGATATAAGCAGTGTATTCAGCCCAATGAGGACATACTGCTAGAGCTGCTGCTTGGAGGTATATTTGGAGTATGTTGGTGCCTTGGTGCCTCTGTTGCCTTCGGTTTTTGAGCTCAGAGGTTCCTCCTCCACACCAGTTGAGCTTTTGAAGAGGAACCAAGTGGGTCTGGGATCATGATGTAGAAGCAGTGAAAGAAGAGGTAGGACTTTTACTTCTATTTTGGATGCCTGTTAGAAGCAGCTGATGACTGTTGGAGCATCTATTTCCGTGAAGAGTGAGCTGCTGGCCTCACCGTCAGGGCTCTCCTGTGGGCAGTATCTTTTCTGAATGATCGCCCTGCTCTTGGCTCGTCCCAGGCCTCGAAGCCCGAGAACTGCCAGGATGTGCTCCTTTCTGTGAAAAGACAGACAAGGCCATGCTTATTCATGGAGAGCAAAAACTGTTCCAGAGACAAGAGACAAGCAGTAACAAGGAATAGCGAGTTAAGGTGAGAAGACCCTGGGGAAGGAGATCTGCAGCCTCCTGGTTGGCCAGCAAGCTGAGATGGGCTCCTGCCTGCCCCCAACGGGAAAACAGCACCTTCCTGCTGCCTGTGCCTGCGGGAATTTCCTCCTCCATCTGTAAACACAAGAGGAATCTTGTGAAGGTTTTCCTGAGAGGCTGCAGACCTTTTATTTAATGATTATTTTGAGTTTAACAGTGGAAGTGCTAATATTTGGGAAGCTGATGGGCACTAATTAGATTAGAGCTAGGAAAAAGGAGGGGAAAACATGCCCTGTTCCAGTAATCCCTATATATATAGTTCCAGCAACATCCCTGAGAGCCCCAGGGACGCATTAACAAAGGCACAAAGAGGAAGCAATGCAGGTCTGGCAGGTTCCGCCTCACTTTCCAAACTTAATTGTTGAAAATTGCGTTGCTCAATAATGGAAAGGCAGGAAATAGATGAACCTTGAAACCTGGCTTGAAAGTTATGAAAAGTACCACAAATCCCAACTCTGCAAATGGCTTTTCTGCCTGGGAAATTATTTCCAAACATCTCATTTTAACCAGCGCTTATTTACCCCACATCTCTCCTAGAACAGACCATGCTTCCTTCACCAGCTTAATCAGGCATTCTTTTTGTGGAATAAGTGTGCTCACCTAGGAAATTACTTTTTTAGAAGAATTCAAGGTCGTGTCTTGAATTTCCACACACAGATAAACCCAAAGAATATCTCATCCTTTCAGTTTAAATATGCATATGAAGCATTCTGAGTATCCGCTTTGGGAAAAGGAAATAGGTTTAATGTCATTTTTTCTGGATATCTAAGGGCCCATTTCAGTATTCTGAACAACCCACTAAATTTACCATTTATGCTAATTATATAAATATTATCATAGAATCATAGAATCATAGAATGCCTAAGGTTGGAAGGGACCTCTAGAGGTCATCTAGTCCAACCCCCCTGCACACGCAGGGCCACCTAGAGCACGTGGCACAGGGCTGCATCCAAGCGGGTCTTGAAGATCTCCAGAGAAGGAGACTCCACAACCTCTCTGGGCAGCCTGTTCCAGTGCTCTGTCACCCTCACTGTCAAAAAATTTTTCCTTAAGTTCCTGTGGAACTTTTGGTGTTTCAGTTTGTGGCCATTTCCTCTTGTTCTGCCACTGGCCACTACTGAAAAGAGGCCGGCCCCATCCTCCTCACTGCCTCCAAAGTAAAAGTAAATCTGTAACCAAAAGTAGATCCAAAAGTAAATCTGTAACCCAATGCAAATGGGCTTTGCATTGTTCATCTTTTTTTTTTGAGATCACTCTGATAAAATGGATTTTCTTGCAAACTGTACTACTAATATTCCTTCCCAGGGATCATTGGAAGAGCAGTAGAAGAGGGAGTGAATACTGACACACAGCTGTTCATCCAGGACAGAAATAGTTAGTTAGCTTGTTTGTTTTTTTCAGTAATCTTAAGTTCAGCAGATGCTGCTTTGGAACAGCAAATGGGAAAATACAAAAGAAAGAATGCGAAATTTATTCCAGAAAAATCTAGTGGTTGTCTTGAGTCCCTTTCAGAAGCCACAGATGAACTGTTTCAATGTCTGCTGCTCTTTGATGTCTGAGCTGGGGAACAGGAGACAAAGTTTTTGCTCCAAAGCAGAGGCCTGCAAACTGGCACGCTGTACAAATACAGCTAATTTACTGAAAAGCAGCCTAAAGCCTTAAAGTGAAACAAGATTTATTTGGAGTAATAAAATGAAAATTTATGAATTAAATTGTATGCATTGTAGGATCTATCAGGAAAAAAAAAAAGAGACAGATAGAAGGAACACAGTCCCTGAGCAAGAAAAATTAGAGTATTTTCCCTATCCCTGGCCCCTTGCACTGAGAAGTTGTCCAGGCCAGAGAAGGTCATGAGTTTGTTCAAGGCACAGGAGGGAACTGGTATTGACCAGGACAAGCTGCCGTGGTGTTTTCACATACCTGATATCTGGGTAATCCTGGCATAGTTCCATAATGTGCTCCTTGATTTTGTCTTTTTTCTTCTCCCCAACTATGTTAGCGATGTGATGTATGGCAGAAAGGAGCCAGTCTGAAGTAGACCCCTACGAACAGTTACATGCACGGTGATTTTAGTAGAAAGCACAACATCTTGACAAAGCCTTTTGGTCTGTACTCTTGGCAAAGCACAGAGAGCTTTGGCAGGAGGTTATTTTTGCTGTTATAAAACAATGCTGTTGTACTGCTTACATTTTTGTTGTTCTTGTTGTGCTGTGTGCAAAGTAGCGGCAGAGTTATCAAAAAAAGAGAGCAACCAGTAACCTCTACTAGGTATTCCCAGGCCCAAGAAAGAGGCTCCATGATCCTCCAACCCCACTGCAGCTAGATCCAAGCTGGTGGGGAAATTTTCTTCTACATTTTCCTACTTGAAGTTTTACTTGCAGAGAAGCTTTCTTATGCATTCTCCCCCAAAACTGCGTAACTATTACACAACTGGCCCCACCAGTAGCTGCTGCAGCAGCACTGGGAGCTGTGAACTGGGACTGTCTGAGGACTCTATCAGGGAACTATTTCCCTGATGGGAAAGAGCATTAGTGCCCCCAAAAGAGGACTGTGTGGCATGCTTGCTGCTGAGAGCTTACCTGGGCAGCACTGCTCACAGGGAGCCCACAGGGAGTTGGGAAGCCACCAAGGAAGGCGTCTTGCCTTGGGCCACCCAGGGTTGGCCGTGCCCTCAAAGGCAGCTCAGGTACCAACTTTGGCTAGTAATCATCCTAGTTATTAGGGATTTCATGCCTGAAAGCCCTAGGTGCTTGACTTTCTTCAGGGCTGAACGGATGCTACATGGAATTCAACCTTGGCTCCACTGAAAATCCCAGGCTGACACTCAAACAGCAGCAGTTTTTCTCCCTATCACACTGCATGGAGAGAGTGCCCTGTTTCTGTTTATCCCTGAGCTACACCCACCATAGGAAAGAAGAAGCAAGTTGTATCCATAGAGGAAAGTTGCATCCATCGACTTAAGTAAACAGGCCCATGTTCAAGTAAACAGCACATGAACTATTCCATGTAAAGTGGCTCTGGGCCTGGAAGTGCATTAAAACACGAGGCAGTGCCAGCAGGGAGCCCTGGGCTAGGCGCATACCCCTCACGCAAGCTCTGCACAGCACTTCAGAGTAGACACTGAGTCCCCACGCACACTTCCCCTGCGGGAAGCCCCTTCTTTGCTCTCCTTTGAGCACTTCTCTGTCACACGGGGCCACACTACACCAGGGCAGGGCTCTCATGGTCCCTCTAGAACCAAAGGGCCGATGCACCCACAGCGACGTAGAACCCAAGGGAGCTCGTGTACCTGATCTATGAGCATATTATTAAGGATTTTGGCTTCCTGGTTCATCCTTTCGCTCACTTGCTGCCGCTTCTCCCTTTTCATTTTCCGTCTCGGTTTGATGACCTGGGTGATGTATTCCCTCACCACATACTTATGAATGTCACAGAGCAGTTCCTGTTTAAAAAAAAAAAAAAAAAGCAAAATTTGCAACAAATCTCATGGAAATTTATGGCCGAGAGAGCGAGCAGGGGAAGCCCTCAGTTTTTCAGCACCAGCAGCAGGTGTAAAGGAGATGCACGGATGCTGCGTGCCTGCCAGTCCATACCGCACAAGGCCGGTGCCCAGTGGCTCAGCGTGAGAACCACATCCCTGCTTTCAAGGCACAGCGCCAAGGCAGTGAGCAGAGGGAAACCATGAAATAACTCTTTTCCTGGAAACAGTCCACGATTGTAAGTTGATAATTTGGGTCCCCACGAGTAAAAAGGGATATTTGGGATCTTTTCATAGTGGTTTTTGGTGATGACTGCAGATTTTAAATATAGAGCTACTGTTGCATATCTATTTATTTCATAATTGCAGGGATGCAGAAGGACCACATAAAATTATTTAAGCATATAAGCCTGCACCTTATGGAACTACAAAGCTCAGTAGTAACATTCACAGAAGTTTTTTGTTCCTCTTTAATGAAACCAGTTCCCCTATTTAAACTCCAGAAAACAAGGATGTTGCTTATTCTCATGCAAAAGTAAGATGATAACTAAACTTCCTGGTGCCATCGCCCACACTTCCACAAGCAGTTGCTGCCCCTGGAGAAGGGTGTTCCCAGGCCAGACCGCAGCCAGGCAGTGGGAACATGACCCGGTTTGCCGCACTGCATGAAGGGCTGGAAGAGCCTCCTACCTGCCCAATGGGTTTCTTCATGCGCTGCAAGGGTTCGGAGAACTGCGACACGGCAGATGCCAGCAAGTTTGGCTTCTCAGTAGCTAAAAGCCAATCTTTGGTGAGGATTTTCTTAAAGAGTGGCTGAAAGAGAGCAGTTCACGGGTGTCACTGTCAATATTCAGGCTGAATATTACCCAGAACCAGTGAATGTTTCCTTCGTAACAGCTGGAGGGAGGAGAGTTTTCAACAACACCTCGGGGTTTCTGGTGCCTAAAAAGCATGCAGAGAGCCAGGTGTGATTTCTCTCTCTTCCAAGAGATATTTTGGGATTAACTGGACACCAGCAGAAGAGGAGATGTGCTCTAATCTCAGGCCTGAGTGCTGCTTCATGCAACTGCCATCTCTCTGCACATTTATAAGATACCTTAAATCTAAATATCTTAACAGTCCTGGTTTAAATATCAAAGAGATGTTAAAACTAAATATCTTAACGAATCTGTCTTACTTTTTGCTGGCAGTTAGCCATAGCTACTCTTCTGTAAGGTGTGATAGTGACCAGCTAGCTAACAAGACCAAAATTGGGCAAACTGGTTAGCAGACTTTTGCTTTAACTTTGTTGGATTAAAGGCTTAGTTGGGACAGCTCATCTCTTCCAACCTACCAGCTAGATTTCTTTAAGTGAATGAACTTGTATCCGTACCATATAGATGAAGATATAGATGCAAATGTTAATTGGGTGGAAACCAGGCATGGGAACCACAGGCTTTAGACTGCAGCCATGTATGAGGTCTGCAGTGTCATACTGGTTTATAATAGCTGTGGATATGAAATATTAAATGGTAAATTATCTCAGTAGCTTCCCAACTCTCCAGCCTTCTCCACTCGGAAAATAAGCTCCTATTCTCATGGGACTTGCAGGGTCTTTCTCCTCTCCCTGTGGATCTGAGCACTTGAGTGAGGTCTCACGTGGATTTGCCTTCTGCATATTGTTCTCATGTGGTAGGGGGGAACTGGCAACTCGGAGCATCCCCAGCTTGATGCTTTGGGGTCATTGCTGACCTGAAAGTGACTGCACCTTTTCATGTGTGCCTTGGGTACAAACTGCTCTTATCATGTGTTGCCACTGGCTGATGGGCTTCTTTGGCTTGCCAGCTCCCGAGAATTAAACTATCCCCACACTAAAACACACCATTACCTGGTAAATATTTCAGGTGGTACCAGAAGACATTCTTCTTAGGATGATGCTCAAAATATCCCTCTGCTGGTATATCCCATATTACTTTTCTCAGTTTAGTTTTCAGGATTGTTGTAAATCTTGTCTGTGTTCCTTGCAGTCTTCCCAATAATTTCCCATCCATGCCCTTGCACTGTGTTCCCAGCCTTCTGAAGGACTGTTTATAAATGCTTTGCCTCTCAGATCTCAGGGTTGCAGCCCTCTTGCTCAATGCCTCAGCTCGACCGCTTCTGTGACCACCCCTTAGGCTCTGATTCAAAACATTGCAGTCAATGGAAAGTCCCCTTGGCCAAGGGGCTTGACTTAGTTCAGAGTAGGGCTCTTATTGAGTGATTGTCTCTGCTTCTGAAAGCCATGCCAGGCTTTAGAAAAAGCCAGGATTTAGAAAATGAGCTAGGATTAAATAAAAGAGGTGTCACCAAAACCTTAATTGTCCTCATCTCTCTTGCTATATTAGTGAGAACTGGTAGACTCTCAGAGAGCTGAGAGTGCCAAACCTTGTCTACAGTACTTGGGAAGCACAAATTTGCCTTTAAGGTCTCTCATAAGTTGGCCCAGCCCAGATGATACCAGAATTTTATCTTCCTTGTGATGAAAGAACCAGTATTTTTTTTTTCAACATGAAAACATACTAGAAAAATCTTCCTACCAGAATAAACTCTATTCTGTCTGAAGAGGTTGAAGATTTCATGGGTCATATATCTTCTGGGCAGGAGTTAATAATGAACCATGGTTGCAGATTTGTGAATAAATAACAGAAATCAGAGGTCTTAAAAAATCCATATCTTTAGTCTCACGAAAAATGTCTCACCAAAGTTGATTTCCCTGGTGCTTTGCTAGAGGTGAAGTTTCCCCACACTGGTTTGGCCAAGATGCTGGCAGTCACTAAATATAATTCTCTTTACGTTGCTGTTACACTAATATAAACAGCTTGACTAATGTCTCATCATTTATAATGATGAATTCCTGGCATACTGGAAGTGTGACTTTGGATTAAGAAGGATCTTCACAGAAGTTGGCATGAAGCATTTTCCAGATACCATAATTTCATACACGATAAACTAAGGTTTACTTGAAGACACAAGGAAGGTCCAATAGCTCCCTGTTTTTGCAGCAAACTGCTCAAGTTTAGGCAATAAACTGAGTAAGATCCTCTTACCTGTGTTTTTGATCTTAATTTAATAAAAAAAATATTTCTGAAGTTCTTTGTCAAAGATTCCATAACTTCTTGCAGTTCTCCAGTGTTGACTTCGAACACTTTTTGTAAGCCTAACCTAGACAGAGAAAGAGAAAAACATGGATTCAGTGTTAGAAAGTGAACTGTTATCCTGCTGTACCCAATTTAGCTAGATTGTATCTTGGGTATTTTTTAGTATAACTTGCGTATCTCTAGCACTTCCTCTTGAAAGTTTTCATGGGTCCAAATAATGACTCTTTTTGCATAATCACTGAAAATGAATCAGAACTGAATGTGCTCAAGAAAACACCTATTTCCTCATCAGATAGGGCAATTCAACCCTCAGGAGTAATAACTCAAGCCTGTTTTTTACTTGCAGTAACACTCTGCTAAATGTTCTCCAAACACCTGAAAAGGTCCCTGCAACAATGATCTTACAGTGCAGGACACAAGCAAATAAAGCCACTGAAGGGAAAAAAATGTTATTTACCTGTCCTGTCCAAGGCTGACTGACTCACTCTACTTGGTACCTTATCAGAAGTGACGTGGATGGTGAATTTAAAGGTGCCTAGGAAAAGTGTGCAATTCTAGAAGGTTTCACAATATACAACAAGGAAGAAAACACAAGATCTGAGTAATTAATGAAATGCTTGGCAATATGTATGGATTCTCAGGGCATTTACAGGTTCCTGGCTCTGTTCTCACTTCATACCCTTACTCTTCTGTAACACTCTCCACCGAGGCAGCAGCATCCAAATGCTAGAGATGTCCAAGGCCACGCTGCAAGCTGCTATCAGAGTTTCTGCTCATGCAAACCTGCACTTTCATCCTGGCAGGAGTTGATTTTGAGGGGGTGTCAGCTCCTGCATTATCCCACTCCCCATCATGTGCCTGCCTGTGCTCCCTCTCTCTGTGTAAGGATATCTCCCTGCAGAAGGCTGTACTTCCTTGGGATGTTGACTTCAAAACATGCAAAACCAAACCTCTTGTCCCAAGCTGGGGACTCAAATCCACAGCTAAACCCATGCTAATGCCGAACACCTGGAGTTTCCATCCACCATCCCTAAAATCATGCTGTGGGGCACCTCGGTGCATGGTCTGGCTTGTCCCATCCCAGTAATTCGTGTGTAACCACGTATTATTTAACCTGATGCAGGAATAAACCCAGTGGAGCTAACTGAGCACAGGAGCACCTGTTAGCTCCATGCCTTGTGCCACCTTACGACAACTCTGCAGGGAATGAAAGTGCAACCTCCTAAGGAGTCAGGACTTGAATTGTGCTGGGAAGAGCTGCTCGGTGGCAGCGGAGGAGAGCAGCATTTCTGGAGAGACTGTGCCATCTAGAGACTTCCTGCGGGTAGTGCTCACAGAGGGCTGGAGCAGCGATGCCCTGCGGGAACCGGAGCAGCTGCGACAGGAAATCTCAGCGCCAGCCTGACCAATGTACTGCATATGTCCCCTTGTCACCAGTCGTGCCAAGCAGCAACGCAGGGGCATAAGCTGGACATAACATTTTCAATCAGGGCAGAAAGGGGAGGATGGCTGAGAGATGCTAGGACCANTGCAGGGGCATAAGCTGGACATAACATCAGGGCAGAAAGAGGAGGATGGCTGAGAGATGCTAGGACCACTAGGGCTAGGGCTGCTCTCTCCCCTAGCGGGGACTGTGAGGCCAAAGGCTGGTCCTTCTGGTGGCCAGGCCTGAGGTCACTGGCTGCAGACCCCCAGGAGCTACTGGCTCACCTCCTGGGTGGAGAGCACCACCTTCTCATAAGACTCAACAAAAAAAACTTTTGTGGGACCCACAGCAGTGTATGCTCCCTTGCAATAGCAGGATGTTTACTGGCCAGGTTGGCCACCGAAGTAGCACATCTGCATGGCAGGGTCTGTCCCAGAAGCTAAAGCATCCCTGGGCTTGGTCCTCACCTCTCCAACAGCCCAGCTACCGTCAGGTAGCTCATGAGAAACCACCTGACCTGCTGACCTGACATATGGAAGCAGACCCCTTAGCTAGACAGAGCTGGTGGGCATACCCATGCATCAGAGGCCTTTTGAAAGCATGGTGCTAAATAGCTAATTCTTAACATATGCAAGTCCTAGAAACTGCTACTGCCAGCAGTTATGGCAAGGGTTTCTTTGCAGGATGAGTGCTGTCATAGAATTTCCTCCAGCTCAGTGCCAAAAGCAGCAGTGAGAGTGTGCTGCTGGTTTTATATTGCTCACTTCAAAAACAAGAAATGAAAGAACTCCCTCTGAAGCTGAAGGAGACAGGCTGAAAATGAGTCAAAAGCTTTCATTCAAGTAATGGATCCTTCTCTGCCTCTGCTTCTTCATCCTTATTCCCAAGTTATTTTTTTTTTACTCTGAATCTCTTAGGGAACATCCTCACTGTGAGGTGAAGCATGGGCTAGAGACAGAGCATGTGCATGCAGCACCTGATGGTCCCCAGATCATCCATACTGCACCTATGAATACATGAGCTGGAGTATTGCTAGCAGATGTGGCAGCAGATCCCATTTCAGACCCACTGGGTCTGCACGAGGGTTTGTGCTGTGTTCAGTCCTATTTGTACATGCTCATCACCGCCAGTGGTAAATGAAGGTGGACTAGAAAATGAGCTCTGATCTCCACTTGACCAGCAATGCAGACTCATTCCTAAAAAGCCAAATCTGTCCTTGGTCTAATTCAGTTCTTTCCCCACAATTACACTGAAGTACATCCTTTTCTTCAGACTCCATCACTACACTGTGTGTTTCCCCCCTCCCGTAATACATGGAGATCCAACCAAATACCTCCCAGGAGGTATTTGGTTGGGAGGGAAGAGCAGACTTACACCAGGTCTTGGAAACTGTTGATGTAGGCAGCAAAATAGGGCACAAATATTGGGCTGTCTCGGGAGGTGTTCCACTTCACAAAGTCCTCCCCAAATCTGCAACAGAAATGCAGGTAAGACTCACGGCAACAGGACCACAAACAAGCCAGAACAGATTCTGTGTGCATGGTAATGTCAAAAGACATTCACTGCTGGCCCAGTCTGTCCTCTGTGTATGCAGATACTTTTTTTCCGTTGTCTTAACATGCATGTGCATTAGAGGGGAATATATAGTAGATAATTATTGGTTTAGTAGGTGCTCACTTGAATGTGTAAGCAGCACAGTTTTGGAGAGATTCCAGTAATCTTTATACATGAAAGGGCCTGGGTGAAATTTTTGACTTTCTCCACTCTAAGTGATTAGCTGCATTAGTGATACTCAGTCTCGTAAATCTGGCTCGTCATTTCTCTGGCTTTTGGGGCAACATAATGCATGCCCTCACAAGCACACAAGGAAGAGATTTAACTCAGAGCTCCGTTTACAATAGAAGCTGAATGGGAATGAGACCACACACCTACACTTTCCCTCTTTATTCTCAGCATGATATATCAGGTATCTGTTTTCCGTGTACTGCAGCTTTTATGGTTTTGACAGGCATCCTACAGGCAGGTCCACACAGACCGCAGGAGGGTGCATGCTCTGGCAGGGGGCTTGGGTCTCCAGCGCTCTGTTTCTCTATTGATCCAAAGCAATCTGCTCAGGCTGGCCTCAGCCACTTGCCCTTGCTTTTGCTGCTCAGCAGAAAGCTCAGGTTTCGGTGACCCTTCCACTTGGGTGTTTTTGCTGCCCTTGTGGATGACTAGGATTTTACACCAATTTTGTTATACAAAAAGAAAAGAAAAGAAAAGAAAAGAAAACAAGAAAGAACAACATATCTACTAAAAAAAAAAAAAAAAAAAGAAAAAAAAAGAAAAGAAAAGAAAAAAAAAAAAAAAAAAAGAAAAAAAAAGAAAAGAAAAGAAAAAAAAAAAAAAAAAAAGAAAAAAAAAGAAAAGAAAAGAAAAAAAAAAAAAAAAAAAGAAAAAAAAAAAAAAAAAAAAAAAAATAATAAAAAAAAAAAAAAAAAAAAAGGGCTTCAAAGCCAAATAGCTATTTTGAAGGGCCCTGTTCACCCAGGACTCTGCAGACAAGCTGAGATAGTTGTGTTATTAAAGATGAGCTTTCAAATGGGAAAGTGTTGCCTTTCTCATGCCTTAAGTACCTGTCATTCCACAACTTCACGTTCTCAGAAAGCAGCGCTCATGCTCCCCCTCACTCGCTTCTGTAAAATGTCTATTAGCAAACTACCCACTCAGCGCCTTCCGGAGGTGTGAAATCTCAAAGGTTAATGCACAATTATTTTTAGGCTCTCTCTGGAGTTGATTCATGCTGAATGTCCTTTCTTCTCCCCCAGACGCTGCTCCAGAGAATGGATATGACTCCCCTTGAAACACAACCAAGCAGCTGTGGAGGAGGCAGCTTGTAGCTGCCCTGAGATGAGGAAAGGATTATTTCATCTGCGAGCCAAAAGCCCTTCCTGGGAGCATCCCCAAAGCATGTGACTAGGTTTAAGATCTGGAGCCATAACTCAGGGACGGCTCCCAAGAAGAAACATATTATTTCAGCCAAGAGGCAGGGTAGTGTGTCCTTCTGGAACTGAGTAAATTTTTAAAAATTCCAGAAGGTAGCCTGGATACATGAATTGAATTCTGGACCTGGGTATAAGAGACTGTAAGGTGCAGCCTCTAGAAAGGACTTGCCCCTTAAGCCAGCAGTCTCAGAAGGGGATATTTGTCAATGCTGTATCAAAATAGTGCCAGTGTCCCCCTCAAGTGCTGCTTGTCCATGACTGGCATGGTGAGTGACCAGTGTCCTGAATAGGTGTGGCAGAAATCCCTCCCCACTCAGCAGGAAGGAGCTCTGGCATTTTGTGGCTCACAAGACTCCCATCTGGGTCTGTTTACAGCTATCTACATTGCTTTGCAGTTTGCTCATTATTGGACTTATTGTGATCTCTAACTCTCCTAGGAGCAGGTCCATGCCTGCTCAGTGCCAGCACTTGGCCCAGTGTGTGGGACCTTTTCCCTGTTTTTTCTTACAAACATGATACTCATGGAGAAGGAATGTGCTGCCCAGAGCAGTGATGACCTTGGTATGAATTCATGCAGTTCTGCCAGGCAGAGCTCAAGTGTTCTCATCTCTAGACCTCTGCTGATCCTCTGGGAAGCCTTCACGTGCTCTGCGAAGATCTAGAAAAAGGGAAGGCAAAACTCCAATGAATGGCACAAGCACGGGAGAAACCTCCTTTGCAATGATCTCATGCAGCTTTGGTTGATAAAAGCATTAATGACTCGCCTAACACAAGAGGAAAAGCAGTCATGTTGCCAGGCATTTTTCATTATTCTCTGGCAGTTTTAAAAATAATAATCCAGAATGGGCCAAGAAGCACAAACAGATTGGTGGCACAGTCACTCATGTCTCGTACCAGGAGCCTGGTGCTGTCTGAGCTGCACCCCGAGCTGCCCTGACGTAGCCGCTCTCTTTCTGGGGATTTGCAGAACGGCCCAATCCTCCCAGTAACACCGAGGGGTAGCTGGGGCCAGGGGAGGGCTGTACCCCCTCTCTTCCAGGTGCCTGCGTGTGGCTACAACCACTGTCCCAGCAGGAACAGTTACGATCTCGCTCCTTCTGCGGCATCCTACCCATCTGCTAATCCAATTCAGATTTACCTTTGTAGTGATCAAACAGTGTATAATATTCATCTATGAAAAATGAGTCATGGCAGCAGGCAAAACTCTCTGATTTTCTTTCTTTCTTTCCTTTTCTCCCCCTGCCCCCTCCCCCTTTTTTTGGTATTATTTAATTGAAATGACTCAATCCTTTGAAAAGTGAGGAAAATGAATCCAAACCCCTTCTGGATTTATTACTCTGTAGTCCCTAAAGCTAGCAGGAGCTTTTGTTTTTCTGTACTGTTTAAATTGGAGTGGCTGTCAATGCCTACGGCCTTTCTGAGGCTACAGCCCAGGGACAAAGTTCCTGTTTCAATGAAAGGGCTTTTCTAACAACCCTTTTCTTTCTGTCTCTTTTTTTCTTTCTTTCTTCTTTCTAATCAAAGAGATTTAAAGACTTTAAAATCAGTTGCCTATTATGTTGCTGACACAATTGACAGCAGGTTTAATTTGCAGCTAGAAGGCAAACGGTAGAGCTAAAAGTTGTAATAAACGGCATTTTCTCTGCTAATGTATTCTATGAGTGCGTGACTAACATAAATTATCACAGGAGGCAGTACCTACATACCAGAAGATAATGTTTCAGTTTCCTTGGAATCAAAAAGAACCGTACACTTTACACAAGCTAATTAAATACCGTTTGAATATCAAAGGACAGCGATGAGATGTACAGGTTTTCATCCACTTCCGGCTGAACTTCCTTCTCCCACTTTTCTGTGATCTCCAATTTCAGGATGTTTCCAAAATAGCTTTTCATTTTCTCCTAAATTTTAAACATGGCAAGAAAACATGATAAAAAAGAACCATGAATAAGGCTTCTCCATGTAAAACAGGGCACGGGGAAGCAGAGGTGGGTCCGCAGGGGAGTCCTTGGATGACGGGATTGTGCTGCCATGGGATTCGTGGTGGAGCCAATGGTAAAAAGTACCCTCAGTTCTTCCCATGATGTGAGTTCAGCACATTCTAACAAAGGATTTTTCCTTTTCTCTGAGCTTCCCTGTGCTGATTGCTCCACAGAGGCAAAGGAGGACCTGCAGCATGGCCAGAATTATAGGCATAGAGCTGGCATCCTGCCTTCTGCTTAACCGACACATGTGCCACACTCACGTGTGCAGTGCAACAAGATAAACAGAATCAAAGGTCTTGTTCCAGAACCTCTTTGACTACACGGGATCTCAGGGAAAAATCAGGACAGCTGCACACTGTGAGGATGCATTGCTCCCAGATCAAGGGAGACCAGCAACCCTGACAGGGAAATATGTGCTATTCCTCTTCGGGGAAGGTATTTAATCCTTAGAGTCATTGACTTCAGCAGATCTGCGCTGCTGGTCTGTAGCTACGCTCTGGCGCGGTCAGCACTTTCATTGCTTGGTTGCAAATTCCTGTAGCAGGCGTCACGCACAAGGTCAGGATGAAAGTCCCAACCGGTCCTTTCTGGCTCTACAGCTACTTGTGTAAGTGGGAGCACTGCTCAGTCCCAGAGGATAAATCAGCCTTGTTGCTGGTGAAACAAAATGATCCTTACTAGCATGATGGAGCAATACCAGTTTTATTATTGAGTTCACCTTGAGCCATGGCTTGCTTCAGAAATGATTTTCAAAAATATGTCTGAGCCCTTCAAGGACTCAGGAAAGGAGCTGGGCTCTGTAGTACTGGGAAGCACCTACAGCTTCAGGGTATCTTCAGGCAGGCTTACCCGCAGTCCCAGCCAAGGACAGGCAGAAAGACATGTGTTGATGGGGCTTCCTGGGATGTTCTCTGGTGGAGAACTGTACCCAGCTGTACCTAAAACTGGGTTCAGACATGCCAAAGAATATCACTTCTAAAACTATCACTTGGCATTTCTAACTTAACAATATTTTGCTATCCTCATCATGTTTAACCTGATGAAGCTCTGAACGTTTGGTAGACCTGAGTCATTCTGTATGAACCTAGTACAGTTACTTTGGCTCTTTGTGCCTGTAGCCATCAGGTGCCTGCAGCCATCAACATGATGTAGTCATCAAGTTCAGGCTCAGCATTTAGATGGCTGCTTTGGTCCAAAACTCGGGGCCTCTCTCCTTTTGATTAATCATCATCCTGCGTGGTGCTGAGTGCTTCACACCAGTGGGAGCGGACGGAAGTTAACATCTCACAGGACAAGAAATCATAATACAGCCATCAGAAACCTCTGTCTCAGGGGCTCCTGGGCGACAGACATGGTAACAAGGCCAAAAAAACTTACCTTTAAGGAATCAGTGTAGTTGTTTTTCAGTTTATCCCAATCATCTGGTGATAATAATAGGGAGAGGCTTTCTGGTTTAACTTCTGGTTTGAGAGCAGGGTGACCCAGAAGGAGTTCACTGGAAAGATTCAAATGAACAAATTATGTCACCTTGGAGTGTGAGTAAACTGATGGAATATTCATATGGCATGAGCTACATAATTATTAAGCCATGAGAGATATACTTAAAGCTTAAACTGTGATGCTTGTTTTCAAGCTTTAACAAGAAAATCTTTCCTCACTATTCAAAATCCTAATTATTCAAAATCAAAATGATCTAAGATTCCAGCCCACCTTAGAAATCATGAGACTTCTGAGTTGTTTGGACATGAACAGTGCTATGAGAATTTACTTTTTTTTTTTGAATAAACAACATGAAGCTGACTGACTTGAGTATGAGCTTGTGAAATGCCTCTCAGGGTAGTTCCTCCGTCAGTGTGCTGCTTCAGGGCTACCCCCTCTCCCTCGCTCCATGTCTCGTATCACATCACAGCTTACGCAGGGATTATTTTTATTTTGCCTATTATTTTTCCCCGTGTGTTACCCACAACACACAGAGCTCCGTTCCAAGAGCGGGCCAGAGAGCGAAGGGCAGCGCATGATGAACGCGCACGTGCTGGGGCATGGAAACGGTAGGGGAGAGTTTCCCCCATGTATGGAAGTAGTGGGTGGACGTTCAGCTGCAGAGCCCAACTCCCAAGCTCTGTCAGCTGACAGGCGGCTTCACCACTCGCTTCCCCTGGATTGCTGTTGAAATCAGGACAGCTGAGCAGTTGGGTGGCAGGGAAAGGGAGGGAAAACTTATGTTTTTCACTTTGTGGCAGGAAACCCCCTATTAGGCTGTACCACTGGTAGCATGTGCCACCTTGCAATCTGTTCTGGGCCGCAGAAGCGCTGCATCCTTCAGTGCGATAAACACGGAGAGGAGAAAAAGGAAAAGACTCATGAATTTGATCAATGTGGGACACAAATTGCAAGCAGTCACCTGGTTAGCAAGGAAGAGAGCTGCAAAGAGAGTGTCCTATAAAGAGCCTGTTCTTGCATTCAGCCACCCACAGGGTCCCCATCCTCAAACCACCACCAGGTTTGTGGCTCTTTTCGTATCCAGGGCAAACGAGGATTGCGCAGCACAAGCCAGGCTGGAACAGAGAGGCAGCTCAGCAGAAAAACATATCAGCCTCCTGGGCAGTGCTGGCTGCTCTGTGCTTGTCCCTTCCTTGGGTACCTGTCTGGGCCATTCCTGGAGCTCAGCTGCGGGGCTAGATGTGTTTTTGGCCTGACATGGTTGTTCTCATGCGCTCATGAGAACACACCTCCTGTGTGTGTTGTCCCTCTCCTTCTTGCCTCCCCGCTGTTTATTTCTGCTGGATCTCTCTCTGTGAACTCTTCAGGCTGGGGCTTCATAACTAAATACAAGTGACCAGGGAACAACTGAGGACACAGAACATCTGGATCTTCTACAGATGCCTATCTTAGGTGTTTCCTTTGGCTCTAAAGGGAGGCAATGTCCAGCATCACAAGCTATTTTGCTATTGTGAAAATTTCCTGCCTTTACACCCACGCCTTCAGAGTACCCTGATTCTTGAAATGTTTGTCCCGCAAACTGCCAGCATATTTTGGACACTGCTGAATTACAGGGAGTTTTAAGAGGTCCTAAAACACTTATCTCCTATTCAACTTGTGGGCATGTCTGAGACAGAACCTCTGTTTAAACATGGCTAAATTCATACAGAGAACCCTTGGTACCTCCTCAAGCTGAATGTGACTGGTGAGCACGGGGAAGGAGGGATGTAAAGTGGCTTTTAAATACACTCACTGTTTTAATGCAATCTGCATCACTATGACAATGAAAAAGGAAGGAGGGAAGGCTCCCTCACAGGCTATTTATTTTCCCTTGAAAAGTCAACAAGGAGCTGTGGTACCTTGAAAACATTTCCAGAGAGGGAGCAGGAATTATTAGGGTTGCAAGGCAGCACTTGAAGGGGGATCTTCCTGGCTTATGAGAAGAACAAGTTAGAGAGGGAGTAAATAGGGTAAATGAGCTCTGTGAAACACAGCAAGCTCTAGTGTATAAGTTATGGCATCTCTTTCGCACACACAAGAAACTGAAAATAACTATGTGTTTTCCAAGCATCCTGCAGCCCTGTTACTCCCTGGAGGGGACCAGGACAGTGATGTGAGTGATCACATCTTACCTCAGGTAGGTGTTAGCAACCCAGTTGAGCAAGGCGTAGAGTTCCTTTAGTTCCAAGGGTTTCTGGAAGAGATTTTGCAGGTGGGAAGCAATGGCATTATGAAAAGCCTTCGCATAGATCTCACACACCCTGTAATCCTCTGGATAACACTTTTTTACTGCAGACTTGACTTTCAGTAAATCTTCGCTCAGATGTTTACCAAGGACACCTAAGTGGCGATCAAGCCAATAACTGTCTTCTTCCTTTGATGCCATGTGTACGCTCAGGACTCTTTTCCTAGCGCTCTCGTTGATAGCTTCCCTCCACTCTTCCCTCCACTTTCTGGGTGTGCCAAGCAAGGCTGACCCAGGACCAGCAGTGTCACTTGTACTGGGATGAGCGGCTTCTTCATTGGCAATTAAAGTCCCCAAGGATGCCAGCAGGGTCTCCTCTACAGTAGGATGCTCCAGTGTTTCTGCTACAATGCACTGGATTGAGTTTGAGATGGAATTGTAAAGCAAATCCACATCCTTGGATTTCCTGGCAAACTCTTGGGGGTTATCCTTGTATTTATCAGCATCCCTTTCAGCTATCACCTCATCTTCCAAATATTTGATGCTTGCAAATGCCTCCAAAAGTTGCCGTTTTTGAATAAGTTCATTTATTTCCATTACTGCAGGGAAGAAAAGACAAAAAAAAAAGGCAAAGTAGGTGTTATGTGCTTGGCTGGTCTGTAACTACAGAAAATCCCCAACAGGTGAGCTTGTAGGACTGGTGTGGGCTGGCAGCTATCAGTGCATGCAGGACCGATATTCTCTGATATCTCCAAGTCCTCTTGCACACAGAAAAGGAGTGGAAATATAATCATTGCAATGTTAAAGCTATATGTCTTCTGAGAGATTTTGAGATAGAAAATATTCAAAAAAGAAAAAAAAAAGAAAAAAGAAGAAAGAAGGTCATAGCCCTGAAGGAAAACCTCAAGCAATGTCTAATGAGAGCTGCACTGAGGATGCTGGGGTCTCGAGCTGCATAGAATTGAGTCTGGCTCTGCCCCTCTTTTTAGTTTGGGACTGAAGTACAATTGGCAGCTGAGGCAGATGCTGAATTACCTTCCCAGCAGAGACTTCTGTTAGCTGTGATACTCCTGTTTCTCAGCCTAACTGTGCCTTGCATGACACTGCTCCTGCAGCACTGACTCCAGTACAGATGGGCCCTACAACAGCGTTCCTGCGTGTGGCTATAGAAGGCAGGACGCGGGGCCAGGGGTCCAGCTTGAGGGGCACAGCAGCACATCTCCCCCCTTGGGCCTTCAGAGCTCCCAGTCCACCCACCAGCACATTCTCCACAGAGACCAAAGCCCTGGGAAAGCAGATGCTGCTCTGGGGATCCTTCTGATACATTCCGGGAATATTCACAGCTCAGATGTAACCTTGGGCAAAACCTGGGCTCCCTTCATGTCCTGATTTTGTGCTCTCTACCTTATCCATTCTGAGTTCCTTTGAGGGACATCCCTGACTCAGACCAAAACTAACCATCTCCTTGATCCCTACAGAGATTAGCACTAGTGATTTGTGTTACAAGACTCCTTGAGATGCAAGGGCCAAATTGCTCAAGTGCTCCTTTGAGCTGAGGCACCAAATCAGTGATTGGCCCATACGCAGGTTGCTGCCCTTTGCAGCCCAGGGCCCAAATCACTGATAGGTCAGTTATTTTGCAGCAAATGATCTGGAAAGGGCATTCCCAGTCCATGCCTAGCAGAGCAAATAGCCTCTTATCTGTTCCAGACATTTGGGGATGTCCATAAATGTGTATGGCCCCTTTCAAACAAAAAGAGGGACCAGATCAGAAGCCACAGCTTCCCAGTTCTGCAGTTACTGCCATCTGTAATGTCCCTTTGGCTAAGGAGAGAGAAAGGGCTCTGGGATGGGGCCCACAGCCCAGGCATCTCCATGCACGAAGAAAAGAGGGAGCATGTGTAAAGAAGACACATCTTGGAAAGTAAAAAGAAGAAATGAAGAAATGAAAATGAATGAAAAATCATTCTGTGCCCCTATATGGGTGGACGCTGAGGAGGTGACATGGGGGTAGTCATGGTTTCATGAAGTCCCTGAGGTAGCAGGAATGTGACACCCAGCCAGCCAGCAGAGGAAATGGAGAAATATCAAAGCAGGCATGGTATGTGGAGTTCACTGGCCTGGGGCAGTTCTGGATCTTGTGAGCTGATCATTTACAGCTTGTGTATAAACCTCCAGAAAAAATGCCAGGCACTGCCTTTCACCAGCACCATTTGTTTTCCAAGCGGTGGATATTGCTGTCCTGCATGGTCTGGGAAGGTGTGTGCACTGGGATGGGGTGGGAGGGAACTCAAAACAGACAGGAAGGAATAGTTCATAGGCCAGAATTTATGCCTTTGGGCTTAGATTTTACACAAGATACACCAGATAATCTATGCAGTCTGTGGATATCCTTATGATGAGAAAAACACCAAATCACCCAACTATTGACGTAGCATATAACACATAGAGTTTGTGAGTGCTTCTATGGAGCTACAGCTGCAGTACACTCAGAGGGAAGGGAAGATTGTGACAATTAACTTAATCTCTTCTAGATAAATAAATACAAAACCTGTTTTTGCCCAAGTGTTTACAACGAGAGACTAAGGGAATACATTCTGTTCAGCTTATCAAAGTAAGAATGCCATTTAATCACCATCTCAGATAATTATTCAAGGAGGTGATATTGGGTGCTAAATGGATCTTTAATTTAGCAATACAAGATCAGCCAGCTGGTAATTGAAAAGGAAAAAAAATTGGAAGGCAATTAACCATTATACAGCTTAATGGGGCATATGGTGGAGTCTCCACCATTTGCCATATTTATCTCAGGATGAGATGTGTTTCTGACAGAGTTGCTCTAGTCTAGCTCAGTCACTAGTTATTGGGCACAGGACAGGTCTGATTCCTGTAATTCAGCAGCATGTGTACTGTAGGAGATAAAAACAGTTTATCCCAATATTTAGAATTGCTCCTGATCTATGACCTTTTGAATGGACTAGCAAAGCTGAAGAGATGGGCTTGGATCCAGCTTACTGACCTCATAGCATATCAGCATGAAGCTGTAAATAACTTTATGGCACAGAGTTATAGAAATGGGACAACATCAGCCCCCAGAGCTTTTCTTCTCTAGGAATTTAGACTGAAGAAAGATCAAATTATATTGACTCATCTCAGTCTATCTCCTGGGTGCTATGTAATACCTCTGCCTTGAACAAGTAGATGAGAACATTGCTCAGATCAGGATCAAAGTCACTGCACTCCGCTCACACCTGAGGAAAGGTGATGGTAAGCTGATGGAAGTTATTATGATTTGACCGTGACAAATCCTAACCCTACCTATTGCTGACAAAAATGTATGACAGTGACCCAACCTGGGGGAAATGGAAGAAAACGACACTTGCCACTCTATGGTTGAGAGAGGAATAGATGGGAAGAAAGTGTAAGAAAGAGAGCAAAAACCTCTGTGGAGATCCCTTTGCAAGTCAGTCTCTCAGGTTAGGACAAGGTTCTGGCTGAGATCGCATCCAGACAATCAAGTAATTTCCCATCATGGAGGAGACCTTCCTCCCAAATCCAACTGGACAAATTGACAACATTTATTTATAAAATAGTCTGTATTCAGGAACAGTGGCCCCCCAGCTTTTTGGCTCTGCGAATATAGTTGATTCACTGCATCTCTCATGCCCAGCCCATTTACATCTCATCCTTATCTTTGTTTTAAAAATATGACTTAACATATGACAACTTACCAAGGCCTTGCACTAACTTATGGAGAACAGTCTGGAGACTATTTGTCTGACAGTTGAAGATCAGAAACTATGCAGAAGTGCAACACCAACAACAGTATAGGAATAGCATGCACTGCACTTCTGCAGTTTCCATATGTCAGCTGACTCGTTAATATGCTGATTGCAGGTAAGCTGATTGATACAGTTAAACTAACATAGTGGAGGCCACAGAATAACCTGTTGAATGACAGGTGACCTGCCCTCAGGCTGAGATCAAAGTCTAAATTGCTTGGATATTGCATTTGTCCTGCCAAGCAAATCACATCATTGTTGTTTTCTTGTCTTACCCGAAAGAGGTTTTCCTTCAACAGGCTTTGATTCTCTCTCTTCTCCAATCTGCTCCATGCCATCACAGATTGTTGTTTTGTCTTGCTCACAGCTCTTGGAGAATTTAAAAGAAAGTCGTATGCCTCTCAGAGTACCAGTAGATTCCTTTTCTTTATCTTTGTTCAGGTTTTGTTTTGATTTTCGTATGCTTAACATTGATTTAATTCCTCTTTCAAAGATCCCTGTGTCAAAGCCATGTGAAGTCGGGCTATTTAATTCTGAAGTAACATCCATCTGCTCCTTCCCGATGCTGTTTGTTGGAGAGGTTGGTGCTGATGTTACACTTGTTTGATGTAACTCCATATTTCTACTATTTTTCAAGAAGGCTTTCCAACAGGTCAATCGGTTTTCTAAAAATGTTGACGGTAATGCCTAAAGTGAACAAAAGAGCAGAATGAGATGAGAGAAACCTACAAGACTATTACTGTGTCTCCAAAATCAGTCTTGGACTGAAAGTATTTGTCCATCCTGTTTAGACCAATCTGTTACAGCCTGTAACTGCCTAAACGTATTTCTTCCCACAGAAAGTAGGTGCTGGCCTGCTTTTAGGTCTATGAGGCTGTATTCACACTCAGATCAGATGAGTAGCCAGCTACTTTTTCAGTGTCAAGAAATCACTGAAGGTCAGGGATGCTGAAATCATCTAAAAGTACCATTTCTGTTAGAAACAAGGTATGTTTTTGCTATCTTCCTTCCAGACTGAGTTCAAGCCAAGTGACAGGACAACCCTGCTTGGGATGGGTAACACACTGGGGTCTTCCCACTTTATAGCACAGAGAAAGCAACTTTGGGCTGCGCTGCTGATTCTGCCCGAGGCCAGCCCTGAGCTGCTGCTGCTGAGATTGGACTCGTGGGATGGATGGTCCTTTGGGAGACACTGGGCCACGCTGATGCAGAGGGCTGAGCAAAGTCTCCCTGTTCGCCTCTTACCCTTTCCAGCCTAAATCGAAGCACTTCCTTGGCTCTGAATTGTCATGGTTACCGTGAGGCAGTCTGCACAATGCAGCAAGGGTTCATATCAAATGCTGGGGATGCCATAGGGCCCTAGGAGCCCTGGGCTTCCCTAGAGAGGTGCCTCCATTGAGTTTTCTATGAATGACTATGCCTCATACACACCTTGGGGTGAATCAGGTCCTCTACACTTGTTCAGCTCCTCGTCTGCTGCACACAGACCAGCCCTGAACTCCACTGGGTGCTTGGGAAGGGGCAATGGGACAGGTTTTGCCTCCCTTCCCCTCCCTTGCTCAGAGCTGAAACCAGGTCACCAGCTAACACAGCCTGGTCGGGGAGCACTGTGCACTGCAGAGCTCTAGCAGTGGAAATGCCATGTTTCCCCACAGAGAGCTCAAGTCAGCTCAGCAATCAGTTTGAATCATTAGAAATCATTTAAGTCACCCAGGAACTGCTTGTTTAGGTCTGTCCATCTTGCAGGTGCAGGGGATTGAAATATGACTACAGTGAACAGACATGCTGGGACTCTGAAAATACATATTGGCCTTCCCTAATCGGAGCTTGGCCAGATTTTTTCCCTCTGTACATGTTTACTCTGCAGGTTATAAACTGCAAAGATTGTGGCTTCCCATCAGTTTGATGAGCTCCTTGCATAGCGTGGCCCAGCTCTTGTGTCACAGCTTCTTGCAAGAAATACTTGGCAGTAATCATCTCTTGGCTATCCCTCCTTAGAAGCCCACCTCATCACAGTCCATACTGCAGTGCAAGAATGGGGAGAAGAACACTCCTATTTTCCAGGAGCTTTGATAGGAAAGGATTGATTAATTGATTGGTTAGTTCAAATTCTGTATAGTGGATACATGGCCTGAGTGGAAAAAAAGCAGTTATTAAGCAGGTACATTATTGGAGAGAGGAAATCAGAGAAGGAGGAATTAACTCACAGGATGAGGGGAGAAGAGATACAGACTCAGGGCAGGACCAAATTGTTGCTCTCTGCTGGAAGCCAGGATAACCCAGCTACGAGTCATGGAAATAGAGAAACTGAAATCCAGGGGCACTGCATAGGCACAGTCCTACTTCCCCAGATCCTTGCCAGGCATAGACCACCTGAACTCCTGCAAAAGCCTCCAGGTGGTGGGCCCTGGAGAGGGGCTGAGCAGAAGCCACCCCCAAGGGCAATTGCTGGCAGGAAGGCTGCCGGGTTTGCACAGAGCTGGGAAGCCCATCTGTGTAACTCCAACCAAACTCACCTGCCTCAGCTCGCAGGAGCCCCTAGCTGCATGTCTGAACACTCAGTGGGTCTCTCTCCAGGCAGGGAACCTCCTTCAATATTCCTTGGCCTCTGGAAAAAGAGTTCTTGGAGAAGGAAGAAGGGCCCATCTACTTCTCACCTCCAGCAGCTTCCCCACTGTGCTCCTCACAGCAGCTCAGATGCCCTTTCACTTTCAGTATGTCCTGGCCATTTAAGAGAAGGGAAGAGGCGGAGGAAAAACGCCAGGGGAGTTCCAGGATTTCAGGTTAATCATTTAACATCTAGATGCCAAGGTAACATCCGCACTGAAGGTGAAAGAGGGGGCTCTGATGGAGTAAAGTGCATGGGCGCAAGCTGCCATCCTCCATGGCTGAGTGCCGAGCCCACGGCTGCAGCTCAGCACTGCCAGGCCAGCCTTGGGGAGAGGAAATTCAGCATCTGTTTTTGCCCCTGTGGTGTGAAGCCCACAGGGGCAAAGAGGGGTTGAATACAGGGATTCAAAAGTAGCTTAGAGCTGCCTCAGGGAAACTGCTGCTCTTCAACGCTCATCACCACAGTTCTGCACCATTTCATACCCGAGTCATGGCAGCTCTATCCACTTAAGGATTGATAGACTTGGCTGAGGAGTTGGGAAGCAATGTGTATCCTGCTATAAACATCTTCATCTCTGCACTCTCTGTTTGTCTGGGGACACTTATTTCTACGAGAACATTGGCCCTGGATTCTTCCATCAGCACCATTGGGGTACATCAAAGGGAATTCAAAGTGGAGTAACAAAATATGTAGGTTCCTGGAAGGTTTAAACCGCTTTAAACACAGGCAGTTGGCTGGTTATGGGGCGGTTTAAGTGATTAACCCTTGGGAGCCTGCGGTGCAGGAGACACCAGACTTCCAGCTAGCCAAGGCACCAACGCAAAGCGAGGGGTAAATACAAAAGTACCACATAACCATAGCACTGAAGGCAATGTGTGTTTTGTCTTCTGAGCCTGCTAGCACCCTTCCCTGCCTGTGTGACAGGGGAGCAGGAAGGTGAGTAAGGGGTTAATATGGCAGATCAATAAATCCTTCGCAGTTTGGACTTTGTGCTGCGCAGGAACAACTGGCTTAAAAACTTACCTAAGCCTGGAAGAGCCTTAATGTCCAGGAGAGAGAAATCATGTGGCATGGAAATAACTATAATAAGGACCAACAAGGAGAAATAAAGGATAGGTGGGAAGAGCCCCTGATGAGGAATCAGGGACCCTGATGAGCATCTCCTGAGGTGCTCACACCCAAATGTTCCTGCCTGCAGCCTCTCTCAGCTACATGGCCCCAAGCTGCAGCATTTCCAAACTCCATTTAAATAGCAGAGTCCCCTGCAGCACTAAGGAAAACTGTGATCAGTTGTGCTTCAGCAGCCCTGGCAAGGTGACAGCGTGCACAGAGGGCAGGGAGCGTGCTGGGGTGTGTAGAGCCAGGAGGCAAGTTGTGCTGCGGAAAGTCCCTTGTGACACAAAATCCAAATAATACTCTTTCCTGACAGGTCTCTCATTTCCTCTCCACCAGGCATCTACGGGGCTTTGCTGTGCACTGCCAGGCTCGTCCCAGTCCTGCCTTGCCTTCCTGGGAGACGACAGCCACCCTACAAACACAGAGGTGGCTGAAAAACAATCCCTCCAGGAGCTCTGCCCCTCCACCCTTGCCAACCCTTGAGCTGATGGAAATGCCTTCAGGGGCTGTAGCTGACTCTGTGAGTTTGGCCCTACAAAGTCATACGTGTTTAAAAATTTACTACGGTATGGAGTTGTTTTCCATTTGTCTTCAGCTTGGGTGGAAGGTCACCACCCTCAAGCTAGCTGTGGGGTTAATGTTGTTTAAAAGTGAAACTTGAGGTTCTCTGAAATCTGAGGCTTCCAGGAGCTGGGGCTTCAAAGGAAAAAACACTGACTTTTGTAAGAGTCCATAAAAGGGTGAAGCCTGGTAATGCTGTAGCATATTTATTGCTTCCTACTCCCCTATAACATCCAAAGGAAAATATGCTTGAGAAGTCTTCCTTCCTTTAAGCCTTCAATATCAGCCCTTTCTTTTACACAGTTTTTCTCTCAGCAGTCCTGTGGTGGAACTGGTGAGTGGTCAGAGGACTTTGCACTGAAGAGCTCCTGGTCCTTGATGTCATGGGTATAATGGGTACCACATGGGTACTATCCCATTCCCAAGGAACCATGAAGCATTCCAGCTTCCCTGCAAGGCTCAGCAGACCCATGAGACTCTTTGTTGCCTTTCAGCCTTGAGGAAGGTACAGTCCTCTGTTGCCAAGCTCACAACCATGCTCTTTTAGTTGGAAATGTGTGAATGAACTGAAAGGAAAAGCAAATCCTCGTGGTAGATACCCACCAGCTATCTCCCTGGGTGATGCTTTGGGTTGTCTCCTCTTCAGCCCTTACTAATCCACTTACTGACATGGCAAGAGCAGAATAGCATCCTGGCTGTGCCAGCCTTCCTACGCCAGTCAGCACGTAGCTCTTGGTACTGTTGCTTGGCCCTATAGTCTACAGGAACATGTGTTCCCCCAAGGATCTTATCACCTGGAAGAAGCCTTGTGAAATGACCTTCCAACAAGCAGCCCCAGCCTAAATTCCTTTTGGGCCTCCCGGCACAATCGAGAGAACAGATTAATCATCCATGTGCCTGAAGGCTCAGGCATTGCTGCTCCCAGTCCAAAGTCAGTGGCCTCTTGCATTAGGCTGCAGTGACCAGGCTTAGCTGAACTCTTCCCACCAAGATAGCTCAGAGAAAAGGATGAAAAAGTAAACTAATGATCCGACAAGTTAGCAAACCCAGTGAAAGCACGAGTGCATCAAGACGGAGGCTCTTGGGGAAGTGGCTGCCGCAGTCTAGCGCTACACCCCAGGAGACACATGCAACATGGTTTTCATGGGAAACCAGGCTTGCTCTTAGCTGCCTGGGCTGTGTGGACTTGACTTCTTTTTTTCTGACTCACACTTTGTCCTGCAGAGATATCAAAGTGTTTAGCTCTAGATTATTAAAGTTAGCTCAATCTCTGCTAGCTGCTAATGGTGAGAATTGCTGATGTCCAGATGCCAGGACAAGGCAAGGGGAATGCAGTGGTGGTAGAGATCAGGTAGGAAACAGCAAATGATGTATGAACTGCATGTCCTAAATACCTGGATATTTCTGAAAATTTTGGCAGAGGGTGGGAGCCCAGATGGGAATGAGGCAGAATGGAGATTCTCTGTGTATTTTTGTAGGGCTTTGTAACCACAACCCAAGCTCACATATCACAAGCATCCGAACACTTACGGCTTTCCCCTTAGGAAGTGCAGTGATGACTGAGTGGGCCTTGGGGGTTTCCATGGAGACCCAGCCTGATTCCAGATCCAATTTGCTCAGTTTACAAGGAAAGAGATTTTTCTTTTTTAACTTCTTGCAGCAAATCTATTCTCGAGTCAAGCCCATTTCTTCCTGCCTCCTGTAGCCTGGCTGTGGAGGGGGTCCCTGCAGCCCTGGCTCGTGCTCTGCCACCCCCAGAGCTCTCCACACCTGCTGTACCTCTTCACTGCCCGCTTGTCCATCCAGCGAGCGAGCCCAGCACAGGGCAGAGTCGGACCCAATGGGTGCTCTCATCTGTCCCAGATCCACAAGCAGAGGAGACGCTCTTGGAGATGCCCCTTGCTGCCTTTCCTGCAATTACCCCTTATTCAGGACCCAAGTGTATGGCTGGGGTGAGGTTTCCATGAGAATGTAGCTGATTCTCCTTAAAGCAAAGTTCTTTTTTCACTAGATTATTTGAAGATAAGGATAGGAAGACTGATCATCTAAAAAAACGGTTACTACTAATCTCAGTTATCACTTGCTGGAGGCTCACTTGCATGAAAAGTGAACATTTTCTTGCATTATGAAATGGGGTTACATGCTGTGGGGAACACTTCCTACATATAGTGTTCCTCTGCTTTTCTAAAGCTTGCAGATTCACCTCACCAAGGTTTCTGTCCAGAACTGTGAAGCTATTCAGGAAAGAAAAAGGAAGAAATCTGAAGGTACTGTGTGCTTAGCTGACTCCCAAAGCAGGAATTTAAAAATAAAATCCACTGCACAACTCAATTGCACCTGCCAGGGTTGCCTTGCAGCAGTGCCAGAGGAAATGCTTCCCTGTGGAAAGCCCAGCATGGGCAAAATTAAATCCCAAATTAAAATGAAGGCCATAATTTAATCCAGTCCTGTGCTAACAACGAGGAAAATCCAGGGAGGTGCTAACTGGTGCTCTTGAACCTCCTAGCGCAGCAGGACAGGTACAGCAGGAAGCAGAGCTGGGAACTTTGTCCTCCCGCTGAGCCGCAGTTGTGGAGGGGAAAGGACTGTCGGGTGAAAGGCTGCAGGAAGCTCCAGAGTGTGGAGGCAGCTGGAGCTGGCGGCAGAGGAGCCCGTGCACCCTGTGAAAGCAGCTCATCCGCCTGCGCCTGCCCTGTGCTGGACAGTATCCAAACGGAGGAGTGTTTCTACGATTTATGAATATATCACCTTAATAAAAAGGAGCTTGGTTCCACCCTCCCCTCCTAGTGCAATGCCTGAAAACGACAGCTGGGGGTGGCTGCCAGCTGAAGACCCCTGTCAGCCTCACTGGCTCCATGGCCACTAAACAACACGGCAAGCTAGTTCTACCAGCACGGCAAGGACTTGCCCACACGAGGTTTATGAAGAACAAACCATTTCCTCCTCTCCAAAAAGCCCACAAGTGCTGATGCCGCTGAGAAGGTGAATGAGAATAGGTACATACTGGCATTTCCCCGGTGTCCCCCTGGCAGCGGTGTTGCATAGGCTGGACACAGGATGGGATGCTTCACCTGCCCCTATGTGTCCCCAGGAAGCAGCTCTGCTGTGGTCTGTCAGAGACTCGTGGTGGTGCTGTCTGCAGAGCATCTTCTCATGTTTGTTTTTAAGTAGTGGCGAGATGATGAGTAAATGGGTTGTAATTGCTTGTTGTGACAGCACAGATCCCAGATCCCCGTTGTGCTGCTGCTAGCCATTAGCTGGGGTCGCAGGGCCTGGCTGCGGAGCATCCTCAACATCTACATGTCCATTTATTGACTCCAGAAAGACTCTGCTACCCCACTGAGCAAAGTGCCTTCACCACCTTCATCACAGGAGCTGCGAACACAGCGCTAAGAGCAGCACTTTGTGCGTTACAGCAATCGCAGATTACCTGAATTATTATGCTGACCTTTATCATTTACCCTATGTGTTGTAAAAGTACTGACCTGATGCCACAGCTTTCCACCATGATGCAACCTCAATATCTTGGGAGGGATGGATTATGAGCCAACTGTTCTGCTGGGAGCAAAAGCACCTGCCTGCTATGTGTGTCCCTGCAGCTAGATGGCTGGTGCTGCAAATGTGTCACTAAGGGCCACAGCTCGATGCTGCCCCTGCTGCAGAGCTGGGCAAGTCACCTCTTAAGCCTAAGGACCTTGGAAAATAAAAATCATCAGAGTTTGAAGTAGTTTGTAAGAAATCTCATAGGCCTCTTCTTTTTTCCCAAGGAAAAATTTTTTTCCAGGTTGACATGAAGCTTGTTTTGATGGAGAAGGGAGAAAGGTAGAGGTTGGCTCTTGTTGATGTGCCAACGCTTTCTCCTGTCACCAGTGGATGCAGGTGAAACCTGAACGTCTGACCCCAGGACTGAACCACTTGAATGCTGACGTTTCCTTAGCTCTGGAGTCTGAAAAAAAAAAAAAAAGAGAGAGAGAGAGAACTAGCATTTTACTTAAATATCTATTTTTGTACTTAATTTTTTTAAATAAGTGTTTTTGAAGTTTCGCTGAAGATGTTGTCACTGAAATCATTATATTTCTATAGTGATTACAATGACTCCTTTTGAAGAGTAAGTCTCAGTCAGTCAGTGCTTAATTCACATATCAATGACTCCGTAAACCCTAAATCCATAAATCTTTTGAAACAGTTACAATCTACTGTGTCGGTGGGTGCCTGCCGGGGCTTGCTGGCGCAGAGAGTCTTCCTTAGCAATCTGCGGAGGAAGAGGAGCCTTTCAAGGCCAGACTGGTGCTGGGCTTAGCATAGAGCTGTGCTCAGCAGGGCTGTGGATGGCCAGTCGAGTTGTCCTGGACTAGTTCAGCTGCAATGTCCGGACTTGTTTCTGTCTTTCCTGTAATCTGTGGCGAGTCCTGCATCATCAGTCCAGCATCATCATTCCTGCCTGGCCAGCAAAGAGTCTGCATGGGGCTCGTGGGAGGCTGGTGGGGCCTTGCTGGCTTGTCTGCATTGGGGTATACTGAAATCCTGGTGCTGTTTTGTTTGGAGTGAGCCGTGTTATCTGGTTATTAAAGTTGCTGAAGGTGTCTGTCCTAACCGGTCATTAGAACATTTGCAAACCCTTTCTGCTGATGCAAAGCACTGTACAGCTTCTCTGGCTGGCTGGACTCAGCTAAATTATGCTATTGTAGACCGGTCCAAGGAGTATGTCCTCTCATTTCTTCAATGCTTCATGTAATCCCTATGGGAAAGTGTTAAGCAATGCCAGGATCTCTCTAGAAAGCAACCAAAGTGACTACAGCTCCTGAGGATGCCAGTGGGAAGGGCTCTGCTCACCCCTGGCTGGATCTGACCTTCATATGAGGGACTCGAGTAGGTAATTTTTTCACTCCCAAAGTATCCTGAGATGTTTGAAAGCATCTGCCTGTTGTATTTACAACAACGGACCCGGACCTTTCAAAACGGACCCGTTGATTAACATTTTTTTAAGTCAGAGGGGATTTATACAGCCATATTTTGAAACTTCTTAATATGTGGGGCTATAATAGAGCCTTAATTGCAGTAGCAGAACAGGTGCTGTTGCAAAAATGCTGCTTTTTCTTTTTTTCTTCTCTAGTGTTTAATTGGATTTCAAGTGGTGACAAGGGCACAATGCATTGCTCACATGCACTGGTGGGTTTTTGCCCCTCCTTTCTCTGTCTCTGGCAAAAAAAAAAAAAAAAAAAAAAAAAAGGTATAAAAAAATCTTAGGAAGAAACAGTCTGCAGAAGAGTCAAAGCTCCAGGGTCACCACCTGCCACAGTGGGGCTGATGGAGGCTTGGTGCTTGTTTGTGCAAGGTCTGAATTTTCATGTGCATTAGCATGAACCCACAGCTTCTGTAGGGTGAAAGGAGGAGATGTTGCATGGCTCTATATTAGTCTTGGCAGCGGGTTCGTGCCCCAGGGTGCCAGGGCTGCTGTTGTGTGTGTGGGTGAACTTGTCTGTCCCCCAAGGTGCTCTTGCAAAAGCCTTCCTGCACTGGAGCCAAAGCCCAAAGGTGAATGATCTGCTGAATTGTTTTTATCTGATCCAGCGTCTAAACCCTGGCAGCTTTGCACCTACAGAGACAAAACTTTCTTCTAACTTTGAAAGCAGAGGCTTCAGGTTTGACAAAACCAAAAGAGTGCACGATGCATGGAAAACACACACCTTCTCCTCTCGCCTGGACCACACAGCATCTCAGGAGGGAGAAGGAATCAACTGCCAGCCTGAGGGATGCTGCATCCCACCTTTCCATCCATTGCATAGAAAACATGCATGTGCATGCACTTAGACAGGTTTGCCATTCCCAGACTTGCATGTGTGTGACAGCAAAGGGCAATAGACTCTCAAATCTCCCTTCATATGAACTCTTGTAGGGAACATTTTTCCCTCCTGCCATGTTTTTATCTGTTTCCTTCCTTTCTTTTGCAATGCTATAGAGCTAGAAGTGGGAGAGGACCAGGGCGTGAAAATCATTTTGATTTTCTTCTCTGATTTACAGTGGTGAGAAATCTTCTATTTTCCTGGGGTCTGAAACTCAGTCTGCCGCTGCCCAAAAAGTCCTGCAGAAATTAAAAATAAAAAAGAAAAGGTCAGGGGAACAGGTTTATGACTCTGATTTCCTCTTGCTTCATGAAAGGGGAGGAAATCCAGCACTCAGACACACAGGAGGGAATAGGACAGAGGTCTCTCAAGGCCACATAGCCCAGGTCCCCAACTGAGAAAAGACCAAGCGGTTGTCCTGGTCCTGGTCATCCAGTGATTGCCAAAGCAGAGCTCAGGAGAGCTTCAGTAAACAAACACAAACCTGTTTTAACTGTGAAAACTCCAAGTTGATTCTTCCATTTCTTTGTTTTCTAATCAGCTATTTGAGAGCTCTTTTACTGGAAGGAGAAAATAAGGATGGGAAAACAGGACAGTAAGGGAGAAAAGAGTATAAATCCTCTCTCTCTACTCTTTCAAATAGCAACTGAATTGGTAAATCCCATTTTAAATCCAAATGCAAATGTCTTCTCTAGCCTTATAAAAACAAAAGGGTAAACAAAGAAGCCAAATTTGTATTGCTTCTGAGGCTATTGCACATTTGTGTCCTGCATTTTAATTTTCTCTCTGTCTTCATCTGCTAAATTAATGCTGAAAAATGTTTGGCCTCACAGTGATTATCTTTGTATCACATCACAGAGCAGCATGATTTTTTTCTTTTTTTCCCCTCTACTTTGACCTATTAAACACTTCTTTCTACTATATTATTGTCTGAAAGAATATAACCAACAAGACTTCAAATTTCCCTATTAAACTTCTCTCATTTCCTTTTTTTTCAACGTCACATTCTGAAATGCAATTCATCCTCTTGCCAAACTGTGATTACGAGCTCTGAGTTATTCAGCGCAAGTGGTGTTCAGCTTCAGATTTACTACACGCTGCCTCCTATTGTACAGCCCGCCATGCTAAGACACTATGCAGAGATGAAAATAACCCTCCCATAAACCACAATTTGGGCCATTACATGCAAATCAATAATCGCACTTGTGTAATTGCTAGAACTGTACCTTCTCTCTCTCCACCCCTCTAGCAGCATTGAAATAAGGGGATAGTCTTTATTCCTGTGAGTAACCTCCCCAAAATCTAAGGATTGCTCCTGTTTGCGCTCGCTACTTCTAAAATTCTTCCTGCGTTTTGGGCAGATCAGAGGGTGTGAAGTCAGTGAGGATTCCTCGCAAGCTCACCAACCCCGGTGAGAGCAGAGCTGGATACCAGCAGGCACCTCTTGGAAGCTCCCTTATGCATCAAGTCAGACTTCCACGTGTGGATGTTGTAGCATCCAAATGTAACAGGAAAAGTCAACAGATCTGTGAAACCTAAGCACAAGAGTCAAGCATCAGCATACGCAAAATAATATAACTGCATTTAACTGCTCGCCTTTACCTGCTACATCATCTGTGAAACTCTGAGGAGCAGCTTCGGGTGACTGGTCCTCATTACATTTGCTCATGTTTGAATACAATGGTCAAGAGTCAAGATAGTTAATATGATAAGAACTGGGACTTGGCCCTGGAAGTTGACCAGGAAAAATTAATGTATCCTGTTTAGTGCTGTCTGCAGCCAGCTGTTGAGTCATGACCCACATCACATCCTTGAACTTAATTGACCAGGAGTGTGAGTAGATAAGCAGTGTGAAATGATGCAAGGCAAGTCCTAGGGGAACCTTTGTTTGGTACAGAAGTCTGTGCCTCTGTTTTTTGATTTACATTGAAATCCACAGAAAAATGGGATTTAAAAAGTGTGCAGGTAACGATTCTTTTCCTTATTATGAGGTAGTGCGAGTCCATAGGCTGTAAAGGTATATCCTGGATTCAAATGACCTCATACAACAAGGGAGGTGAGAGTTGGATGAGGAACTGAATGCAGTGGCGGGCGTCCCTCTGGCCATGTCTGCTGTCATGATGGCAAGTGCGCAGCCCCCTTCTTGCAGATCCCTCTGCCATAACAAGTCTTCAACGTCTCTCTCCGTCACTCACCTGCAGCTGGAGAGTGGTCTGTGCCTGCTTCCTATCCTTGTCGCCACTGTGTGTCTTCCAAATAAACAGCAATGTTGACACAACGAACAGTTGAGTTTATGGGCACAAGTCACTCCTGCACCATTCCAGCTGAGAGCTGTGCCAAAAACTCAACGGCTGATACCAGGATGCAATGCCAGGAGTGATTGCATTTATCTGAATGTACCTCTTTTTTTTTTTTTTTTCCATAATGCTTAAAAGCCGTGAGCCTCAATAGACAAGATCATACACAGCTACACAGAAGAGGTGTGGGAAGCTGAAGGTCACATTCACTGCCAGAGAAACACTAGCAGACCCTCCGTCCCAACAGGCCAGACCATGTGTTAATGCAGTCCAGCAGCTGGTAGCACCAGGGCAGGTGTTGGAGCTTGAGGCCATGCAAGGTCCGGACACGGAGCAGGGAGGATGAGCAGAGGCAGGAGCAGGGGTGTCGAGGCTGCAGAGAGTTGTCTATTAATAAAAAAGAGGAGATGCTTTGTGTGCTTATTCAGGAAGGGGCACAGTGAGAGATGCTCTTCTAAGGGAACCATCGTGCACCTGCCCAGTCCTCTTCCCCTCTGTGCTCCCTGATCCTGTAGTAAGTGAACGTAATTTCAGGTCTACCTAAGGACCCAGCAGCTGATAATCAACGTGAGAACTGGAGTTCAGCTGTAAGCCTGCAGGGGGTCGGCTTGTGCCACCACATGGATATGACCATGGGAGTTTCACACCCTGTACCCACCCCTGGGGACATGACATTTTGGAACTCTACTTTGGCACTGTGTGGAGCCCAACTCTGTTCTTCAAATCTCTTAACAACCCTTCTCTTCAAATACTTCCAGAGTGACCTGATTTCCCGCAGAAGAGGCTACAACATCCCCCACTTCTTGAAGCTGGGTAGCTTCTGGTCCCAAAAGAAAAAGCAAAGTGCACTAAATTTAGGCAGATTTTCAGCTCTGCCTACAGCAGCCAGCAAGGCTAGGCATAGCAGCACTCCTGTTTTGGCAGATCAAGACTTTCTTGTGTTTATGATGAACACGTTCTTATCTGAATTTGTCACCAGTTTGGACAACTAACCCCATCCCAGCATCATGCCAACGCACCTACATCTGCTCCACTTGAGGTCCTTGGGCTACTGGGGTGGCACTCGGAGGTAAGGGAGATCAGAAGGGGTAGGACCAAATAGGGGAAAAGGCAGGAATTTAACATATTTTGGGGGAAAACAACAAAACAAAACAACAAAAACAAATAAAAAACACAAACAAACAAACAAAAAAGAAAACAAAGACAGAGGAAAACAAACTAAGGGAGCCACCAGAAATAAAAAGCTTTCCAGAGAGAAAAGAGAATAGATGGGAAGACAGGAAAGAATGAGTGAGCAAAGAAAGAAGTACTGAGAAGTCAAGGAGGGGTTGAGAGAAGACTAGGCAAATATTTAGCACCTTGCATTAGTTCTCTGAAAATTGTGCACGGGGGCAGAGCGCTGTGGATTACTGAAGCATAGCACCACAATATAGTGGGTTGCCCACTAAATTACCATTCAGAGAAGCTCTTGGCTTAGACTTGCTGCTGCCATGAGGAGAGGGATGTGCAATGAAAAACAGATCTATGGGGAAGAGGGTTGAGATTAGAAATTCCATTATATTCTTGGCACTTTGACATTTTTCCTCCCCTTTTGTGAAATCTTAAGGGAGTGCTGCCTACTCTTGCAATAATAATAATAAAAAAAAGGTAGCATATGAGTTGGCATGGTAACTTCATCTACTAAGTAACTAACACGTAGGATTTGCTTCTTGATGGAGAATAATAATGTCAACAGCCCCCAGGAAGATGCTTTCTTGTGACTGACTGCCTATTGCTGAGTGGTTTTCATCTCTTTGTGTGAAGCAGCCTGATCTCAGGATGTGCTGAACACCCTGAGCATTCACTCGCGCTTAGTGGCCTTGGTGAGACTCATGGCCATGTAGGGACAGACCTGCACAACTCTGACACTGGAATACGCATTTTCTGACTTCCTCCACTACACCCACACATCAGCATTACTTGATCACATCCCCATGCCCAGGCACCAGTTAGCATTTAACAACCCTTATTCCTTGGTTTGGATGAACAGTCTCTAAAGAGGATGAGTGGTCCAAGATTAGCACACCTGTAGCCTAGCCATGGGGTTTCTTGCCCCCTGTCTCCAGCTGTTTCTGCCTGGACTCAGGGTGGTTTGGTAGGAGCCAGGGACAGGCTGTTCTACCTAGGCTGGCCACTCTGCAGCTCCCTTGTGGATGGGGAGCAAAGTGCTTGCTCAGACACCTCATTCCCCTCCCTGGCTGCCAGGGGTATCCCACGGTTCCCGCACAGATGCTCCAGGCAGCCTGTTGTCCCAGGGAGGCTGCCTCTGGCACAGCAGCTCCCGTAATCCCCATTCCTGGCCCATTCCCTGCCCATGGGCAATGGTCAGGCAGGCTCTGTCCTCCCTGAGCAGAATGGACCCCTCAAGGGGGCACGGACCGAGTGATGCTCCCTCTAGTTCTGTACAGGGCAAGTGCCCAGACAGGGAGAACATAGCCATACTTAGTAAGCAGGGGCAAGGCAGAAGGCAGAAGGTGGAAAATACTTGTTGTTACCCATTTTCAAAATATGCAAAAGAAGCAGCTTGATACTTTACTTTGACGGCGTTTATGGCTGGGGATTAACTGTACAGCTGGACTCCGTGCATCAGTCCACCCGTCTACTTCTCTGTCCTGCATTTTGTTCTCCAAGAGAAACAAGCACTATGCAAAATGTGAGAAAAATGCACTATGCAAACAAGTGAGCCTGCCTGCATGGAGGTGAACGAAAGACTCACAGCTCAAAGGGGAACTGTTCTTTCCCTAGCTGTGTTTTCGAGTCCCCACACATAAGTCTCATTTGGGTACTGGTGAGGGGAGAGCTGCTACTCTCCTTGCTGGGGCACAGGGAATCATCCAGGGAGAGCTTTGCTTTCCGTGGTGTGACTGTTCTTGGGAGCTGGCTCTTCTCACATCTTGTTTTTAATTCCTGTGTTCTTCAGCCTTTCCTTTACACAGGTCCCACGTAGTTTATTTTGATCCTAGTGAGTACACACTGTCATATAGGTGTAAAGATGATTTAGATCAGCACAGCTTATTTTAAAAGTGTATGAAAGTGGCCACGCAGGATATGACCAGAGGTCCAACCAGTTCAGTGCTCTGTCTCAGAGTGGTCATGAATGGATGCTTAAAGAAGAGAGTAAGAAGAAAGCAAACATGTGAGAACCTCCTCCAACCTTCAACCATTTTCAGTTCAGGGGCTTCGCGAGCTGAATGTGATTTATGCTCTCAACAGCCTTTGTAGGTTCCATCCTCTCTCAGATAAATTAATACACAGCTGAAAAAAGACATGCTGTAGCATACACAAACTCTTTCTAGGTCAGAGTTTGTCCACTTTTCCCAACATATCAGCTGGTATGATAACAGAAATGATATCTTCCTAATTCCCAACCTCTCAGCCTGAGCCTGTTCTTACTTTAACACAGCTACCTCTTGCCTATTTAAAATAGCTGAGTGATACTCTCCTCAAAGGAAGAGTTGTAAGTGTTAGCGTCTAGTCCTCAATGGCGCAATAAAAAGATACTGCACTTTAGGTAACTGTTTTGCCTAAAGGAGTCCTAGTAAAATCAATGGCCCTTTTTTTTTTTTCTAAAGTGAGCAAAAAGCTCTAAGGCCCTCTATTTCCTCCACTGATCAGTGACTCAGAAATACTATTCAGTGCAAATCTCTTCCCTACAGAGCTCCATTTATATTCTCTATCTGTTTTGAAGAATCGGCTAGCAAGAGGCAATAGCAGTCACTGTGGGATCTCTCCTTTCCACCCCTGCTTCTTTTTCCAGTCTCCAAAGAGAGTCTGAGGCAAGAAGGGTTTTGTGAGAGTTGCTTCATTGTTTTTGAATGAGAATTGCAAGTGCAGCCTGCACCTATTTCAAACCCCAAGGATTTGGCAGTGGCAGGATCCTTGATAGTGGCAGCACCTCTGAGGTGCTCCCAGGTTATCTCTGGTTGCACACAGAGACCCTCCAGCCTGGCTACGTCGTTGCAAGAGCCTTGCGGAAGAGAGGAGTAACCTGGGGTGCCTCCAGTACAGGCAGTGCCTGTGAATCGATTGACTGCGGGGGCTTCGTCTCCCTGGGAAAAACGTGGGCTTAAAGAAAAGAGAGAGACAGCGAGAATTCTTTGTATTTACTTTGTGACAATCACATAGTAATGCAAGAGGAAGAAAAAAATGTTAAATTATGACTCATCCGAGTAATGGTGCCTCCTCCCGCCACTTGTGAGTGCTTCTTGGTGATCCCGGTCGAGGTTCCTGGCTCCATGTGTCATCACGGCGCTCAGAGGCACGATGCACCAGGCAGATGGTGATTCAAAGCAGAGATGTGGGAGGCAAACAAAGGAGGTTTGACTCTCTCTGCTTAGTGATTTATTCCACCTCAAAGAGCAGGAAACAGGCCATGTAACACAGACGTGTCCAAAGCTGTCACGCAAGATGGTGACATTTCTGGCCTCTGGGAAGGAGGCTGGCTACAATGGGCAGGAGACTACAAGGGGCAGGAAGCTACAATGGACAAGGAGGTCTCGATTTGCTGGTGAGGATCCTGCTGAGCCTTTCAGCAGCAGCCCTGCTGAAAGATCTCACACCTTCTTCCCAAGAAGAAATCATTGTTCTCATTGCAAGCGACACCCTGAAAGTGCCACAGTATAAACTGATAGCTGAAGAGGGCTCATAAAAGTCACATTACTTTTGGAGGATGGGAAGTGATACAAAGCAGCTGAAATGCTTCCAGGATTTTCCTTGTGCTACTAAGAGCTTCTCAGGGTTACTTTTAATTGATATTAACGATAAATATATGTTGGTGATCAGCTGTTGATTTCCAGATGAAGTATGCAATCTAACAAAGCTCATTAATTATGGTCAGTGCAGAGCCTGCTATTATTGCCACAACCACAGCCACAGCTGTGTGGCATTGCTAAAGCCAACTAGCCGAAGAGACATGTGTGAAGTCTTGAGTGTACTTTAGGAGAGAGCTGAGCCAAGTCCTACCTCACTCCCTGGAGAGTAATTTGCTCTTATTTCTGGTGGGAGAAGGCGGAAGATCCTTAGGATACTCTAGGGGTGCTTGTGGGGCAGAGGATTACTTGCCTCTCTCCTGAGGTTGTTGTGATCCCAGTGGCCAAGCATCCTGTTGGCAGGAGGAGCAGAGCGCACAGAGCAGTATTTGAATCCTGTCTGCTATAAGCAATGGTTTTGTCTATTTTCCTCTGTATGGGCTTGCAGTGCTTGCAGTGACCACTGTGAGGGTGGCTTTGCTGCTCCCGTGGTAGGTCTGCTTGCTTCCTTCATGGCAGACCAGGTAAGAAAAACTCAAGTTTTTATAACTGGGTTTTGAGGTCTCCTTGCAGGTAGGTTGTGCTCTAGAGCCTTGTGCAGTTACTTTCCTCTCTTCTAAAGAGCTGTAAAAACAGTAGTGGAAATGTGTCTGTAGCTGGTTTCTGGCGCTGTGCTGCTATGAGTAACAAATGCCAAACAAGTGTGATATCAATCTATTTTAGAACAAGGTCACACCATTCAGAGGAGAAAAAAAAAAAAAAAGAGATGTTTTTTGCTGCTGGAACCATTTTGATTTATGTCCCATTCAGGCTGCTACAGTGGCCTCTTTGCATGGACTAAGACCCTGTCCATTCCAGGGCTATTTGCAGATGACCGAAACACTCTGTGTCTGTCAACAGATGCACAGATGCAAGGAGGCCTAAACGTCAAGTTGTGGGCACTTTAACGCCTGCCCATCCCCATGAAAACTGGATTAGTGCGAATTTTTCTTACTGCTGTGTATGTGTTTACTTTTGAGTTCATTTCACTCTGAGTAACTTCTTCCTCTCTTGCTAAAGCCAATGTTTTGCCAGAGATTCTTAAAATGTTCTGTGAATGAGCCCAAAGAACAGATTTCCTGGCTGATGTAAACTGGCAAGACTCTTCCAAAGTCAAAAAAATGTTAAGAGACAAAAATTTTGGATTGGTATTAAAAAAATCTTACAAGTCTGTAAACTATTCCATAAAGTTGTCCAGCCACGTTACCTTATGAAGTTATATAAGTGTCAAATAGAAAATGTCTTAAATCTTGTATCCTTTTGCTTTCCTAAGAGTAACGCTATATACCATGTGACACAAATAATGTCAATGTACTTATTCAAAAGCTAAAAGGTTGCTTTAAACATTACATTTAATATAAGTTTTTTTTTTTTGGTTTTGCTAATTTTTTTTTAATATAAAGTGAGGCTTTTTGGCCACATGGGTTAAATACCTATGTGGACAGCTAAGACTCTTTATTACCACCTCCATAATGATAGTATTGGGAGACAGGACACAAGCCTGAGGCATGGCAGAGTCTGAAAGCTGTAACAAGGGGGTCAGAGCAAGACAGAAAAGCAGAAAAGCCAGGCAGCATTTAAGGGCCTTGCTCATACCACAGCACAGGGATCTTGATATTTGAGATAAGATCGGTCCTGATGTTCCTGGTGAGCTCCATCCATCCTGATATCATTCTGACACATCTTACTTGCTAAGTGCAGGAGGCAGATTTTGTCCCTGACAGCTCATGCCATAATGGACCAATTCTTTGGATTTTCATGAACTACTCTCTTGCAATACACTGCTTTAGTTGTTTCTATATTGCAGAGATTACAGTGGGTTAACTTGGTTTTGGAGTTTGCCTAAAACATAGTTTATTTAGAAATCTTATAGCCCAACTCTGGTAGAGTATACCCAGGATAAATTCTCCTCTCCTGTGTTGTTTGCACAGATGTGAGCAGACTTTGCACAATAAGACAACAGAATTTTTCATTATTTCTGACCATTTTATTTTGAACAGCTGGCGCAGGCATTCACAATAAAAACTTTTTAACTGCTGTTGGCTAAACTTACCTCTCTTCTAAAACTCTGACCTATGCTTAGTGTAGTATTGCTAAAGAGCTACAGCATCATTCTAATGGTGCTGAAATTTCCTTGCTGGCCTTCAAAAAGGTGTTATTCACCTTTTGGAAAATATATTGTGGAAATATATTTTGGAAATATATTGTGAATGAAGATACCAAAGCTGTTGCCTTGGTGAGTAACTCCACTAGAAATGCTCAAGGATCATATTTCTAGGAGATGGTATCACTTGAGGATATACTGACTTTTATTTGCTTTGATTTGAAGATCTGTTTACTGCTAACTTCTTCAAAGCAGGTTGTCTGTATGCTGTTGCATTTTGTATGTCAATATTTGGGAGATAACTCTTAGAAAAGCCCAGATTTCCATCCATGCTGTCCATACCTCAACTTGTAATTCCCATGACAAAGATTTGTTCTCTTAAAGAAATGAAAATTGATTCCAACTCTGAGAAGGAGAATCATTTGTTTCTTATATCCAACAGTAGCTCTGAACACTTCTTAATTCATGAATGGTATTTGGTATTTGCAGGAGGGCTGTAGGGAATTTAGATAACTAAAGACTTCTAGTAGAACAAAACATTCATCCTGAAAGAGATAAATGAGGGGAATGCAAGAGATGTAGGAAGTCAGGAGAGGCAAGGAAAGAGCTGACTGTGAGTTGATCACTCACTTTTCCTTATTGTACAAGAACTAAGGATCATCAAGGGTAATTATTCCATGGCTGGTTCAAAATGCTGGATGGGGTAGCTTTTTACACAGTATACAATTCAGCTGTGAATTGCATTGCTGGGACAGCTGAAGCTGACAAAAGCTTATCTGGGCTCAGAAAATGAGTAGGTAGACATAGAAAATGAAAATCCATTGAAGGCAACTAAACGCACAGATGCTCTCCTGGCTCAATAAGCCAGAACTTTGTCAAGAACAAGTCACAGAACACTGGGCTGCGGAATGTGAGAAAAGTATCCCCGCGGAGGGGAAAAATCACTGTATACATGTTCTATACCTGTGTTCTTACTCTAAATGTCTGCTGTTTGGGCCAAGACGTAGAGTTAATGGACCTTCAGTGACTGCTATGAAGTCTGAGAATATCTGTCTGCCTTGTCAAAGATTTTCTGAAAAAATAATATAAAATGGGCATGTGATAGCTGCTTTTCTTTCATTCCTTTGAATGATGTGAAAATATGGTCAATGCAAGAATAATAGAATAAAGCCCAAGTTGTGTTGAAGGTTTGTTCTTGACAGCACTGTGGGTTCTGTTTAGTGCCATTACACAAAAAGTGTTGCCTTGGAACAGAGGATGCTGCATTTCCATTTGGTTGTTGTTGCAGTAGTTTAAATCTTACTGTTCAGGAAATTTTGAACTTTTTTCCTCTGTATTTTCAGGGGTAGATCCCTTTCACAGGTTCATCTTAAGAGATATAACAATGTTTTGAAGCTTTCTTTACAGAGCTGCTTGAAAAGAATGGTAGTAATTTTATCATGGTCTGTTGCTCTGTGAGTCTTTAATTTGTTGGTAATTGTTTTGAAGTCCTCTAAGGTGATATTTCCTCATGATTAATATCAAATTAAATCTATCTGCTGATAAAAGCAGGTTATCTTTCAAGTGGTATCAGTTTAACATAAAAAGTGTGTTTAATATTTTGTCTTTCATAGCTAGAAAGCCTATTTCCATGTCAGTTTTGACTGAGCTGCTGTAGTAGCAACTATCAGTTGTTGTAAGTTATAACCTGTAAGTCTTTAAGGTTAGCCATAAGTTCCTTTCATATGTGTTTTTTTAAGATTTTTCTTCTCTTATCTGTTGGTATGAAGGACACAAGGAGCAACTTGTTTATTTTCGTGAGGGATTCTCTCACAGTATGCTGCCAGTTTTTTCATGTTTTCCCCTCTGTCCTCAGGAAATCATAATACACTTTGCAGTATTCACATGTATGTGCTTGGCATGCATTACCGAGAACTGCTTCCAGTGTGAATAAGGTATATGGTGGCTGAAAATCAAGTTTTCCCTTTTGCTTGTTTATTTTCTTAATAAAAAAAAAACATGGGAGAGAGAAGAAACACTTAGGTTCCTGGCAATACAACCCACAACTGCCTGAAAAAGTTGACCTGGGAATATACACGTAGCATTTTCTTGTGAGTAGTGAAAGTAGAAAGAAATATTTTAAACGTATCTATTTTTTTAATTTGTTTTTGGCAAAGTTGTAGTGTCTAGTTCTAATGCACAGACCAATTCCCTACAGCCCAATACACTGCTTATTTCACCCTTGTCTTCCTGTCTTTGCACAGCCACCTTGCCCCTGAAGGGTGTTCTATTGTAAACCTTGATGTAGCAAAGTCTCTGAGCGTCATGATAACACTATCATCTTCATCAAGCTTTGCCGCTCAGGAATGGTGTAGGATGATTTTGGCCACATAATCCATTTCAGGAGTCTTACATGTGCTGCAGCTTTTTGTAGAGCATGGCTCTAAGTCAGGGCACTTCCTCCTCCTCCTCCTCCGAGCGGCCTTCCTGGGATGATCATTGCTTCCTGTTCTTCAGTTTGGTGCAATCTGCTCCTGGCTGTCTGCACTCTCACGCTGAGCATAACAGTTCTCTTTCCATCTCTCCTATGACTCGAGCTGATTTTCCAGCTGGTGTCTCTGTAGATGCAGTCTGGAAAACTATCTGTAATAAGTCTATTGCTCCAGGCTTGCTCTTTGAGATCCTGACTTCTGGCCAAGTTTGATTAGGACGGATCAGTAGAGGGTGACCGAAGATGGGCAAGCTCTGCTTCCCCTACCTTAGTAATGTTTTCTGACAGGTTGAGCTGGAAGGCTTGCCCCCTGCCTAGGATCTAGAGCTGAGAAACTATTTTTGCCCCATGTATGTGCTTTTATCTCCCAGACCATTGCCTGTAGCCGGGATGGAAATTCTCCTGGGCCCTGTGTACCTGGAGTGTGAGGAGTGAGGGTTCATCCACTATGCTTAAATAAAATGGAAGTCCTGTGTGCTCTTTTCACTTACACTTATGGCAACAGGAAGAAATAGCAAAGAACATGCAAGGCTAAGAAGAAATGGGCACTTGGTTGTCTTCTTGGTTGTGTGAGGATGGTATGAAAATTGTTTTGTTTCTCGTTTTTACATTAGAAATTCAGGTCTTGTCTACCCTGTTTGTTTTTCTTTCACTGAAGAACTAATAGTATTATGACAGTGCAAGTAAAAACTGACGAATTTGGAGTAGAATTGCTTTTCCTACAAAATGTTTTAAGCAGCCTGTATTTAGCTAACATTTATCTAACTCCCATTCCTAACCAACAGTTGGAAGAGAAAATCTTTGCAGTTCAACACCTCCTCCTCTCCCCTGTTCACCAGAAGCTGCAAAACCTCCCACTCTGCTTCTCTAGCTCTTCCGAGGAGACCTCTGCCAAAACACAACTTGATGTTTGATTTTTTTTTTTAAGAAAAAGCAGAAAACAAAACAATTTCAGCCTCTCTCTCTCAAAGAATCAGAACAGGGCACAAGTCCAAGCTTTTTTCCTTTGCATATTTCCTCAATGTGTACTCTCGCAGAGGCAGTCAAGGCACTCTGCTGCATGCTCTACCCACCAACTCTGCTACAGCTCTCCAGCAGGAGTGATACCAAGGCTGTATCTGAGGCGGATCTGTTCTTTAAGCAGTCTTTGGAACTGGGATGTTTCCAAGCTCCTGAGTATGCAACAGTGAACGAGATCTCGTCTTTGACAGCTCGAGATGAACTCTCTAGTATTGCCACCAGCTAGCAGTAAAGACTTCAGGTCTCCCTTGTAGTCAATGTTTCTGCATCCGTTAACTGTTTACCATGTTATTCATGGGTGTGGGGGCTTTTCTTGGAAGCAGAGTGTGGTTAGGCTTTCCAAGGGTGGCTGGATGCATGGACAAGTGCATGGAAGTGGCAGGCAGTTTGTCCCACATGACTGCCCCACAGAATGCTCCTTCTCTTCAGAGCCTCTTTTACTGCTTTTTCCTGCCTAGAAACCCTTTTCCCCAAACCGCCTAATCAGTTGGGAAACTTCACTGCAACCTCCTAACTATGCACAGCAGCCAGACTTTCTTCCTCCATGCCAAGCAGAGAAAATTAAATACTGCTCACGCTGTCATGCAGACAATGTAAATGTCGAAATGGCAGAAAGGACCCCCAAAAGCTTTCCTCCACAAGTTGCTTTACTTGCAAGACCCCGCTTCCAGGAAGGCTGCTATCTCTTTCAAGCTTTTGATAGCCCCAGATGGGCAAGCAGCTTCATAACCCTTGGTGTGCAGCTGTGCCTTGCATAGCCAAAGCTGCAGGGACAGTCTCAGATAACGCACAGCTTCTCTGGCACATGAGCTCACCTCTTCCCCCTGAGTTTCTGGAGGTCCTGTGGAATGCCGTAGGAGGCGTCCTTGAATGAGAAGCCTATGGTACATGCATAGGTAAAAAAAATGCCCGAACTGCCCCACTGACATTTGAGACGATGGGTGGGAGCATGAGGATGGTCTGAACAGATTCTCCAGAGATACTTTCTCTGAAGGTCCAATTCCCCAGTAAGGCATTACAAGTAGAAAGTGGCTGCTGCTGCTGCCTGTGAGTTGAAAATTCTCTGGAAATCATGTTGATAACTACATTATGAGTAAAGTGCAGGGATGGAGCTTTGTCCTGACCTACTTTACAGTCTACAGTTTGCAAAGAAAACTTTCACACTTTACAGATGCTGGGAGAGTGGTAAATAAGGAAAAGGACCTGACACTGGGTATAACCTGTTGATACATAGGTTGAAGAAGGACTTTGTTTACACCACTGTAGCCATCTATAGAATCTTTCATCTAGAACTAAAAAAAAAAAGCGAGGATCAGGCATCAGCCTACGATCTCAGAGGTAGAAGACTTGCCTTGTACAGTCAGCGAAGAGAGAGAGGTCCTTTGAGGGGGGGACTCAGTTTCTCTGCTGCCTGTCGAGGCAACATAGAGCAAGTCGGCTTCTGGTCTGGACACCTCAGAGCAGCTAAGGGAAGGCGGCATCCCATGGCATGTCTACCTGTGTTGGGAAGGGGCTGGTGGTGCAGGAGGTGATTGATGACTGCATGCCCACATCAATCTGCCGCTGTGCAGGCCATGTTGTTCTGTAAATTGAATTGTCATTAACCTTTGCACTATTAACTTCCTCTCATCTATCCTAATTATGATCGGAAGAGCAATACACACAACTGTTCAAAAATAGCGAGCTGGCGTGTACTCTAGATCTAGCTTGAAAACAGAATGAAAATGCAGTTCCTTTCTGGAACAAAATCAAGACCTTTAAGGCAGATATAACTGGAAAGCTCTGAGAAGAGTCTGGCCCAATGGTAGACTTGTTATGATGGGGATTTTCCATATGGGAGGCTGTGGTGCAAATTCTTCCTCTACCCAAACTGAGACAGTGACTTGCACTTGGGTTTCTTGCAGAGCTCTTTGCTGTTCTTGTTTTGACAGAAAATCATGTCCTGGGTGACAGAGATATTTCCAGACAAGTTTTAGTAGATGCAAAAAGTAATGAAGTATTTACTGGGAAGGTGGTGCTTCATGACCATGTAAATGCCTTGTCAATTTTTGATGCATTTTTTGATCTACTTTTTGTGGGTAGCTCAGATTCTCTACCCTCCCTCCTGCAGGGTGACATATTGTGAAGGCTATATGATATGGAAAAATATTGAGGAGCAAAAACTTCTCTCTAACAATTTGATTATTAACCTTTTGACTTTCTCTCATTTACAGAAAGGAGGAAAAAAAAGTCACTATCAAACCAAAAATGCTATCCTGAAGCTAATGTAAAGTTTTGTTATTTTTTAGAAAATGTAGGGTTTTTTTTTTTGTCAACTGGACTTATCAACTGACCTCAGCATGTCTTGATTTGGATCAGAATATGTAAAATTTAAAGTTCACTGAATATATTTCTTTGACCTGTTCTAGCTAAAATCTTGCTGTAAAAGAGGCTAAGAGAAAAAGTGAGCAGAAATTTCCCTCAGATCCTGTCCGTGAGCATGGCTGAGCTGCGCACACAGTGAGGAGGAGTATATGGTGCTCAGGATGTCAGGAAGCAGAGTGGGTGTTGCACGCTCATGTTCATCACACTCATTAGTGACCTGCACAGGAGGGTAAGGTCAGCGCTAGCAACGCTCTGTACTTAGTTTAGCTAGAGACCAAACAGGACTAGGATGAAATTCAGTGCTGACAGAGGCTAACTAATGACTCTTCGCAAGATTAATTTAAGGTGCTTATACTTTATTGGATTCCCAATTAACTATGACAGCCTAGGGAGAAAACAGAACAGGGCATTGCTGTGAACTGCTCGCTCCCGCGCTGAGTGGCCATAGCAGGGAAGCTCTGAGCAGGATATTAGAGTGCCAAAATGATGGGGAAAATGAAGCAGGAAAAAATATTGCACTGCAGGGTTTATAATGACCACAATCAAGTCAGTCTTTGACCTTTAATGACATAGAGATGCAGAGCTCATGAAAGTGGAGAGACCTTTTTGCCCCTAAATGCACGATGCAATTCCACCCTGTAATGGGAGAACAGAGGCCGAACCGGTCAGGAGAGACTTCACAAGTCAGGTGGGAACATGAAGCCAGGGAAGCAGTGAATAGCAGGGCTTTCCTCTGGGATCCAAAGTGAGGCCAGAGGGATTAATTTGTTGTAGCCCCTTGTGGCTGAGCAGCACAGCCCAAGGAGGAATCCTACTGGCCATGGGGTAGGCTTGATAGGAAGCCAGGCTTGCCAACAGAGCCTGGTTTCCCATAGCTAATGCTCTTGTGGCACTCAGGCACCCTTTCTGCTTCTTTCACAACCCCCCTGGGACCTGGTCAGACCATACACATGGGAATGGACAGGACAGCACAAGTGGGGAGTGAGATCAAGGGCGCAGTAGCCTCCACTTAGATAGGTGTAAGCTACTACAGAAAGTGGCAAATTGGGAAAATGTGAGCAGGAAAACTGCTCTCTTTTTCCTTTTTCATTCCTCCATGCTTGACAAAGTTAGACTTCATGCTCAGATACCATAAATTAACATAATTGCACCAGGCATGCATCTGTGTTGGATTCTCAGTTTTTCCAGTGAGGAAACAAGCCTGTGAATCCCTGGACTGTTAGCTAATAGCTCACTCGCAGAAAGTAAGACTATAATCATGCTATTAAATAACTCATATTCAGCATTTTCCTACAACTGTGTGTGCAGTTCTACAACTATGCTTCCTAAACAAGCACCTCAACCAGTTTTCTGGAGGTTCACGGGGTTATTGCAGGTTTGCTTCAAAATGGTTTCCTTCTAGATCCAGCCTCTGGAGACCATGAGTGGAAGACAATGATGTCTTCAGAGGCAGTGAAGGATAATGCTGGGAGACTGCACTGCATCTGAAGGTGCTTCCCTATCTCAGATGGCAAGTCTGAAAATGGGCTAAAAATGAGGAAATAGATGAGGAATAACAATCTGTACTGAGGAGGCAAATCAGAAAAAAAAAACAGGCTCAGGTAAGGTGACTGGAAGGCAGCACACTTAAAACTGACAAAGGGAAACAGTCTTTCCATGGTACCTTGGCCATGGAAGCCACCATCTCCACATTGCCATGGTAGGTCACTGCTCAAGGGATGCACGCGTGTTCCCCGTGCTTCTGCTCCTTTTCTCAGTGGTGAAGGATGATTGGGTTGGAGCTTGGCCCAATGAGCAGGTGGGTATTGAGTTGTCCTGGTGCTGGGTTGCACATGATTGCTGTGGGGACATCCCTCCTGGGCAAGTGCCTCAGTGCCTGCTGAGAGTTTGGTCTTTCATGGTATGTCATCCTGATGGATCCCACATGAGCCTCATGGGAGTTGCTTTGGAAAGTAAGAGTTGACCCCTAAGAAAAAAAAAGACATAAGGCCATGGAGACCAGGGCTTAGTCCAGTCCAGCAGAACCACTGTTTTTCAGTGTTGTGCTCTTTGTCAAAAAACTTGCCATATCATAAGGACAGAGACTAGAGATTTCTGTAAGGACTTCTTCAAAGCCAAGAGCTACTGCTCCCACCTTGTGAGCTGTCCCGATGGATGAATCACCAGGTGTTCAACCATGAACACACTGTGATTGCAGCACTTTGTTTCACACATTTCTCCTCAATTGCTCTAATTTGTTTCTAATGTTCTTATGAAAAGCTGTTCTGTGCATGGAAGCAGGTTGCCCACATGGTGGCTTGTCTCATGGGCATGGATTGCCAAGACAAATTTCTTCATGAAATGAGGCTATGAAGATGTCTATTATAACTGCATGAACAGTCAGCTACTTAAAACATTAATTCATGAATAACTGAAGGCACAAAGATAAAGAATCAAGAATAAATTCAGAGAAAAATAATCTATAGCACATTTGATTTTTTTCCTCTTTCTCCTGACATTGTGGACACACTTGTATAGGAATCTGACAGTGCTTTTAAAATATGCATGGCATACATGGAATGAAGTTGTATACTTTCATATGGTTTGTGTACACGCAAAGCTGGTTCAAATAATTTCTGGGGTAATCTAAGCATGTGAAATTTGAGATTTTGTTTAAAAAAAATTGGCTGAGTTTGCAAACAGTATAGTTAGCTTTAAAAAGACTTGAGAGGTTCTTTTGGTCTTCAAAATAGCACAACCAGATGGCAACAGGCTATTTCTGAACTTTAGTTATGTAACTTTGCTAAATATTTTTCTTCCCTCTATAATTTGAAATTCTTTATCTGTAACTCAGACTGTGCTGCCGTAGCATACGGTAGTCTTCAGAGAAGCAGCAGGTCATAAGGTACTGCCAGTGTTGCGGTGAGCCCTCGCCAGTGGGGAGCAGTCCTGCAGGGACAGAACCAGTGTAGCTACTGGTTCCATTGATGACCCCAGACACGGCAAGCAACAAACTGGATGGTCTGGACTGAGATGGGATAATAGGTCCTGTTGGAGTTCCAACACCAGAGTAAAGATGGGTGGCAATTAAACTGCCAGAGAAGAAGGCAGGCACTGCAAAGGTGCACAAGCATCGGTGTCTGCACATCTCCAGTCATGTTTGTAGAAGAGGTGATGCAGGGTATGGGATTAAGCAGGGTCTGTAAAGGGTCTTTTGCAACTGGCCTAGAAATCAAGCTTTATTGGAAATGATTAAAGCGATTTTTCCTCCTCGCATTGTGCTACCACATCAGAATATGACTTTGGAGAACAAAAACAACATTTTGCTCTCTTAGTTTCAAGCAACCACTGTCATTATTGGAGTGGTGAGAAGAGAAGAAACTGCTCCTTTTCAGCTCTTAAGAGACGTGGCTGGAAAACTGAAGCTGAAGCAAGTCTTGCATGAGGACTTAGGACCTACTGACATGGTAGAAATCATGCCTGTCTGAAAAAAAATGGTAGGTCTTTTTTCCTCTTTGAGAGACCTAAAAGAGTTTTACAAAAGATAGAAGTCTTATTATTTCCAATAGTATTCAAAGGATTAGAACTGAAAAGCCGTTTCAGAGAAGAGTTTTTTTTTTTTCTTTTCAGTCTGCCTCATTGCTTCCTTGGTGCACTCAAATTAATAGTTTGGCTCCTCCCATGCTGAAGACACTTGCAGACCTTCAGAAGAAACCAGAACTCAATTACATTTTAAAGGAGTTGCTTAAAACAATTTTTCCAGGGTGAGTTATTTATAAGGTACTTCTCAAATAGAAAATTTAGTTTTAATTAGTTTTTTAACAAGTTGTCCATATCCTCTAACTCCTTAAAATATAAGCACATTACCTACTAATACAAATGGAAACCTTTATCTGTTTCCCTCTTTCTAATAACATCTTCCTGTTGACCAAGTCATAAGTGCATTTATCATGGGTTCCCAGTTGATTCATTATAAAAAACAACAAATAGAACATGCCATTAAACCAGTCTGAATATTTGCCAATAGACAATGTGCCATCAGAAAAATGAAGCGTTCATCAAGAATTTTTAACTGACAGCATTTTGACTGTCAAACAGATATTAGTAGAATGGATTATATGAGGATGGGTAATGGTTCTGAAATGCCTTGTTTTAAATATGATTTTTATATCAAAATTAATGTTCTAGAATTCTTTCTTGTAAAAATTGCTTTCAAAGTCTGTTCCATTTCTGAGATTTTTAAATGGGGTATTTTGACAAAGGAGAAATTTGGGTTGGTTTCTTGCCCAACATTAACATGTTCCCTCCCTTAGTTGGCCCAGTTCTGATCCTTACACCATGTGCTCTTATGTAATCACTGACTCACCTTCATTGACTTCTGGGTCAATTCAATTTTTGGATTAGATAACATAGTGCCACCCTTTAGATGTGGCTTTAGTCTTTACTTCTCAGTTTCTCTGGGAAATGTACAAGATTATCATTACCTACATGGCTCTAGAGGTTCTAAATCAGATCCACACAACAAAATCTTCATATGTTCAGGAGCCTCGAGACACCCACTAGGTGCCATGAAGAGCACAGAGAGGGCATACTTCAGGACTTATGTGCAGTGAGAGGGAACACAGTCCCCTTTTGGTCTTTTTTTAATTCAAGCATCCCCAAAACAAATCTACCCATACATTAATATTTCTGCAGTGTCACTGAAGGGAAGCAAAGGCATGTGTGGTTCAAACCAGTCTGCATCAGCCTAAAGGAAAAACAAAAATGAGTGTTTCAGGTTGCTCTGAATCTGTCGTCTTAAAATATTGTGATTTTCGAGCCAAGTTGAAAAAATCGGTTATTTGCACAACCTTAATTTGAGCTCTCTGGAGCAGGGTGTTGGCTCAGCCCACTGGAAAGAGAGGCAATCCACCAAGCCACAAAAGCCCCGTTGTTCAAAGCTCACCATAACGTGCTTCTCCTGTCCCTCATGGTGCAACATAACCCCCCTCCACACAGTGTGTGGAGCTGCCAGATCTCTGCAGGTCTTCTACCTTACAAGTATTTCTGACACTGACAAGTTTTTGGAGCTTGAGTTGCATTTATTTTTGCCTCTTGTGCAGCTCATGAGGGCTGACTGCATGCTATGGTAATTGTGCACCTGTGGAAATTGTACCTGGTTCTCTAGCTCTGACCTCCTTTCTCGCATCTTCAGTAGAGCAAGGGGCAGAGGAGCCTCGTGGACTAGCTCAGACAATGCAGTTGGCAGCTATGCAAACTGCCAGCCACTTCTTGGAGCAAAAATGCAGCTCCCCTGGAGGTGACTTCAAGCAACTGCCTGTCCCAGTGGAGCCAACAAGGTGTAGCAAACCTTGTCCATGCCACATCTGCAGTGAAGCTCATCCTGAGAGAGGGTCCTGGTATTTGGACAAGTGTTGGTCATTTTGTCCTTGGTTGCAATGACATATTACAATTTACTAGAATACTGGGTTTTATTCAAACACTATAAGGCTTAGGAGACAGATGATTAGAGACTGCAGTCCTAGCTTGCACAGCAGCATTAGATGGGTCTGGGTTTAAAATTTATATTTGGGAGAATTTTGGAGAAAGTGATTTTCCTTTCTGGTTATTTGAACAGAGGCCTCCCAGAAAGTAAACTGTTAACATCTTGGTTGCAATTCTAGCTTTTCTGCTGCTTCAGGACCAGTTGAAGCAACGTGCTTTGTTGCTTTTCCAGCTCTCCCTGCCCAGTTGATTCAGTTTTAAGCTGATAAGCAGGCAAACACATATATCTTCTTGGCCATTACTACGTGCTCTTCATCGCTACGTCATACACAGGCTTGATGTTTTTGCTGCTTCCTTTTAGATTACAAGTAGCCCACAGCCATGAACCAAAATAACATGACTTATGATTGCAGTAGAGATTCAGAAGCAAAAAAATCTGAACCCTACATCTGCTCCACATTGTTTGTGACTGGGCGTAAATCACATCTGCCCTATAGCTCTTTCTCCCTATCTGTTATGTGGGCCTATGTTTGGCCCTGAGGATGTAGAGAAGCCTGGTTTATTTAGGTTCATTGCTTATGTTTATAGTCTTGGAAGACAGCTAATTTCAGTTGCTGACTTGCAGCATTTAGCTATACTTGAGACATACAGCCAATGATAAGCTCTAAATTGGTGCTGCCTTGCATCTTGGGCACACTGCATACCTCACTATGTTTTATCTTAAAAAAAGGCTTTCTCTGAGAAGGTCATCCTGCTTTTCTTAAATCCTTATGGTAATTAGCAGTCCTGGGTGACAAAGAAATAATGAGGATACAGAGTTTCTAACACTGAAAAAGCACAGGATTCAATGCAGGCAGTTGGGTTTCATGAGCTCCAGGGAGCTGATGTGATTGAGATTGGTTATTAATTTACCAAGCTATCACTACTTGACCAAAGCAACCTGGGTGGTATTAGTAAGAGCAGTTGTGATTTGCACTGGTGAGGACCAGTTCGTGGCACAGCAGAGGCTGATGTGTGCAATGCACATGTTCCCCAGGGGCTGCTCATCCCTCCACAATAGAAGAATCTATTGTGGCATGTGAAAAAGATAGGTAAGGGCACATCGTAAAGCAGGAGTGGCTGGGAGCTGCAGGTCTGTGCTGCAGGGCTGGGAAGAGTGAGCGCCCAGCCCTGGGGCAGCACACGGGGCTCTCTGCAGAGCGCACCCGCGGGCAGCAGCACTGTGCTGTTTGCCTGAATATGGCAAAATGTGTGTGCAGGGCTTCCCGGGCATGCTGAGCTAAGGTCTTGCTGAGTGCTGGGGAGAGGAGGCACCCCACTATGAACAAGCTGCAGCACTTGTCTAGAACAACGCCTAAGGTCATTCACCAGCAGTGCTGGCGTGCTCAAAAACTTGAGTAGTCCATTTGGCTGAGCCCAGGGAAACCAGGACTTGCTAATTACCCTGGGGAGAGCTGCTTCCTTAAAAAGGCATTGACTACTTGCTAACAGGGTACAGGGCCCTTCTGCTCTAGAGCTAGAAAGTTGTTTCTGTCTAGCGAATATTGGCAGAATATCCTTTCTGGCTAATATCATAGAATCATAGAATCACAGAATGCCTAAGGTAGAGGTTGTCTAGTCCAACCCCCCCCCCGCACACTCAGGGCCACCTAGAGCACGTGGCACAGGGCTGCATCCAAGCGGGTCTTGAAGATCTCCAGAGAAGGAGACTCCACAACCTCTCTGGGCAGCCTGTTCCAGGGCTCTGTCGCCCTCACTCTCAAGAAACTTTTCTGAAAATATCTTGCAAATGTGCTGCTCCCTGAGCTCACTGCCATGCTCTGGGCTTGTCTGCATTTGGAGTAACTCAACATTATTTATTTCGTGGCAGTTGTTTGTTTTTTATGCGTGGTCTGTATTCTTCCAGGTTGAATGTCCTTTTTATGTTTTAGCTTAATGCACTGTGGATGAGTGGAGATGCTCAGGAACAGAGATTGCACTGCAAATTCATGCCGTATCTGAGCCTGATTTGCCTTTCAAGTATAGGCACGGCCCAAGCAGGCAGGCCAAGAGCTATAGAGACATGGGAGACTGTTTCCCCAGGGGAAATCCGTGTTGGAGCGGGCTTGAATTTTGCTTAATGTCAGATAGATAAATAGAGGGTTTCATTCAAAAGGATGCTGGAGGAGAGGCATTTCACCAGCTTAAGTGCTATACCGTTTTCCTAGAAGCCAGATTGTACATTTAGATGTGGCCGGGCTTACTAATGTGCAAATGGCCTCGCTGAAGCAGTTATGGGCAGAGCATTGCTGCTTCTTCCCCGCACTTCCCCTCAAGTCCGTCGTGCCTCCTCAGCCTCCAGCACAAACAGATCGATGGCAGACACACAATTTTGGCCTCCTTTTGGTGGATGGCTTTTCTATTCTAGTCAGGGAGAGGTTCACATTTTTTTTCCTGGTGGTATCTAAAAACAGGCCTGTGTTGACAGGAACAAACATAAAATTCTGCTCATTTTCCTTCCTGACCCCTGGAACAATTGCTATTTTTAGTGTCCTGAGCTTTCAACTTGGCTGTCTGGGCCACTCTCCTAAGAAGTGACAGGTCTCCTGGAGGCCTGTGATCAATATTAATAGCTCAGGTGGGTTGCTGGGTCCTTGTTAAAGAAGACAGTGAATGCTGCTAATAATCTCACCGTTGCACTAATGTCTGATCTGTCATTTCTCCATCAACAACACCTCCCACCCTGTCTGAGTTTAGTGTCCTGGAGAAGAGTGAGCTTAAAGGTGAGGTCAAGTTAATTGCAAGAGGTGATAAAAGAAAAAGCGAGAAGGGCTCACAGCCAGGGAAGGAAAATTGGTCCTATTGTTAAAGGAAGAAAAGAACATCAAAGGTATTTTAAAATGTCAGGAGTGGAGTATTGCTGTGTGCTCTTTGCTTATTGAGTCAAGTTTGAGGGAGGTTTGCTTTAAATATACCTGCCATACAAATATACAGAATCATGTTTTTTAGTGAACTTTAAACATCAGCTATAATAGTCTTTGGATAAAAAGGCAGTCATTATTTCTTCGAGCACACTCTCTACTGCCGAGCAAATGTTCCATGTGGCAGGATGGTGTCTTTAAAAATAGCTGCTTGCTCTAGAGCCTTTAAGTGTAGCTAGGAGGTAAATTAAATGTTTGACTGTGAACAGTGACTGCTGTGGTCCAAGAGCCGCAGTCAGCAACCCCTCCTTTCACTGAAGTCAGTGGAAATACAAGGCAGTGGGAAAGGCTCTCAGAAAGAGAGAAACTTTGAGATTCTTTGTGAAACTCCAAGTCATTGGGAGACTATTTTTAAAAATTATCATCTGCTGGACTGCTGAAGAAAACTGACACCAGTCATAAAAATCAGAGGAGGAGGCTGGAAGGGATGGGGACAGGTAGTTCTCTCGAATGATGTATCAGTGCCATTTCTCAGAGATAGCTGTCCCATCTCTCCTTAAACTTCCACTGACAGAGCTCCCACTTGCCTCAGCTCTCCTGCTCCAGTGCTTTGCAGCTCTTACCAATGGAAAACCATGCTAGGCTCTGTCTGAATATCCCTTGCTGTAATTTAAGCCCTTATTTTTGTCCTATCCACAGTAGAAATGGAGGAAAATATTCCTTCCCTTCTTTTTAACTTCTTTTCAATTTATTCTCCCTTATCCCAACAGAATATACACTTTTCCCAGAAAAGTCATGTTTTCTGGGTCTATGATCGACTAATGATCCAGCATGGAATAGCCTCCAAGTATCAGAAATGTTTGCAAATGTAATAAGCATCTTTTCTATTCCGTTACCAAAGTTACTGGTGAAGATACTGAAAGGTACAAGGGCTGTAGAGCATGGACCTCCAATCTTGCAGTAAGCAACAGATCCCTGATCACAGTTGAGAACAGTTGTTGAATATAGTTGTACACCTTGAGTACAGTTGTCTGGTTACCGTAACTTTTTTTATGGAAATACCATATGATGTGGTGTCAAGAGCGTTACTGAAGTCCATATATCTGACAGTTGCACTCTTGTCTCTCTCCATTAGACCTCTCATTTGTTCTAAAAAGAGAGTTGGGTTTAACACAATTTGTCCTGATAAATCTACGTTAGCTGTTTCTCACCTTTTTATCTTCTAGGTGCTTGAGGTTTGGATGTTTATCTATATGCCAGTGTATTTCCAGGATCTAATTGTTTGAATATTCTCCACCACGGCCATGCTCCTCAGATCTACCACTGAGCCGCCAACCTGGCCACTTGCCGTCCATGCCAGCAGGCAGCCCAGCACACCACGGGCACTGCCACCACCAAGCCCATCCTTGTGTGCACCCCTTTCCTTGGGCACAGACCTCCAGGGATAGTTTTTCTTCTAGTTGCATTTAATGCATATGTCTTTCAACCAGAATATATGTCACTATGAAGAAAGGGAGGGGAATCACAGACAAGTTTAATTTTCACCAAAGTAGCAATCTCTCGAGAAATTTCAGAAAACATGGAAATACTAATTTTGTCTCCAGCTGCCAATTTTCAAAATGAAAATACTTTTACTTTTTTTCAATAAGCTTTTTGCTTTCCAGTCTCCATTCTCCTCACTTTCCCTCAGCCTTCCCCCATCTGCTTGCCAGGGAAAGTACAATGTTTAGCTATGCCTTCCAATTCTTCCATTTTCCACTGTCTAACCTTTCAAAACTTCAATTTGGAGAAGCCAGAGAATGGGAAAAAAAAAGTCATCAAAACAAAAATCCCAGCTCTGTAGCACAAGTGTGGAGCCATGATTATGCAGTGATACAAATGGGGAAGTCCTAGTAAAGAAAAAAACAATAGAACTATCACCCTGTGATAAAGAAGTGACAAGGAAGAAAACAATGTGAGAGCCTCTAAGTTTTTCAGAAAACACCATTTAAAATGCGGAGAAAGGGAGCTGCTCTATTCTGATCTGACAATATACAAACACAGTCACATTCTGAAAAGGGTTGATATTCTCCCCTCTCTCCCACCTCCTTTATCCTGACCAGTTTCCTATGACAGGCAATATATATCCCTACTCTGCTTCCCAGAGGGGTGCCTGTCATGGAGTGACAGGTTGCTCTCTCCCTCCTGTCTCTGTAGGACTAAATACACTATTGTCATATCAAAGCAGCACTAACAGTTTTCAATGACATATACGGCAGTATAAAAGCCAATTTTAAACTGTCCCTCCCCCTTTTTTTTTTTTTTTTTGCTGTTACATGCAAAAAGCCAAGAAAATACTGACTACAAAAGTATAAGGGATAAACTCTCCTATAAATTTAAAAAACATCACTATTACTTTTGGAGAGAGCACAAAACATGACTCAGAATGGCGCTATTGACTAGGATCCAGCCGGCTAACCTGCAGTCCTGGAGAGCAACAGGGCTGCTAATCTCATCCACCAGATAATCCTATGCCCTTGCACAGGCTCTAATTAAGGGCTACATTTCATCAATTCTGTAAAAATGCTATAAAAGTGTTGTACGACTGGTCTCAGTGTCCCCCTGCTCTCTGCCTTTCCACAGATTCAGGTAGAAGCTATTTATGGGTGTTTTTTCCTCCTTTTCTTTTCTTGATTGCTGTATGGAGGCTCCCTTAACTAGAAATGCTTTCTCATTAAAAATATAAGATGCATGTGAGCTGAGAGACTACAGTCCAAATTTCCTTAAAATCTGTGTGTGTTTGGGCTGACGTCTATCTATGTTCTTAAAAGCATCAAGGAGCCAGTCTTCCTGAAGGACCTAGCAACAACTCTGTCCTGCAAAATGAGAAGAGGTGAGCGTCTTGTGTGCAGGATGAGGGTGGCCAAAAGAGGCAAACACTGCTTGGGTTTTATCCTGTAACTCACTGTCAGCTTTGCTGGAAGGGCAGCTATGCTCTAGCGTGAATACACGAGTATGGTGTATGGTGATTCCCATTGCCTGCAAACACTGAGCTGCAGGGCTGCATGTCCCAGCAGGGAAAGGTGACGACTTTGGGTCAATGCAGAGACACCCCACGGATCCAGCACCAAGTGTTAGCCCCCAGGTGAGCTGTGCTTGGGAGCCCTTGTATAACATGATTGCTTGTTTAAACCTAGTACTCCTGTGATGGATGGTCCCTGGGAAGTTTTCAAACTTAATAATATTTGCCCCAATCTTGGTGTTTTGCACACAACTCCTTGCAACAGGTGGTGGAGGTCCTGTTAAACAGCTCAGTGCATCTGGAAATACTTTCTAAAATGGAGCCCTTTGGTACCTCTGTAACATGAGAGTAAATGGAAAGCGAGCGACCTGGAGCTGCCCCCTCAGCTGTCTGCTCTGTGCCGAAGTGGAAAGCGCACTTGGTTTTATGATGTGTCAGGTTCTTTGAACATTGCAGCAAACTATTTATTTTAGCCAGGCAGCTATGTTTTATGCTGCTGTTTGTGCTTTGAGCCTCTTCCCCAGGTCCAAACAAAGAAAGCCGGGAAAGCTTAATGCAGCAAAGCTTTCACAGTTCACAGCAAAATGGTCTATACAGAGACAGATAAAAGATGATAACAACTGATCAATCTTATGTGGCCAAATCTCACTCTTTTTTCACTGGTGTAAATCACAGTCCAATCATTGGTTCTTAAGAGGTGCTTTTAACTTCAAGCTTGTTGAAATGAGAGCCTACCTTAGTTGGTTTTCTTTGTCATCCAATGTTTAACCGAGTAAACTGTTACTTTAGCACTATCTTCATCATCCTGCCTTTCACTGAAGCCTGGGCAAGGGGGTATCCCATCTACTGCTGATTTCTCTAGATCCTAGTAGCTAGGTCACTTCGAAGTCCCCTGGACTCTTCCTTTCTTCCGTATCTGCAAAAGGGCATATGTAACCATGCAAAGGACTGAAGCTTTTGCTCAGATCCACCATTTGGTGTTTTGCTTCCTGCAAACCTCTTCTCCTTGATCCCAACAAATAACTCTGTGGCCCTGCACTGATCCATTCACACTGCTGCTGTGAAGATCACCATCCTCATCTGCTGTTTTACCATGCTGCTAGCTTGGCATCTACACACTGCTTCTATCTCCTCTTTGGTACTGAATCTAATCTGTTTGTCTTCCCTCTCAAGGTCCTTCATAGAATCATAATGATTGGAAAAGACCCTCAGGATCATTCAGTCCAACCTTCAACACCATGCTCGTTAAAGCATGTCCCTAAGTGCGTCATCTACACGTTTCTTGAACATTGCTAGGGTTGGTGACTCCACCACTTCCTTGGGCTGCCAGTTCCAGTGCTTGACTACCCTTTTCTAGTCCTCAGGGGAAGAAATCTGGTTCTCTCTCTCTCTCTCGCTACAGGTACATCAGCTCAGGACCATTACCCGGCTGCAATGCTAGCCGTCATAGCCTTCTCAGTAAAGCTGAACACATCTGTGTGCTAAGCCATCTTGCCCTTTCATTTATGCTCCTCATAAAACTCAATGAGACTTTTTTCTCTTTTAGTCTCCTCAACCCTCCTCAGTTGGAGTAACACCCATCCACACCATGAGCCCCACTAGGACCATGCATGTGCTGCTCACCAGCACTCTGCTGTGCCCATGTGTTCACTCATCTGTTCTCCTCTGTGGCTCCTAAATTGTGAGAAATTTGAGGCAGGAGCTGTCTTGTTCTGAAATCAGTGGGGTCCGTGGTAATACTACAGTGCTCTTGCCTCACAAGAATACAGGGCATGTAAATAAACACGTATTTGTGTTTAAGCAGGTTTTAAAGTGGTGGATTGAACAATTTTGGAAGGGACTGTCATTTGAGAAAAAAAGCCCTTTCTTTTCTGCTGACGTCTCTCTTCCCTCAAAATTTTCTGTCTAATACTGTAAGAATATTTTGCTGCTACCCAGCTTGATGAAGTAGATAGCTGAAAAATCTAATACAAATAGAAAAGGTCAGCTTAGTCTGTTGTGATCAATGTTAAGTAAGATCATTTTATCCCATTTTTATCAAATTTCATCCAGGTATTTAACTGTTTCTTTCTTCAGAATTTCTAGTGTCTTTGATTTTGGGATAGTCAGTCTGTAATTACTCAGATTTCTTTCTCTGCTATGCTGACATGCATGTGTTACTACCTTGTCTTCCTTGAGGGGCCTTGCTGCTAGAACATTGTTTTCATGTGCCAGGATGCTGATTATTTGATCTTCACCTCTGACCTCTTCTTCCACTACATCCTCTGACTCTAATACCCTAACCTTTTACAGTTATGTTCCTACTTGAGGTACAATTTCCAATTTTTTGTCTTTACTGTCACTGTCTAGCCTGCCTTCTCCATCATCCTCAGCACCGATGTTCTTGCTCAAGTAGATTATTCACTTGGTTTTGGGGAAACAACTCAATTGCTTTAAATTCTTCTACCACATTCTCACCACCTAACAGAATGTCTGTGTCCTTATTCTCCTTTTATTTATGTAACTGAACAGCCTCTTTATTATTATTTCCTTTGCAAAGCTTAACTCAAGGCTGTTTCTTGGCAGTCTTCACTGGTTTCTGAGCCATGATATTCAGGCATATCACCAGCAGTTGCACTTATTTTCCAGGATGTTTCTGGGGTAATAAAGCCTCCCAAAGTGATATGACTCTTCCAGCATGTCTCTGCCTGGTAGCATTACAGCACTGTTTGTCCATGATTGGATGGGTGTGTAATAAGTTCTCCTCACAGTCTGTTTCACATTCTGCCTCCTTATATCTCTACAGTGTCTCATGAACACTGGCTATACTCTCACCTCCTTTAGCTTCACTAATCTCTCCTGGATAGTGCGTTTCCTTCAGTACCCATGTTCTGGTCAGAATCACCACTACTCCATAACCCACAAACAGGGAATCTTAACTCCGTGTTAATACTTTTCTGTCAAAAGGTATCTTGCACACAGGACATTATTTTATTCCCTCACTCTTCTAAATTCAGCCCTGATTGTGTCTGAACATTGGAACAGATTGCCCAGAGAGACTGTGGAGTCTCCATCCCTGGAGATATTCAAAGTCCAGATGGGCATGACTATGAGCTACCTTCACTAGTTGAGTCCTAAGCAGGGATGGCTGGATTAGATAAACTCTAGAGCTCCCTGACAACCACAGCAATTCTGTGATTCCAAAAGTTTTTTGTAGGTTTTTTAAAAATGCTATTTCCAACCAGTTCTGTAGGAAAACACTCTCCTTGATGGAGAAAATTGCTGGCTCATTGACCTGGCAGTCCATGTTGAGGAGGCCCAGTGATATTGATATTTCTTTTGGAGAAAGTTTGGCCACTGTATTATATCTGAAGTGGCACTTACAAGCTGCAGGTCCTCACACAGCTCCCTAGGGTTTTACTCAGGGAAGGTGTCATATCAAATGATAAAAAGTGAAGCTCACCTGTCTCCTTCCATCACATCTGCAACCTTCACAACACTCTCACCAAAAGCACCATCATCTCCCAAATGCAACCGTTACCAATGCGGAAATTGCATTGCCCCATCCACCACATTTGCCCAATGTTTCTTGAACTTGCTTTAGTGCTATCCTGAGCCAAATGGTGGTGGTAGTTGCAAGATAGGAAGCTGCAGCCAGCAGCAAGAAGCCTGCTGCACTCCTCCTTGCAGTACGTGTGGGTCAGGAGTGCAATCTGGATCTTGGTAAAGACGTGTTTTCCATGGCCTTGCAAGCATTCATTAAATGGTGTAGCCTCCTGCAGTATTAAGTAGTCAGGCACTTAGGTCATAAGTAAACAAGGCTAAGCTTAATGTAAGCAAGGCTATCGCGGGGTGAGTGAAGGGTGACTTCAGCAGCATGTGGATATCTGGCTATGGCTAATACAACTAATGCTCAGATGGAGGCAACAGTGATTATTTTTATGACTGTTAATAAAGTGCTAAATAGAGTTGTTGGAAATGCCCTGGTAACTTTTGTCCTATGACTTTTAGAAGTACTGTTCTCTTTTCCATTTCTAGATAAGGAAAAAATAAAAGTTAAAAAATAAAATACAATGATTCCCCAACTGTGATTTGATATAATCAAGTTAATTACTCAGATTGCTTTTAATACATGGTAATTTCAACCTAAAAACATGGAGAATTCAACAACTCTAAAAGGACGGCTAATGAGAAAGCTGATCTGTTCCTATCCAGACTGAATGAAGGCACAGTGGCAAGATAAAACTTTAGATATGCTGCTTGATTTAGCTATCTTACCAGCCATCTGTTCATCATCTGGATACTCACTTGTAAGATTTCTTAGAAGTTTGTCTGTTGTTTGGGCAGGAAATCTCTTTTCTTGATGAATGCAGATCTCATTCTCTGCATATTTGCTGCTATGTAGCTGGAGACTCAGAGTAGCTACTTGTATAATTATTGCACAAGTCATGTTTGTTAAATAACCTAAAATATGAAGAGGTGGGCATCTGTAGATGTCTTTATCTTCAGCTATTAATTGACACACCTGTTGCACAGACCTGTTGGTACCATGGGATATAACAATGGAAGATGAAATCATAATTGCAATCTTCCTGAAAGCTATCATTTAATTTACATTTTAATTAATTTTTATAAGTCTTGTAGTTACGAAATTTTGAAGCAATTAGAGACATGAGAGAAGAAATACGTCAGTGTCGATTAAGGACAGTGAGTCAAAAAGGAGAGTTCGGTTCAAGGTAAAGTTCATACAAACAATAACTCTTTGTAGTTTATAGTTCTGTTTGTGTGACATTTTCTAAGTTTTTTTGGAAACTTGAGTGAAATAAGTCACAGTCCTGTACACTTTTAGACATCAGTATATTTTTTCAGTTTACTGATGAGGAAACTGTGGCAAAGAGTCTGAACATTAGTTTCCCAACCCCAAGGAGAAAGTCAGCAGCAGAACCAGGAATTGAATCCTGACCTATTGAGCAATCCAGGTAAAGTATCTTTCTTATGACACTATTCTGCGAGGTGGCACAAAAACATTATGTTGGAAGTCTCCTGTGTATTTTGGTAACGGGGTGACGACTTCCTTATGCTTTGCTCAGAACATGACCTTCGGCTAAGCACCCATTTGGGGTTCTCAGAAAATGACTAGTATTGAGCTTTGGCAAGTCTTGTGATTTTTGTCTTTATTGTTTTCTTAAAACCACAGTTTTAGATGGCTTCTATTTAAAAGAAAATGAAGTTTCCAGGTATCAAAGTTGCTGGAAAAAGTATGAAACATATTTTCATGATTTTCATGCTGCAATAGCATGAAAATCAAAATATTATTTTAGTTTCTAAAATAGTCCTTTTTAATCACATCATACTATACCTCAAGTTTTTTAAGCTGGTACCACCATTCTGAAGGACAGATATGGGACTTACTTTTGGTTTCACTATGAGGTGAAAACGGACTCTGAACAGTTATGGTTATACCAACCATCCACAATCTGGGAGAGGCCACCAGCATCAGGCAGAGGGGACAGCAATGCTGATTACAGCTCTTGGCACTATATAACTGTGCAAGTCTGAACCCTAAACTGAGGAAAGGAGGGAAGGAATTTTGCTGCTGCTGGAAATGCAAGTCTCTGCAAATTCCTCCCAGGGGATTCCAAAGCAACACACTATGCATTAACCATCACTTACTGATGAAGGATTTCAGCAACCACTTGGCATCAGGCTGAAAAAAAACCCCAGGTAACTGTATCCTGAATCAGAGACCACTGTGTGGTGGAGAGATGTTCTCCAGCAAGGGGTGTCCAAGACAAAGGGGAAGGAGAGAGGTAGAGAAGTGCTGAGCCCAGACCAGCAGCATGGAGATGGAGGGAGAAGGGGCTGCATGTGGCCAGACCCAGAGGGGACAGAGACACAGCATCCAGCAAGGGTTTGTCACAGTGTAGGGAGATCCTGAGCTATGTGTGAGTGAACTAAGGACAAAGGAAGGACCTTAAGATGTAAGAAACAGCAACAGTTGGAGTTACAAACACCATTTATTTTTGTTTTGACTCATTTTGATTTTTCTCTATGCCAAAGAGTTCTCTTCCTCCAAGAAAACCTGGCTCTTGAATTTTTAATGCCACGTGGTTTATCTGGGGAGCTCAGGATGGGAAGAAGGCCTAGAAAGGGCTGCTCAGACATTCAGCCAGCTCAGGGCTAGTCTGCCAGGAAAGACACACCAGCGCTGGCTGGGAACTGGCTGGCCTGGGAGGCAGGGAAATGTGACAACAAGAAATAACTCAGCCTGCTGAGCCTGCAAGGGCATTGCTAAAGCAGGTGCTCACTGCTTCCATGTCCCTGCCCTGCATCGTACTACGGAGCTGCACATAGCCCCTTGGAGAGGCAGGAGCCTCACTCTCCTGCATGGGGCCTTTGCAGACCCTCAGCACAGGAGCTTGCTCATGTGGGGTTTGTTTCTCCCCCCATCTGCATGGAGCGTGTCTCCATCCTTCCCCCTGCTCCCGCTCCTTGTCCTGGGTACTGGTTGAGTCACTTTAACAGTGTTTGCTTTCTGCATCTTCCCAAAGCCCTAAAGATGTTCTCATCTGCCTCACCACCGCCTGGATGCCATTGCTTCTGCCCCCATTGCGGAGCTGTGGTGTTGGTGATTCCGGGTTATCATTGCTGGAGGGAGAGATGGGGTCCTGGGTCAGGCCTGGCCTGACCTGGGGGAGAGGATGCCCTTCACCTCTGTGAAGCATTTTCTTTACACCGTTGTGATGCTGAAACTGTTAAAAACACGTGACTTCCCACAAGAGCAGGGTGGGAACAGGCGTGCGCTTCCTGTGGGATTCTGGGTTACTCCCACCCTGGAAAACAAGGGCCATGGCAGTGAAGCAGCTCTGCCAGGCTGCCAGCGTGGGGTGCTCCCGCATGCACCGGTGCCAAAGGGAGGGATGGCAAAGGGTGGCTGGATGGAGATGGTCCAGGAGAGGTTTATCTTTATTCAAGAGGAAGGAGGCTGGGTGGAAAAAAATAAGAGATGGGATGAAAATCAACCAGGAGAGCAAGGTCCCTGGGCCAAATGCGCTGCAGCTGCCAATGTCATCAAGTGGAGGCCTTGCACTGCTGTGAGAGCCACCCTTTCTAAACACAGCCGAGGATGTTGGATGGTCTCCCAGAAACAGAGCTGCAAACCCACCCAGCGCACTTCTGACACAGGCAAAGAGAAATATTATTCTCCCATGAAAGAAAAAAAAAAGCCTGATAAGACATCAAGAAAATATCTCCTCTCAGTGCCTGCTCTGAGGAAGAAAATCAGTATCCATGGCCAGCCCCACAGCCACCATTGCAAGAGAGGAGGCTGACCTGGGCGAGCCAGGCTGGATGGTGCCTCTGAGCATCTGCTGGTGTGACCAACCCGTCCCTTGTTTGGATTTGAAGCCAGTGCAAAGCCATGCACAACCTAAACCAAGAGCAAGGAAGGTGTTCCCAGCCTTCCTCCCTCTTCCACTCCTTTCACATCTCCTGCCCATCACGTTCCTTGCCATTCGTGAAGGGATTTCTGCTTCTTTCGAGCTACAGAAACTGTGAGCACCAGCACTGGCTCCAACCTAATGCTGTGGATAATTAAAATAGGAAGAGTGGTTTAGTGAGGAGCAAAGGAAATTAATAAATGTTCTTTCCATGTTGAAAAGATCCTTCTATACCATAGACTGAGTGATGAAAGAGAACAGCTGTGTCAATAGCCTATAACGGGAGGGGGGTAAAAGGTTGTTTACATCCATATGGGCTATTAGCAAAGGTTTAAAAGGTTGTTTGAAGCTGTGCATGGCTCCAGTATTAAATACTAAGAGGGAAACAGGGTCTGCCGGTGTATTTGTAGCCACAGCGGCCCCCAGCCACTGAGAAGTACATGTAAAACTGAGTGGCAAGAAAATCCTGAAAAGTGAGGGGGAAAAAAGTGACAGAAAAGATCAGAGCTCAGATGCTAGCAGAGATTCCCCATTTGTGACTTGCTGTTAGAACAAAAAAAAAAAAAGCTCATTTACGGTGCTAATACAGTTCTGTTTGTGAAAGAGGGTCAGATCTCACAGAAGGAGGAGAGAGAAACATGCAGATATTTCACGTAACAGGTTTGTGCTTGTGCTGGCCAGAGGATGCTGGAGCAGAGCAAAGAGCTGGAGCTCAGGATGGCTCCTCAGCACTGCAGGGCCTGCAATGAGTAAAGGGGTCAGTCCTAGGCCTCTGCAGCCTGTCCAGCACTGGGGAGAACACAAGTAAAGGTGCAGCCTTCAATGTAGTCTTTGAGCCTCCTGGGAGCGGCATTATTTCCCTGGGCTTGTGCTGGGTGCCAGGACTTCTGAGCTCACCCCCTCTTAAAACTCGTTTGGTAAAGTTGGTCATGAGTTTGAAAAGAACCAAACCTTTGCCTCAGGTTGTTCAGCTTCTTCATAGTTCCGTTTATGCATTGTGTCCCCAAAAACCTTACCCTAGTGGTAGTATCTCCTTGTTTGTTTATTCCTCCTAGCATCCCATGGTGATAAAATTGCCTACACTAGACTTCAACTTGTTTATTCATTGTTTTCTTAGGAGGCAAAGCCCTAAAAGCACTTCTTTAGGTAAAATACTGAAATTGCACATTTTAGATAAGCTAGTAACTGATGCCGAAGGTCTTATTCTGAAAGTCAGAGATGTTGTCAAATTAAAAATGGCATCTCTGTCATCTCAGTGAATACTTTCCCATGTAATGCCCAAAATGATTGTGCCAGAGAGGGCACAGAGAGCATTTCTCTGCTCTTTCATTTTTCTTGAGAATTTCTTAAGCTTTGTGATGGCACGGGCCTTGCATGGAGTTTTCTTTGTATTTTATGCAGTGAGTCTGTTTCTTCTCTGTTCGTTTGGATCTCTCATGAGCAATTTTGGTGAGAGACTTCTGTATTGTTTTAAGGAGAAACTATAATTTGCAAAACCACAGTCTCCTGGGGACTTGGTTTTTGAGCTTGGATGTTAAGTTGCACATGCAGAGTGAGATCTCTCTCACTCAGCATCAAGTGTCTACTTATGAACATCTCACAGATGTGGACTTGTCTACAACTAGGTTACACTCACTCCTTTTATGGTCCGTGGGGAAATATGGGCAATTTGGGAACACAATTCATGCTATTCATTTTCAGCATCAGCTTGAGGATGGACCTCACTCTAGAAATGTCTGGATATTTTTCCCACTGGCTGCAAAGGGAAGGGCTTGACGGGTGCAAATTGTTGAATTTAATGTAGCTGAAAATACTTAGCAGCTTGGGTCTCTATAAAAACTGCACCATGGGATATCTGCCCCTCTGCCTGGGCATTTGCCCTCTCTGGATTCTTCTTTCCATGTTTTCTAGCACTTTCACCATGCTGTTTATCCGAACCGCTCTTTTTACCAGATGAAAGGAGGCTGACTCTGCTTTGCTCCACATGCAATTTGGGGTCTTCTGCCTTGGGTTTGAAGGTGATTACAGATAATAAGTTTGAGATCTTCAGCAGCCTGCTTTTGTTTCCTCTTCTCTGGCAGTTGCTGGAGGCAAAGTTCATTCCAGTGGGTTATTTGTGGCTTTCCACACAGAGCCAGTCGTGTGAGTTGTGTCTGGCAGCAGCCTCTCACCTGCAAACTGTTACCTCTGTTTTTGCATAGTCCTGTCACCACTAAGTGGTTATAAGTCACCCAGTGGCCTCCAGGACATGCTGTGATGCCAGGACACGTGCCTGCAGACCCTATCCCACAACCTCATCAACACGATGGGCTCTGGAGTAAACAGGTTTGCAGAGATAATGCCTGGCCACAGTTATGTCTGAAAACTTATTTTTTTGTATGCGTGTCCATTTTTATTTTTGACCTGCCACTGGCAAGGTTTCTTGTACCTCCTTGGCGATTCTGGGATATTTTTCTAGTAGTTAAGCAGCTCCTCCTCCGAATGAGTCTGCATTGACTCTCCACGGACTTGTAGAAAGACAAGGGCCTTTTCAGAGCAGAATGGCAGGTAGGAAGATTGGCAAAGATGGCTCTTGATTAGGTACTTCCTTCTTGAGGTAGCCTCTGCATTTGATATTAGCAATCAGGAGAAGGTGTTGCCAAGGTTACAAGATCTTGTCGGTCCAGATTCCGGGTCCTCTGTGGCTCCCCTCTTCCCTCTCTAATTGTGCCCAGGCTTTCTATTTAAACACCATCTGCTTCAGCCGCAATTTGCACAAGTGTCCCCAAGGACTTTGATCTTGATTCTCCATAATCTGCCCTTTGTATGCTAACCCTCTACAAGATGGTCTTGTTACATGGAAAAATACACTTATCTTTGCAGACAGCTAAAATGGGGACGTGAAGACAAAAAAAAAAAAAAAAAAAGAGAGAGAGACAGAGACAGAGACAAGCACCTGGAACCTGAGATTGATGATACTGGAGCCAAATTCTGCTGTGGATAATACCCAAAGCTAACTTGCAATCAAAGTCATAAAAGGATTTTTTTTGTCATTACCAATGAAAGGGTTAATGGAAATTTTTATCTATAATGAACTGCCTGCTGCAGACTCCTGCTCACATTCTGCAGGCAAAACACCTACTGATGACCATAGGGGTTTCAGGCAGGGAGTAAGACTTTGCCATGGTGATACACATCTCTGGTGTGATCAAAACAGGTTTAAAATTGTCTGACTTTCAGAGGTTAGATGCTGATCCCTTTCTGCCTTCAACATCACTTTCGCCATGTTTCCTTTATTTTACATGAAATAACTTCAGGTAGGCTATTTTTTTTTTTTTTTTTCAGTTAGGAGCATCCTTTAAAAGACAGCCAGATCTCCAAAACATTAAAAACTGCTTAAACAGCAGGATTTGACTCTTCCCAGAAGGCTCAGAATGAGGCATTTTTCTCTGTGTCTGTTCAATTCCCATGCACTTCTTGCAGGGTTACAAAAGGATTGTTAGCAGAATTAGTAATTTTTAGTAATGTCTTCAGTTTCCTCCTTGTCACTGGTTCACTTATATTCCTACATTGCATTTAGAAATACTTTTGCTGACAGCATTGTCTTTGGAAAGCCTCATCAGTATTCTGTTATAGGCTGTCCTGTCAACACTTCCCACTATTAGAATTGTTTGTCTGATGCCTCCCATTATAAGACCCTTTTCACTTTTGTTTAGTTTGCAGTCTCTAACTGTTTGGGGTGAAATGTAATATTATGAGCATTCTGATTGAACCCAACAATTGAATAATGCAGTATACTTAATAAATTTAACCTGAAGCAACAGTTTCTGAGAATAAGTCTAAGGAAAGCATTTTGTTTTGTCCATCTTAGAAAATGATTGAAGTAGTGACTTGAAATAGGATGGATATGTTGCATCAAGCCTTCCGTTCTCTGTGGAAAATTCCCCTAAGTGGAGCTACGCGTGTGAACCTTTGAAATAATCACAGCTTGCAGGAGAAAGACTTGCACGGATTTCACAGCTGAATTCCTGAAGAGGCTTTCCTTTCCACGAGCTGTGCTGATTGCAAGGAAGGCTACTTTCAAACCGTTGAAACAGCGGTGTACTCTGATTCCCCCCGTAGCGACTGTCTGAACACCACCACACCTCTGGGCTCAGGTTGAGTTTTCTGTAGCTTCTCTTATGATCTAGAGTGAACAGATGCTTTCTTCAAGCCTGGCCAGCAAAGAGCTTTTTTTTTTCTTGATTTTCTTCAATAATCTTAGCGCATTTTTCATCCTGCAAAGCAAGCAGTGAGCAGCCTGCCCTGACGGTGGTGGTGTACAGCTCAAGTCTCTCTTCTGGCCTGTCCAGAGCAATCAGAGTGACCTGTCAGATGAGTAGGCGTCACTGTAAGCCTCCTGCTGGAGGGTGCAGGACAGGAATCTCTTTGCTTTGGAATAGAGCTAGATGGAGATGCAAGCTGGAGGAGTGTGACCTCCTCTTGTTGGGAGATGACTCAAAAAGGAAAAGGAGGAGGATGTTGCTGAACCTTCCTGAACCACATTTCCCCTTTTCTCTGGCTATTGCCTTCACTTGGTCCTAATGGCTCCTCCTTATGTTCAATCAGCTCCCTAATTCATGAGGTGCCTTCATTCCTGTTTTTCTCAGCTACCGAGGAGATGGGAGAAGAGAGAGAGGAGTAGTGATGGACATGAGACACTGTGAGAAGGAGTAATGATGGAGAGGAGACATCTGTGTCACACAGTGTACATCTGGATAAGGAGAATATGGAGGGGGACGTATGTTGGACTTCGTTAAGTGTTTGGCTTTCAGAACCAGACTGCAGATTCAGCTTGAAAATGAGAGAAGAGTCCTTGATCTCTGATAACCCAGTGAGGAAATGGAGGAGTTGGAGAATTTATATAGGTAGAAGTTAGGGGATTGCAGGAGATATGAAAGAGTGAGAGTTACTCATGTCATATTTATATCTCTAAACTGAAGGGATTGCAGTTTCTTTGGCCTGAGCTTTGACAAACAACTAATGCACTTTACCTCTTTGTGTACGTTAGGGATTTATTGGTGCTTAGGCCAATGAAGCCCTGAACACGATGCACAAGTGCAAACATGGAAGGAAATGAGGGAACCCAGGGAGGAAGCCTGGACATTGTGCACTGGCAGAGGAGGGAATAGTCTCCTGGATCCTACCTGGTGTCCAGGTTTAGGTCTGTCTCCACACGTGGAGCAGGAAACAGTTCAGAAGATATTAACAACTGTTACTGGATCAGATATTTTACCTGGATCAGATGATAGATAAAATTATCATAGAAATAGGCCAGGTGGCAGGTGCATTGTTAGAGTCCTCTGAAAAACCATAAGGTTTTCTCAGGTTGGGCTGACTCTTCTCTCTCCCTTCGCAAATGTGAATAAAATTAATGGGACTGGATCCAAAGTTTAATAACCATCAAATGTAAGAGGAGAGTGGAGAGTGGCTTGCTCTGCATACCCGGAGTGAAGATATTCTGTGCTGGCCGTTTCCACTGGGTGCACTGAAAGGTCAGCACTATTTGAAGTCAGCCAGCCAATAGCTATTTTTGGCTCCTATTTTACAAACACCACATCAGAAACAAAGAGTTATTTTTGTCCATCAGTATTTCTCTGATAACTTTACTCAGTACAATGTTAAATAATCAAACCCTGCAGGAATAATAGCACTGTTTTATAATCCTATATTATCAGGGTATATAGGAGCACACAGGGTCGGGTGTGTGCGAGGGGAAAGCTTAAATCTCTTGACAAATACAAAGGAATATTTACATTATTGAAAGCCTCTGAGTCCACATACTCATGATCTGGAGTATTGTGTAGGTGTGCATAGAGGTGTGGATTTCTAAACAAGGGGTATTTGTCCCAACAGGAGAAAACAGTAAAAGCTATTGTCCTTCACCATTTTTTAGCAATATCAATGCAGAACATGATTGACATGACAAGAATTAGCTGAGGCACCTGCAGGGACCCACTCCAAAGCATGTGCTGTCAGCATGGCTTCCTCCACACCTGTGCTGTGGAAACACCTCATTTGCCCATGGAAAGCCTGGTAGAACTGGAGTATATTGATTTGTGAATCACTGGTTGCATTTCTAGGTCAATAACAATGAAACAAAGTCTAAATTTACGATTTCCTGTGGTTTAAGGTACTTGGGACCCAAGGAGAAACAGAATTTCTTTTTTCTAGTCTCTATATAAGGACAAGAAAAACAAGCCCTGACCAAAGGCATTGAAAAGATCTCTAAAGAGATAAAGATAAGAGAAAAGAAGGATTACAATACACAATTCATAGCTGGAGAATTTAAGCACGGAGATTCATAAAGCATCTGTTTTGTACCTGTTACATGAGGCATGTCTGTAAAATCTTTCTATTTAGGTATCAAAGATATATCTGTATCTTCAAACATGGTCTACATGGCAAGTACTCATCAAGTGGAAAAATCTGCCCCAAAGTGCCAGATGGGAGCAACTCGGAGTGGAGTTCTTCTAGAAACTGCCATTCCTGGGAGAGCTGAACTATTGAAAGCCTTTTTCTCCCAATTACCTTCCAATGGCATTAGGTAGGCTAAGCCAAGATGTTCTGAGTCCCTGGCCTGAGACAATGCTTTTTCATTAAGCCAATCTTTCCATTCTTCAAAAGGCTAAAGGGGACCTGCGCAGCCTGGTCTGCCATGAGATGTAGCCCTACTTTGAGCAAGGGCTGCACCAGATAATGTTCATAAATCTCTTCCAATCTAAATTACTCTGTGATTTTTCTGAATTGAAAACTCTCATTGGTGCTTCCCATCTTGTCTGAGCAGCCTGGTAACTTCCCTAGAAGACAGTAGCAGGATGAGCAGCATCACATAGCTCAGCCAGAGGAGCAGCTGCCCCTTTGCTTTCTAGACTTGGTGGCTTTGCTGGCTGGCACGTGCAGTGGGGACCAAGGGAAATGCAAGAGGTCTTATCTCCAACTCGTGAATTTGACCATATTTCCTGTCTCTGAGGTGATTACTCTTTCCAGCACTAGGGGTTTGTGAGCCTGAAGTTTACAATACCATAAAAATGAAAAATCTACTGCATATTGTGTGCAAAATAAAACACTCATTGCTCTGAGATGGGAAGAGTAGGCTGCTACTTAAGATATTCAACTAGAAGTTAGGTTGAATAAAAGGCATATAGGAGAGTAAGTATTGCTTAGAACAAAGATCGAACTTCCAGCGTGCAGTTTCTCCTCATCCCCAAATCTGCCCACATACTTACCCTGAGCCTCTGCCTTTCCAGCAGCTCTGGTGGACAGGAGACAAAACACCTGTCCCTGCTGGTCGGGCTGGCCCAGAGAGGGGCCGTAACCAGTCCAGCATCACAGGGCACCTTGATATGGCAAGGAAACTCGAGATTTCAAGACAATGTCACTGACTTAAGGTCTGTTTCTCTCTAGATAATGTTCATTTGTGTTTCCAGCACCTGGAGTCAAGAAACTATCAAAGAATCTCAATTTGGAGATTTTCTAAAGGATCTTTTCAGCCATTCATGCTGCAAAGGGGTGAATGAAAATGTGCCATATCGCTTCTGTGGCCAAGAAAAAAAAACTATTAGGGAGCCCAGATCCAGATTTTTCAATCCTGCAATTTTAATGCAAAAATCATATGATTTTTGAATACCTGGAGTTGACAATGCTATAGCCCATGCTCCCTTTGCCTAGACCACCCCGCTTTTGCAAATATCTGCAGAGATGCATGTGTCTTTAATTTGTAATGTATTTTCCAAAAGCAGTTCGATCTCTTGAAAGAGGCACTCAATACCTTGAATATTCACATTCTTAAGTACTGGCCTCCTTTGGAGTACTCCTCAGCTTTTCATGTGTGTCTGAGTGATGGAGAGGCTGCACTCAGATGCTCTAAAGGAAGATAATATATGGGTTGCATATTTGGGTTGCTCATCTTCTAGAGTACTGAACAGACTTCCTAAATGATACCTCAGTCCTTCGTTCAACTTTCAGAATGAATATCCCAGAAAGGTCTGCATTTTCTGGCTCAGAAAAACGTTCAAACACAATGAATCAAAAAAGCAATGATTTCTGAAGCACTTGTATATGAAATTTATTGTTTTGCTTCTTCCAAGATGGAAAACCTGATGTGAGCCATAAATTTACTTAGAGCTTTCCCTTTAAAAAACAGCTTGTGACTTCTCATGGGAAACAGAGGAAGCATAGGTATAAATCAGCCTTCTCTAAATGTAATGGCTCAGACTTCAGAAACAGAAATCTGCTCCAAGGGATACATTCTTTGTTGGAAAGTAAAAAAGAGCTTGAACCCAGCGTTATCATTTCAGTCCCCTGGTTTGCGTTTGGTGGCACATTCAGGCAGGTGAGCTGGCACCGACAGGAGCAGAACCAGCGTGCAGAGAGGAAGGCGGCTAGAAGATCCTGCTCGTCCTCCAGAGCCTTTCTATAATTTCCTACCAGCGACAAGAAAGAGAGAGCAGTTCTCCTGGATTTAAATAGAAAAGAGGATGGGACAACTTGGCTTGCTACACCTGAGGCTATTCTTCTGTGACCCATAATAAAAAACTGACACAGAGAAAAGAATGAGTGCTTAATATTGTCAACTTGCATTACAACATGATTGCTGATTATTTTGGTAAAAAAGGCAAAAACTCATTGTGACCCTAATTCTGCTGCCTGCTCCGCACGGGTGGAGTTTCGCTGAACTCAGCTGGAGTCTTTCCACACACAGCAAACTACAGGATTAGCAGCAATGTTTTGCAAATATTGCTCTTTCTCAAATAACCTGTTAACTATAATGCTCCATTGCACTGCAGGGTTGTTTCAGTTTGTGGTATCTATGGAGAGTAGTGTATTTGGTAGCTGGGCTAAGCAGGGGTTTTTTGTCCACTTGGAAACATTAGGTTGAAGAAATTGGAGATCTTTGAATGAGTTGAAATATCTCTTCTGCAAATTGTTTCACTTTTGAATGCATGATAGTACAAGTTAATTTGCATTATGCTACAGGGTGTGGGCTAAAACACATGGCTTGAAGTTTGTTTAGCAAAGTGCAGAGTTGCCAGAGACCTAGATGCAAGTTCAAAAACCAACCAAGCAAAACTAGAATTTTCAACTCAGTTAAAATTTCCCACACCAGAGTGATGGAAAGCTTGCTGAGTCATGCAAGGTGCTTAAGTAGAATGCTACATGGAGCAAATCATAGGATTAAAGCACAGGATGTGGAGCTGGGAGGTGGCACCCTCACTCACACCAGCTCTGGAGGGGTCTCTGGGCATGTTGCAAGTGCCTGCAAATGCCTCTGGGTGTTGAGTTACTGACATTGCATCAGCCCCTGCAGCTTGGTGAGGGAGAGGAGACAGCACAGGAAGGTGCTAGATACATGTGGGCTGCACGGGGGCAAGATTTCAACCTGCAGGCATTAGGTGCTGAAGATCAGAGAGGCTGCTCAAGATCAAGGCTGTGAAGATCAGAGGTGGCTGCTCAAGGGCAGGCAAGGAAATTCCTGCAAGGGACAGTGCTGGGCTGATGGCCGCAAGCCAGCTCAGGCCTGGCTCCTCAGCTCCCTCGTGGCTCTCCATGTCCAGCAGAGTCAGCTGTGAACTGGAGAGATGAGATGGGTGTGCAGCAACAAGCAGCAATGGTTGATTGGAATTTAGAGTATTTGAAATATTTCATTTTTCCTGTTTAAAAGTCAGCATCAGCACCAGAGATGCAAAACAAAAAAAAATGTCAAATCAAGAGGAGAGTCAACAACGGAATGACAACAGCTTCTGTTAACCACACACACGGTTTCCACCCATTAGTTTGAAGATGCAATTCGTCAGTTATGCCTTGGTGGTCTATTTTATGCAAATCGGTACAGTTTCCAGGCGTCGAAATTAAAAACATTGCTCTTATACCCATGTCCTTATAGCACACATAGCGATTTTTGCTATGAATCGCTGAGCAGCCGTGTTCAGTGTCACATTGTGTAAGCATCGCAAGGCTGATCTGATAATCTTTTTAATTTCAAACATTTCTGAAATGCTAGGCAAATAAATTGCTGCTTTTACGTTTGAGATGGGGTAAATGAAAAATGAGAAGAGTGTTGCTGCTTTTAACCGGTGTGGCATCTCAATGGCATGCTATTAACAGCGTATACTCAAAGATCAATCAGTATCATTCCTTATGCCATGAGAAGATACTCCCAACACTTCTGTTGGGAAGGAGGGTCTGCCCCAGCCACCCTTGCAGCCGTGCAGAGCAGGAAAGTGCTGCCATCCTGCTCTGCATGTGGGTGTGAAGCGAAAGGAATTGTCAGTGCCACAACACAGGGTGAGGGAGATACCAAGTAGATGTTAATCTTGTTCAACTTGGCCAAAGCAGAGCTAGAACAGAGCCCAGCAAGCAACACTTCTTCCCCTTGGTTAAATTCACCTTCTTCTGCATCACTGATGGATGCTTTGCAATTGCTTGCGAAGTTCAGCGGCATCAGACTGGAGAAGAAGCGGAGAGGCATCGCGTGTGCCGTCACTCCCGGCGGCGCGGCCATCTGCTCTCGCGTGCTGAGGGGGCCCGGCCTGCCCTGCTGCGCCGGGCCTTTCAGAAAACGCCAGCTCTGAGGGACTTTCACATTAATCTTTAATATGCACTTTGTGTGTTTATCATGTTCACTGTCTGAAAATAAGCTACTTAGCAGAGACAGTGCATATTATCTCGCTTCTGCTCCAGACTGTGGGACAAGCCAAGAGTCTCTGATGCAGAAGACACGGGAGTCAGCTAACATGCCCTTTTGCAAAACTTTTTCAAAGAGAAGCAGGTGAAATAATACATTGGCATTTAAGTATCTCACCCAGTGTTTTTTAATCCTTACTTTGTTTGAGTTGTCTCCCCAGGAAGACGCAACTCATGAGGAAGACTTTTAGTGGAGACTCAGTAAGCTATTGAGCCAGAGGTGTTGGGCTACAATCACGGCATGATTTCAAAAATACACCCCGATAGCAGTCCAAATGCCTAATTTCAGTGTATTACCTATCTATAATAATGAGGGATTTATAATCAGAATTCCTACAACATCACAGGAGTTACCTCTGTGCATATGTGATAGCAGAAGGAAATTTCTTTGGAGGTTAATGAGCCCAACTTCACCAGATCTGACCTGGCAGCATGGACACAGACAAGGGTCATTTTATGACTCTATGACCAAATTTGTGCACCTACATTAGCACTTTTCACATCAGATATTCCTGTTTGTTTATGCATACTTTCCCCAGAGCATTTTGCTTTGCATTGGAAGTAAATCATTACTCAGGGGATGGTGTTATCCTAGGGAAAAAATAGGCCCACAATCCTGGGGAAAAAAGAGGTCCACAAAGAGAAGATCTAGAATAGATACAAGGGAATTCAGTGTACAGAGTACTATGTTTTCTTGATAGTCTGTAGTAAAACTGGCATATACAGCTTTTCTGAGTTAGTGCTGACATACATAGTTCTGATAAAATCTAACTTGTGAACTCAAATCATGCTCTTATTAACTGGAAGGTGACAGATAAAATAGAATAAATGATGGTGCAATATAAAGCCTGAAATATCAACATGAGTGTCCTTAGAGCAGTAATAACTAGTGAGTTTGCTGGGAAAATTGGTCCTTACACTTTCTTCTGAAATCTTTCTCTGGAGTAGATTTGATCATTTTAGGAAAGTTAAATGCATAATGTTTAGCGTGATATGTTCTGTGTCAGCATATGTTAAGTAGTGTGTGTTTAACTTGAGTAAATCAACTACTCTGCAGTGATGCAATACTTAAAAACCTACCTACTGTGATACATCACCTATAGCGTAAGTTGCAGAAGCTCTGTTGTCTGTGAACCCTCCAGGTGTGACCATACTATCCTGGCAGTTGTATTCTGTGCTGACATAAATCATGGGCCTTATCCTGCTGTTAGCAGTCAGGCTCCTGCTGAATATTTGCTAAGATTTTACATCCTTTTGTATTAAAAAAAATAATAATAATAAAAAAAAAAGTGAACATTATAGAAACTTCCTTTTAAGTAAGAATAGCCCAATGGGCAGGAAAGATTTTCTTCTAAAATGTAACAGCATCTGGTTCTCATTTTGGGAATCAGTCATCTATCCAGTTTTATGAGACTGAGACACAAGAGGTCGAATGACTTCAGGTCAGGCACCACGTTAGTGGATCAGGTTGATAGCATAGTCTGTTCTTCTCTGCTTTAGTCACTAGATTTTACAAAATGATATAAAACACAGGTTCCAGCATTAATCCAATATTGCCCTTCATCTATAACTTATACACACCCATGTATTATACGACTCTCTAAGATCACATCGCAATGTCTTCCCAAGCCTGTACATGTTTTCTGATTAGATGCGTATGCTGGATTTAGCCAAATCCCCACTTAAGTGCTGTTCTCTATGTATCTAGGTCATTTGCACAACAATTTTTATTGTAAATCTGTAATAATAAGCACAGCTCTTGGTAGAATTCAGTACGACAGAAACATTTTATGACTTCACATAAATGCATGTGAGCTTTCCCACCCACTCTCAAAAAAAAAAGGGTTTTTTTTAACAAATAGGTTACTTTGTCCAAAGTTTTCCTAGTAACCCACTCTGATGGGTGCTACACTAACATTTTAGGGAAAAAAAAAGGTAAGAAAAGGGGATTGCTGCCTTAAGAAGCTCAACATCAAATCCATTGGAAAAAGTGGTTTGGCTTGGTTGTGTTAGAGGTTACCACCACTGGAGCCAGGCGCTAGGTTGTGACAAATCCCTGATAGCTGAAACAAGGTATTTATATGACTGTGTTATCTGTGAGCTGAATCAATTCTTTCTGATTTGCTGATATGAAATTTAAGCACCAAAGTAATGTAATTTATATCTTTCTTCAAACAGTGAAAAACTTTCAGCAGGATTCCCAGACAAATGTATTGTGGCTCTGAATGGAGCAAACTGCACATATCACTAGTATGAATAAATAAAGTTTCAAAGAATTCACTAAAGCCTGTCCTTATCCAGAGACTTGGTCTTGTTTGGGACAATGGCTTATCTTGGTAAGAACCATTTCTTACTGTGTATTAAATATATTTCATATTCATATTCAATATTTCAATATATTCCTGAGCATTTCTGTAAATCAAGGTTTTAGGATAGCCTTATTTTCTTCTATTTCCTTCTTTTTGGTACTCAAACTCATCTCTCAGCTTCAGTGGACTTAAAGCAGTGCTGCCAAATTTATGGAATTTGAGCTAATGGATCTGCAAGCATGGTTTGTCCCCATGCATCAAAACTTCACATTGTTTTAATTACTTCTTATTTTTTTCTCGTAATGTGTGTGAAAATCATAGAGATGATTTCTAGCAGAATGGTGGCTCATGTTGAGCCAGCAAATAATTTCCTCGACTAATTTTGCATCACTCTTGGAATGGAATTTAGTTCTGCCTGTACAAACGAGGCTGATAAAAATGGGTGGGGAGAAAGACACAGGGCTCTTTGTCCTCTCTGGAATGCATTTAAAAACTCAGGGACGAATAAGTTACTTTATCTAACCCAGTCTGGCTATAAATACGTGGCGGCACCTCAGCCTTCCTGTGAACTAGGGAATTCAGCTGCATCTCCTCCGTTGCAATCACACTTGGGAGGCACAGCTCTAATTTGAGATGTTTTTCTGTGCTAGAGGGTCACTAAAGGTAACAGAGGGCACTGGGTTTGCTCCAGGGAGAAACCTTGAGCTGGAACAAAGGCGCTGGGGCGGGTAGGAGCCAAGTGGCTGCTTTGTCTTTTAATTTTCTTTTCCTTCTTGTGTTTCCTGACTGTGTTTTAAGTCCTCCCTGGTGTTCAGTGTCTCCGTCTTAAATTGCTTCTTCTTCCCACTGGAGAGAAGCTCCTAGCGGTTCCAGCACAGATGGAAGGGACACAGTGCACGCGGCTTCGCATGTGTCCAGGATGCTGCTCGCTGCATTGCTGCACGGCAGGCAGAGCCAGAGCCCAGGAGAGAGAAAGGGGCAGCCTAGTCTAGGAGTGCTTTTCCAGGAAACACTTCCCCTTGGAGAGAGATCATTTCCATGTTCGAGCTTGTTACTGCTGAGCTGCGACTACTGCATTCATGTTCCCCAGCCTACATCTGGCGAAGGCAGTCGGAGTGTGGGAACGGGCTTCTTTTTGCTGGTGCAGTGCTTTTTAGTGAACTGTACCCATGTGTGCAGGTTTGGGTACAAGAACTTTTTGGTGGGGACGGCACTGGGAATTGCACTTTCTGCAGAGACCTGTGGCAGGAAGGGGACAGCTCCTGTTCCCATCACAGGTGACACATGTGGGCTGACCTTGCCACCAGGCCAAATTAAACAAAACCGGGACACACTGGAATGACAAGGATTTAGAGAGACCTCTTCTGCCAGGGGCTCCCAGCCCCAGGAGGAAGGAGATGATGATGGGCAGAACCAAGGCCACAGGCTTGTACTCCTGGGGAACAGGGGCCCAGTGCTTGGACATAGCCCTTAAGTAAGAAAGAAGCAACCATGCTGTTTCAGGAGCAAGCACTTTCCATGCCTAAGTGGGAGTCATTTTTGTGCCCAATTCACTGTTAAACAATGTGTGCATAGTGTGGTACTCCAGGACATGAGCTGACTGCAAAGCTAAGCGGGATGGTGGGGAGGTAGCAGGGGTGATCCAAGCTGCACAGAAGGATATGGACTGTGCTAGCTCTTCCTGCTCGAGCCCTCATCAGAGAACATATAAGCATGGACTTAAATCATCCCTATGTTTCTGCTGGGGTGCCTCACACTGGGGCTCGCCCATATATCTCAGCAGCATCCCTGCTCCAGGCTGGGACAGGACACAGGTGCTCAGCACTTTGGCACGGGATGGGGAGGACATGTGGGTGCAGAAGCCTGGTGAGAGCTGCCACACGCCTGCTGCTGTTGCATGAAGCCATTGCTCCTCTGCACCGCATTTAGCATCTATCCCATCCCAGATTTTCTCCCTAGGAAGAGGCCAAGGCAGCACATGCATCAGCACTGAATGTTCTGGAGCTGTGCTGGGGTTTCACGGGTGCAGTTGTACAGGGAACACCTGGATATGTCGCAAGATCTAACCTATGTTTCATAAAAGAGATGACCAATCCATAGAGTTTGCCGCACTCCAGGATCCATGCTACAGCTGAATGACGGCTTGATTACAAACCTCTACTTATTGAGTGACTGCAATCATGGGTATTTTAAACAAATTTCCTCTGGTTTGTGTGCATGAATTGTCAGACAGGATGCAAATATCCTTGTCCTTTGTAGAGCAAAGTCTGGAGTGTGAAAGTGCAAGCCTGACAAGAATAGCTGTGTCCGCGCTGCCGCCTCCCTGGGGCTCTGGCGGCCCCGATGCCGCTCGCTCCGCAGCTGGGGCAGGAAGGGCTGCGCTAAAGACAGGTCGGGCTAAATGACTTGTGACGTTTTTGGACTCTTCATGATCAAAATGATGGGGAAAACAGAAAAAAAAAAGGGCTTTGTTGGAATCCTTAGAGGAAAAAACTGCAACTTTTTAAATGTTTTAAGGTTTTTTTCTCAGTGAAAAATTGAAAAGAGAAAAAGAGAGAGAAACAGAAACTTTATTGAAATCCTACTTTTGTGAGAGGAACTGCACTCCTGTCACTGCAGTGGGAGCCACAATGCACATCCAAAGGCAAAAGGGAGAAAGGTTGCCTGCTCTCATTTCAGGAAGCAGCGAGGATGAGGAAGAGCTTTTATAACATGAATTTAAGGGGTGTTTTGTTTGCTATGGGAGTCAGGTATCTATGAGAGATCACCTTTTTCTCGAAATAATCTCATATAAAAGCTAGGTTTTAAAAAGGAAAATGGGAAAAGCACCAAATGAAGAAAGAAGTCTTTCATTTGGAAACCAAGGATGCAATGGGTGGCCAGTATCACAGTATCACTATTACAGGCTGGGTGTTCTGCCTGTGGGTGGTATGGCAAGTGAAATACCTAACCAGCAGTATATAAACTGTATTTTATGCCTGATATTTTCTCTCTCAGGGGCAATGAAAACACAGATTAGGATGTGATTTGACATAGAAATGACACTTCTTAGTGTAAGGCATCATAAAAGCCAGAACTTCAATCTCTTACTAGTGATTTAAACAGAGGTTAATTCAATTGAAAAAGTTGGGTTTTTTTTCTTTAAATAGAAGTGTCAGGCAGAATACATCTAAAAGAAAGAACCTCAGAGCAGACAGCTGAATAAAGGTGAAAGAAAAAAAAATTATGCTATGCCAATAGGATAACATTCAGTGAGTTTCCTGGGTTTCAAGTTTAAAACATTAGGAGTCAGCCCAAAGCATTCCCATGCTCATCTTAATTAAAGATCATTTGCCCTGTGCTCAGACACAAAGAAAGCAAACAGCCAGGGCTCAGCACAGATCTCTCAGGGCCATAAATCGGCTTCTGCTTAAACTGCATCCTCTGAAGCCACCAGGTAGCCCTTCCTGGCTGAGCGCCATGCAAAGCGCACGCAAGCGCCACAGGAGCAGAGGGCTCCTCGGGCCCCACAGGCAGGCTCCACAAGGAAACACGTCATGGAAGCAAGTTTTGGGCTGCCTTGTCCGGGCTGAGAGATGGAAAACAGCAAATGCTGCTGGTGCAAATGTGAATTTGTGTGCAAAGGAAGGCCAGTGTGCACAGCTGTACGCCACGGAGCAGAAGGAGGCTCGAGGAAGGCTGAATTCCTCCATATCTACCATGGGACAGGAGCTGCGCAGCTCCCCACATAGCCCTTTGTATCCGCAAGCCAAGACACTGTGGTTATACCACTTCTTCTGATCGGTCCATTATAGGCATTTAATAGACTAAACAGTGTAATACATCTACAGGACATACATTAGTCGAGTATTATGTACAGGTGGCACTTTACAAAATTAGAACTGAAATAGAGCAAAACCCAACAATGCCTTACTCCATAAAACTTCCTTTCTGCACTACATGAAATATTCTATAAGCTAGACTAGAAAAATATGACTGAATATCTTTTTTTCCCCCTTTTTAGTTTCTACAAAGCTTTTCATCCAGAAAAAAAATACAAAACAACTATTGAATTTATCAGAGAGACAACACTTGCACACAGACAAAGTAGACATTCATAGACCTGCAAGTAGAATAAGGAGAGTTTGGTTTGATAAAACAATTTTCTCTATATCATGTTCTCCTGTTTTAGGGCCACTGGCCTATGTTTAGAAAAATAAAAATGGGAGGAGGAGTTTGGCTTTGTGAGGCTCTTGAACAGAGGCCGCTCACCTTTTATAGAAGCTTTAGTTTGAAGCATCCACTCGCTTCAGTTAAAATACTTAAAAATGAGCGATGCGAAGGAGGAAGCAGGGAAGAGAGGAGTAACTAGGCTGGAAAAATGAAGTCTGGCATTTCTGCATGGGTTACAGCTGAATGCGCCGCGTGGCATGTGGCATTTTCATAGGATTTTGTGTGTTCCTTCAGGAAACTCGCTCAGAGAAGAGCCATTGACCTCAGCTGGAAATAGGATAAGGGTCATCCAGAGCAGGAAGGGAGGGAGTGTCTGAAAGCAGATAGAAAACTTATAAAATTGGGGGAAGTGTTTCAAATAACCCTTCTTCCTTTTATAAGGTGAAAAGCTAATTAAATGATACATCTAACGTCATTTCTGGCGGAGTTGGGCAGATGCAGATTAAAGGAAATCACACACCTAGAGATACATTGTCATCGTTACTGTTTGTTTTTTTTTTTTTTCCCAGAGCTTTATAAAACTTCTTGACCATCAGGGTCAAGAAAGCAGAGTTTAAAGAGCATCCCACGTCCACCTGGCTGCCTCTCCAGGTGGATTTCCCCCTCGGCAGCAAGTTTGCCGTCCTCAACCCTTATCTTGAGTTTGGTCTCATTTCCGAAGCTTATGGGAAAACTGTCACCAGCGAAGCGGATGACAGGAACAGCAGCCAGATTTAGGAGGTGCTCTTGAAACCTTCTGGTGAAAATTAGGTACTCTGGTGAAATTAGGTTCTTTGACCAGAATCTCATTCATCCGACCAAATAAGTCTGTGACAGAGTAGGTGAGAACACCTATGTCAAAAAGGAAAAACATATTGTTAGATAGTTTGAGAGAACAAAGTTTAAATTAAGTATCATGTTATACTGTAATACTATAAAAAGGGTCCTCGATCCCAAACACCCCAAACAATGAGCTATAATTTTGTACATAAATTAATGTTGCTTTGAAGTAAAATAGTCTCTTTCCTTTTTATTAAACATCCCTTGCACAGAATTCTTTGTAAGTAAATATATTAAATTTGGTTGCTAAGAAGGTATAAACTTATCTTATTAATATATCTGGCCAGTAAATTTTATCCATCATCACACAATTAAAAGTTTCCTTTAAAGAAAATTGTTACTGGAGAAAAGAACGCACTTGAAAGTAAGCTTAGGAATTAATGCTGGAAGAAATTCTATTATTTCATTCCATCTATAGCAAGCGGCTTTTTTTTTTTTTTTTTCTGGCTGCAACATTAATTGGAAGTACAGAGCCCATTCAACCCTGGAGATGTGGAAAATGCCAGTTACGTAGCTTTGTGGATATTTTCCACTGAAATAGTCAAACCCTTCTGATACAGGCAGTATCTCCATCAGCACTGTCTAAAGGGTAAGGTTTTGGCCCAAGATCATTGCTTCTCCAGGGATGGTGCCCAGTGGAAGGGAGTCTCTGCAAGGTCTCTGTGCAGTAGAATCACAGAATCATTATGGTTGGAAAAGACCATCATCAAGTCCAACTGTAAAGGGCTCACCGCTGTGGAGAAGGACCCTGAATCCATCCTGAACACAGCAGAGAAGGAGAATCCAATGGAGGCCCAACGTGTCCAGAGATGGCTTGTCCCAGCCTGAGCTCTGCTTTCCAGGAGGTGACTTTATCGGAGCTGTATGCCCAAAGCTGACCAGGACGTGCTTGGCTGCAGGAGCTCCAAGCCCCGGGCACGTTGGCAGCCGATGCCATGGGTCAGGATGGGTGCTGGGCACATCCACCCTCCCCAGCCTGCTTCCAGCCCTTCCTTCTGCGGATGGCCCAGGGCAGACCTGGCAACGTGCAAGCTGCAAAGGAGGTTTGGGCTGTGCTGCTGAGCTCCTCTTACTGCCGCAAACCACCACTTTGTGTAGGTCAATGGAAGAACGACCGGGCCTCTGCACTTGTTTTATGCACAAAACATACTGAAAGAAGACTCACAACAACTTCTACTAACAAGGTGGGACAAATTCAGCCCTGGCGGAAGCAGGAGCCGTTTCTGCCGGCTTCAGTGGAGAGAAGAGCATGTTACGCCACAGCTGGATCTGGGCCACAAAGTGTGCACAAACAGCACGATCCACCCAACCAAGTCTACAACAAACAGTCTCACTCCACAAACACCAGTGACTAGCTATTCCAGTTCATCGATGTACAGCAAGAAAGTATTTCTAAAACTTCTGAACCTTATTGAAAAGACAGTTAATAAAAGGCTGGTTCATCTGAATTTGCACAGGTTAGTCAAAGGGAGACTACTGCTCTAATCCACACCTGGAAGTTCCTGCATGTAGCAATGTAGGCAAATCTTACACTTGCATCTCTATACAAAAGTTACAAAATCAAATGGTGACATTATATTACATCTATTGTCCATAATATCACAGTGCTAGTTTTAAATGGCTAAAAACAAGAAAGGTTTTAGATTTAAGACATCCCTTCTGTAGAAATGTAACCCCTTTGTCCTGCTGTTGATATCTGAAAGCAACCCTGCTTAAAAAAGGTAAATCCAATGAAATGTACTTATTGAAACTAGGCGCATTTTTCCTTTATAATCTCATCATGTCTGCGATGCATTTCCTAATGTGTCCCATTGTTTCCCAAGGAAAAATTAAACAAATAATATGAATCCCAGCCTGAAAATCAAAATGTTCAAAAGAACAGTTCTAAAGCCTATACACTTCTTACCAGGTACTAACTAAATAAAACCCTTGCAGATGTAAATACAGATTACTTTGACATTTCTTCAGAACGTATTAGCTTTTCAACAACATTCGCAATGAAGTTTCACTTTGGAGGCCATGAAGTTCCTACTCATCCTTTTCAGTTCTGCTTTCCAGAGTATCTGTATCATCTTCCACTTCTTGATCTGGATGTGCTAAAGTATCTGCAAAGAAATAGTTCATCAGTATGTATTTCCCCATGCAGGAATGCAAGTCTTCGCTTGGCTCTGCCTGTCTGGTCTTGCACTTGCAGACCAGCAGTGAAGCCTGGAGCAGGATGCTCCAAGGGCATCACAGCCTGGCTTTACAGGGTACTTCAGACTCCAGAGTGGCTGTTACTGAAATTAGGTGATGATCCTTCTCATTGAAAGCAGGAGACCCGCTGAGCGTACAGCTGTAGGAGGACAACCTGTTACCGTCATGAAATCTGCTGGACCTCTCACTCCTGGAGACCTAACATGCCCTAATATCACGGACACAGAAACATCAGAGGCCATGTATTTGGCTCACATTTCTTTTCAAATGATTACGCCCTGTAGTTGCCACCATTGGGCAACAGCCAACTGGAGTAATGCCAACTGCAGTAGCAGGTGATTTAACACTCCAAGATTAAACAATCGGTCATAGCCCTTTTGAAGTTATTGGGAGGTGCTTCTTGCACCCCATCCCAGCTGCCACCTCTGGGCATTTGGAAAACAAATGCCTGTGTACTGGAATGGAAACTGTGCCACACTTTAAGGGAAAAAGCGGCCAAACAAACAAACCAACAAAAGAATTAAATAGACTAGTTTCCACACATTTGCTGTGCATGCTACATCCTGATAAGTTCTTATCTTTAGCCAGGTATTTATCCCACAGTAACTCTGCTATTATCTATCTATTTATGAGTGCCTGTTACATTAGTACACTCTGGGGACATCACGATGCTTCAATGGGCAGCTATTAAATTCTTTGCTTCTACACTTGGAGATAGGGACACTGTAATGAAGAGGATTACAGAGTTAATGCTAACGTGCCCTGAAATGCCTGTTGGCTGTTAAAATGGCCAGCAGTGAGCCTGATGTGGCTTTAACGCCATCTGCTCAAGAGCTGTGAAGAAGTTTTAAGCCCCTAGGACTCTCTTTGCAGTGCAAGTGTTCCTGGGCACCAGCCACTGCAAGCCCCTACCCCAAGCATCTATTGCTCTTTGAAATGCCATCTATTAGCTTCAGTGCATGGTATGGCCTGAAACTCCTATTTTTCTGTGAAAAATGAAAATGGAAATTACTCATTCAGACCTTCCAGATTCATCTGCTGCTGCTGGACGCAGACTCTTTGGTCACCAAGGAGACCCTTTTCCTCCGCTGATTTGAAGTCTTCGGGTGGCCAGCGCAGCTCCCCGCTTTCCACCTCACCCGACTCGGTGGGCTCCACCACGATTGACGGCAGCCTTTTGGTCAGCTTGGGGTATTTCTCACGCGAGTCTGGGAAGGCCTGGTGAGATATTTGGTGACAAGCCTGTCAAAGCACTGCTCAGGGACACGTATTCATAGAAAGAGGGCAAGCATCAGTAGCATTTCTACATCTATCCATCACAACTTCCAAAAAACTTCAGCAGGGCAAAGAATAGGAGACCAGGTCCAGAAATCCAACTTTTCTCACCAGTGTGTCGGGCAGACAGTTGTCATGAGCCAAGGTGCATAGATTGGAAACTTAGGTGAAAAAAAACTATTTTGTTGCCCAACACTTGTGATTCAGCCCTGATGTGACTTTTATGACATAGAGGTCATTGCTGTAATACTAAACTAAATGGCTCCTGCAGCCCTTGTAGCTTCTGCCTTTTTACTCTGATATGATTTATTCATGTTTTCTTGCTGTGACAGTTTATTAAGAAGCCACCATTCCGCAGAGCTATTTTGTGTAATGTGCAATACTCTATTTTATGATGCATTCATGCAAAACGGGTAGCCCCAGAGATCACCTTTACACCTAGCACAGTGCCAGCTATTATTTGCCTTTGTCACTTTGAAACTGCAGGGCAGGCACTAGAGAGAGATTAGAACTTGAAGCTGAACTGAATGTTTTTTTAGTGAAGGATATTATAACATGTAAAAGTGGTTTCTTGTTTTCAATATAGTTAGTTCATTTAAGCCTTTCAGTGTACTTTTTTGTTTTGTTCTGCGGAAAATACATTCCACATCCTCCAAGTTGTCAGTGTAACATGAACTCTATTGCCACTTCACTGAAATCTTATCTCCTGGCTCCTCAAACCTCTGCATATCTGAACAAACAGGCTGTAAATTTCCCCTGACTAGCTAAGTTTCCACTGGTAATAATAAAAGCAAGGTGAAGACTAGGGCTAGGGCACTGAACATGCCATGGAGAGCAAGACTTGGCCAAATTTAATTGCCAGCATGGCCACAGATTTGCTGTGTGCTCATGCCCTCACTCACCATGGTCATGCCATGGGGGTTTGTCAGCCTTTGCCAGCCTTCATGCAGGTGGAAAAAAAAATGTTATTATTATTTTTACGGTAGCAGACAGACAAAGTTAAGGACTTTTGAATGTGAGAAAGCCCCTTCAGTACAGATACTAAATGAATCACTGAAACTAAACCTTTCTAATGCTTTCTTGCAGCTGCACTTGCATGGGTGTAACTCGTCCTGAACACAAGCCTGTGTTTGCGATGCCGGTCAGGAAGCTCCCCACAACTTCCTGTTATGCAGTCTCCTCCTGAGCTGTTTATCAGGGATGAAAATTCCCTAGCAGATGTCTTGACTGGGAGGAGCTTTTTAAGAAGCTGCTAAGCTGCCACTTCCAAATATGAGGCAAGGTGAAAGGACCCTGTTGCTCCAGAATTTCTGGCCACCTTTTGGTAGTTGTGTCCCATTGCTTAGCTGGCAGAAAATACCCATAAAATAGTGGTCAAATTGCTCTGTTTCCCAGCTGAGCATGACCTGCTCCCTGTAGCCACTGCTTAACCAGTTTGGGTGGCAGGGGGCTGTGTGTGAGATCACCAGGCCCCCAGCCCACTGGTAACAACAAGAGGATCCAGTGTGATGGAGTATCTGTTTTTCCCATCTGCTGTCTGAAGACCTAGGAAATGACACATGCAGATCTAAAAATATGCCAAAAGATGGTTATTAAGGCTGCAAAGTCAAGCAACAGAATTTAGGAGAAGGCACTGTGCAGCTTCAGTTTGTCTATTTTTGTTTGCATCATTCTCATATGGTCTCTTCTCACACGGATCACATCATGTTTTTTCCATTGAAGTCCTGTATTTACCAGGTCCCTCTAGGAATGAGTCAGGACTGGCAGGAAGCAGAGCACTGCTTGTGGCTCTAGCTTTATTTTTTCTGCAGAAGCTGGAGTGTACAACAAGTGGGCAGGAGACTGCAGGAAGGGAAAGAATGGTCTCCTGGCCAAAGTGCCTTTAAGTTGCCGGAAGAGCCCTGGTTTTCCTGCTGAGCAACAGACTTTGCACAACTCGCTTGTTGTTTTTACTTTTTTTGCCTTGGCCGACCATCTCTAAAATATGCATAATAACATCTTCTCCTCCCAAAGAGGCACAATAAATGGATCAAAGAAAAGAAACTCCTTGGAGCATATGATCAGGGTCACCATAAAAAAGCCATGAAAACATATGCGGAGTTGGAGCATATGATCAGGGTCACCATAAAAAAGCCATGAAAACATATGCGGAGTTGGAGCTGGAGTTAGGACAAAGTTTAGACTGTGCACAACACCAAAAAATGAAAAAATGGGACCAGGTGTAAAAGAGGAAACAAAATGTTGAAAAGGTACTCCTTAAACAAGGACTATCCATCCTTGCTGTTGATGAGGCAAGGAAACATCTACAGTACTTTCTGTAATGGCATAAATGGACTTGCACAAGCTGCTTCAGTTTTCACTTTCCTGACTTCCAAATGCTAAGACTTTGCATTCTTTTAGGGCAGTTTTCAGACAGAGTACTGAGTTTGCTTGAAAGAATGTGTTTCATTTTGAGAAGCAACTCAAATCCAACAGGAAACTTTTAAGCGATTTGTGCCGCTGCTAGTTACACCAAGAGCCGGGTGAGCAACCACAGAGATAAAATAGGAGCGTGGGTTGTCTCAAGGGCAGTTTGGGACATCCTAATTCTTCCTGTGGAAGCCTGCACCATAAGTGGTCATGTGAGTGGGTTTGTGAGTTGTCAGAAAACGTTCCTCCACCTGTGAGTAAACAGACCTGACCAGTGCAACTTGTAGGATCCATTTACACTAATTACTCAGTGATTTCAAATTACCTTGTTTAAAGGAGGGAGCTCTCTTTGAGCTTCAAGAAAGTTTGCTTATTACCAGAGTGGCTGTAAAAAAGGCACAGCATCTGCTGAGCATCTTCACCATGCGATGGTTGGTCGGACCTGAACGAGATGAGACAAACCTGCAGGTCTGCTCTTGGAGATGAACACAGCCTCTGCCTGCACCCCTCCAGAGCACTGCTAGTGCCATGGGAGACCTTATTCCAGAGGAAACCCTTCTGCTGTAATTCTCACATTTTTAAGCAAAAGCCATATAGGATCAAAAAAAAAATTCAGGAATTGTTTTTCTGTCAGCTGTGCTCAGTCATTCAACATCTACATGTAAGAAAGTTCTTGTTGCCTCACATTGCTTCTGAAAAGCAACTCAGGAGACTTTCTTGTTTTTCTAAATTTACCTGGGTGGAAGGTCCTCCTTCTTCCTCAGGAGACTGGCTTAACGCAAATTCCTCCATCACAGGTTCCCGTGTGTTCATCACCTCTGTCATGCTGCAAATATTCAAACAGAATTGAAAGACTCAGCTTTGCACTTTGGCTCCCCAGTCAATTTGAAAAAAGGCGTTTTTCATATTTGTTAAAATAGCTGTGCTCCAGACTGTTCTTTCTAAATAACCTCTTGAAACCTGTCTGCCTGCCAGCGTTCCCTCTCGCAGATGTGTTTGCTGCTTGCGTTCCCGCAGCTGCAGGACCCCCGCTAGGCCCTGCCTGGGGTCACCAGCAGTGTGACAGTGCCACTGGCCCCGCTGCGAGGACACAGGGAGGGATATTGACCGCGGCTGTCCCACCGGGGATGGTGGAGAGGAGCCCTGTGCAGCCCCAGAGCCCCAGCAAGAGAGTGGGAGCCCTCCAGTACTCTCAGCAACCTGCTTGTTATTAATGCACGAGCTGAGAGACGCATCTGTTGACAAAGTTACTCATGGAAATATCAACCTCAAATAAAATTCACAATCTGATGCTTCATAATGTCTTAAATATTTGCTATTCCCAGATGTCTCTTCTATTTTGTTATGAACCAGCACTTCTCTTTAAACTGTTAATTCCAAAGACACCAGCTATATTGGTGTCCAGGGCCAGATTTTCAGTCATCTTTAGTTGCCTGAAGGATCAGAGAGAAGTTGAATAGGATTTCCAAATGCATTAGGGAAGGTTTGGCACTCAAATCTCATTTAACGCAGGGACTTAGGCAGGGACTAAGCTGCTTATGTGCCCATTAACCATCCCAGAGCTGTTTGGTACCCAAGTGAGAACAGATCTGGCTCTTGCTCCCTCCCTGCTCCAGTTGGCTCTAGGCTCCTCCATCGTCCAGGAGGGCATCTGAACACTTTCTGACATGTATTTAGCACCAAGCAGCAAACAGAGGCTGAGCTCCACTGTATAACGTATAGACTGAACGGGCTATGTCCATCTGGGATGGAAGTTCAACATCTTCCCCAGTGAAATGAGCCCTAGGTGGGTTTGGCCTGGGGCATTTCACTCTCCTGAGCCAGTATTTGGTATCTGTGGCAGCTCTTCACTACCTGAACCTCCTGCACAGGCACCTTGGGTTATTCTGCCCCGTGCCCCAGTACCCCTTTGGCATGACTAACTGCTCCCGTTAATCCTGGCCCTGTCTCGTGCACAAAAGCCTCCTTTGTCAAGTGCTCCTACTGAGAAGTGCAAACTAAAACATCTTAAGCACAATTTCTTTCAGGCTTACATTACCAATTACCCCACAAAACTGATTTTTACAATATCTGCAATTACTCCACAGCCCTTCACAATGACTTTAATTAGCTGTAGCACATAGCAGCGTGATATCGCAGAGACTTTCACTCCCACTGCAGCATATCTCTAAAAGGGCACCACAGAGCCTGGAGGAACTGGTGCTCAGCACACCTGGAATGGCCAGACTGCGATCGATGGACGCCGAACTGAACGGCACACTTTCCGAGGCGTGCATGCAATGGGAGAGCATGACCGGGTCTCTTGTCCCGCTCCCCAGAAGGAAGGGAGCAGAGTGATGCCACCAACACGCAATCGGGAAAATGCAGGCTTTTTCGCCATACTTTTACTACTGCACCACCCAGGGAGCCGTGCCATGACCCACCTGTGGATGCAGCCCTGAGGGACGGGTGACAGGTAGCAAAGCCCCTTCCTAGAGCTGTGACTGCAGTTCCAGCCGCGCCAGCTGTTAGTGGCACTAGGGACAGGGCTAACAACAACACACATGTGCCCTTACACTCTTCCCCCTTCGAAAGCAGCATCCCGCTCCCTGCCTTGCCGTAAGGTCTTTCTTTTACAACCCTTTCAGGAGCTCATGCCCCATCCCCAACCACCCTGGGTTGCAAGGAAAGGGATTTGGACAAGAAAGTGTGTGTGTTTGAGACTGCAGATTATCTCGATGGCTTTGCAGGAGCTGGAATTTATGAAGGTTAGGGGTGGGTGGCCATGGAGCAGACATGCAACCCTGCTGCACATCCCAGGGCTCGGCCCCAATGAACCACCAGTGGGGGCTGCCTTTGCTCCTCCGCCAGCCACTTTGTTTCTACTCTCCTTCAACAGGCACTGAGCCTTTAAATCAGTTCTCTGTTCCTGTGCCGTAGCACATCAGAGAGACACATCCACCCAGGCACTCTCAAATGTGTCATGTAAGCTCAAAGATGCTGTTAGGACCTCATGAAATTCTATTATTGAGCAATAACGGACTCCGTGCTTCCCTAAGACCGCATTACACCCTGCAGATTATTTCTAAATGACAGAGACAAATGATTCCGGCAGGGAAAATGGTGACAGTCCTGCCAGTGCTAGAGCAGATGCCTCAGTGAATCAGCTCCCAAGCTGTTGAAGCCCAGGCCATTTCAGAAATCTGTGCAACTTAAGGTTTTGATTGAATAGGATGGCAGAAGTGATTGCGCTTCATGCGTTTCAGAAAAGCGCATGGGGCCATGCAATTGGCAAAAGAATTAGACTCTAACTGGAGTAGATTAATTGTTCTCGGTCTCTGCTTGGGAACAGCAGCAGAGAACAGAAGAAATCTATACAGGCCATGATAGCAGTGATGCTTCTAACAAACTTAAATAAGTATTTAACTCTAAAAATAACTAGCCATAAAAAAAAAAAGCTGAAAATAGAGCTGAAAATCAATTCATCCTTCACTTAGAAATCACTTGCAGGACACTGTGGAATTGTCTATAAAGCCCCTGAATCTGAAAAAGGGAATTTGATTGCTGCATAGTGTTTGACGTGATATATGTGCAGGAAAACTTTATTTTTCAGGCAGTTTTGATAGAAGTATTGATCCACTTTTACTGTTGCTTTTATGAGAGAAGTACTAACCCACGCAGAAAAGCAGCGGATACAAGCACTTTATTATAAGAACTATCCCATCCTTTAAACTGGATCTTGTATTCATGTAGGTGCTGATATCACCAGTGACATACAGTAGCCATAGCGATGCAAAACAAGGCAATAAATAGCATTTACAAACAAAGAATAAATTCCCTTCTAGTGGATGAGTCACCTACTCTGAACCTTAAAGTGCTTCTAACATTGAATTAAGAGAAGCATTTACTTTCCCTAGGTTTAATTAACCTCGAATATACCAATTAGGAGAAAAGTAGCAAAATCTATTCTTACCTTTCTGTGAAAAAACAGAAAGGAGAAAGATTATCTTAAAAGCAACAGCTACTATTGCAGGACTATCCTATTCTGATTTTTTCCAGAGACATGGGGTAAATGAATAGCCCAGTTTCTGCTGTTCGTAACTGTGCTAAGAAGGTCGCTACCATACAGAGCAGTATATAGGCTGACAAGTGCTACACCACCTACTGCCAGAAAGGGCTCAGAAACAATGCGCACATTTTTATTTTAGCTTTGGCACATAGGGCATAATTGACCTGCAAAATTCCTGGCTGCAAAACAGTACTTAAATGCAGAACAGCTTCAAGCTTCAAAAACTGAAAGCCCTTATGTGGATAAGGCCAAAAGGCAGGTCGGTGACTGGAGCTCCAATTGGAGCTCAGCATGTGGCAGGTCCTCGTCCCCAGGCCAACACAGGAGGGGCAGGAAAGGGGACACCTGGCCAGAGCATGTGTTTCGGAGCTGCAACAAATGCTAAGAATGAGATGATCACATAAGCAGCACATTACCTTCAATCACATAAAAGGATGTTGTTTCTGAAAATTGTCCTTGCTGCAGATGTTCACTTTGTTGATGAAGTGTCGCACAAACTGTGTCAAATCCTAAACGCGTCTGAAAGAGACAATATATCAGTGTCAGAACGTACAAGTGGAACGGTAAAGCTGGCAAGGATCAATGTGAAAGATTACTACTGTAAACTTGCTGCTGCAGGAGGAGGCGGCAGAAACTCCTGCTTTAGAGGTCTGTATAATTTTCTATGCCAAATGGAAAATGTTTTTGCAAAGGATTTAGCTCGTAGCATATTTAGTGAATTACTGAGGCAATTAATGTTCTGGAAGCACCCAAAGCTCCTAACTAAAATCCTGTGGCATCTGACACTTTTCCTGACCAGAAACCTTATTCCTTAATGTAAGCTACATAAAAACACCAAAATTCTTCCAGACAGCAATTTTAGTGATATTTGGAAAATCAGGGGAGAACCAAAAAAAAGGTGTGTGTGGGGGGGAGAAATGGCTTGCTTCATATTACCAGTGAGAAAAAGCTAATAGTTAAAACAAAAAGAAGAAAAAATATGCTGAAATAAGAAAATAAGGATACTTTAGGACTTCATTGCTGCATGTTTCTTACAAATGTCGCAGGAGAAGTGATGTTTGGGAAGGTCTGCTCCCAACTGAAAGTAATAGTTTGAGTAAAATCAAGATGGGGTGGTCTGGTGAACAGATGTAAAGATTCTCCATTTCAAAGGAGGAATCTCTGATTTCTTACAAGTCCTCTGTCAAAAGGTCTTATCTGAGGAAATTGAAGTTATAGTGAAGAAATACAATCAATTTGGGCCAAAGATGATTTTTTGAGAAATTTGTTTATCCCTACAGCTTGCCGAATGCATACTGTTGCCAACCACATCTATTTCCTTCGATGGGAAAAAGGTAAAGTTTTCAGTGAAGTGAATGGCACTAGTGTATATATTTTATATCCCCCAGTGGTTTGGATTCCAGCCCAAGCGATTAAACAAATCTACCTGCTCTGGAGGCCTTCCTACCAAAATTTATAGCACCGGCTTAACTGCACACTGATTTTATTCAGAAATAGTGACAGAGAAAAATGGTCCACTGCATTCCGGAGTTTCTTCTCATGCTACAGGCCTTTCTGCAGGCTAGCGAAGCAGGAAATGACATATCCACCCAATTTGAAAGAGTTTAATTATTCTCTGGCAATTTTCCGTCCAGAGATCACACCAACATCACAGAGGCTGATGTTTTGCTCATGACTACATTTAGTAGTTGACTCTTGTACAGAAACCAGAGAGTATCCAACACCATGTCATCCAATACTCTGGGAAGATTTTTATCCCGCTGCCCATTACAAAACTGCTGTTATAAAACCCATGAAAATTCAACAGAAGTCATCTACCTTAAATCTCTTCTTTAATAAAGATTAGATGCTATAAGAACAGTTACAATATAGACTCAGCTATCCATGGCAGATAAAACAATGCAAGAGATTACAAACTGGCCATTTGTCTCTAGGTCTCTAGTGTGGATACAGGCCAGGCCAGTTGCTATTTTGAGGTATTTTCATGGTTCAGGAGTATACATGAATCCACGCAGTACTGAATGACTTAAAAAAAAATCCATTGCTTGTCTAGGCTCAGCAAAGAAGCTATGGGTTGAGCTGGCCCAAGACTGAAATGCTCCCCAAAGTTTCTGGGGAACATTGTGCCCTGCTGCATGCAATGTTTGAAAAGGGCGTCAGCCTGTAGGGCTCAGTTACTTGGAAGTTAATAAAAAGAAAGATCACCTGAGGGATGTAGAGTGGAAGAAGTCCCTTCTCCCAGCCCCACACATCAGTATTTAGAAGCAAAAAAAGGCTCTTTTCCCAACCAAGATTTTGGAGAGCTCAGCATTTCCAGTGTATAAAACCACCAGTGTGCGTGTATTCTCTCCAGGGGAAATACTCACTTTATCTGCCTAATAGATGTGATTATCTCCTTTGGCTGACATTAGAGGAAACATTAATACCCTTCCTTCTGCAGTACTGCTTAATCTTTTAAAAACAAGGCATTGCTATCGAGGCCATGCATGAGCCTTTGCTTCAGTGGAAACAGTCTGGAAACGACACCAGTACAGCGTCTCACCGTTTATCTCTTCTTGTCTCTTCTTACTTTGACCTGCCTTTTCTGCTTTGCTGATTAGCCCGTCCTGGAAGCAATGTTTGCTCTAAACACCTTCTCCCCAGCTACCTTCCTTCTGCCCCCACCATTAACCTACAAACCTTGTCTGCTCCCTTGTTTCAGCTTGCTAATCAGCTTCTTCTCTGGCACCAGGGATAACAACCCAGCTGTGCACCTCCTCTTCATTTCTCTTGATTTTTCTTATTTTATTTCTCCTGAGGGAAATCCATGTAGCCATACTGTCACGGTACCCTCTCTTCTTTGCATTTGTCATGTGCCCTTGTTCTGGGACAGTACGGGATCTCCCTGAGGAAAGGCTGCCATGATGTGTTGCCCATCACACATTGGGCGGGGAGCTGGGGCTGTTTCTGCACTACCGCAACAGAAATAATAACTAATAATAATAAAAAACATTATTAAAAAATAATAGTATAATAACAAAATCACACAGTCCCTGAGGCATTGCCAAGGTGAGCCATGCGATGACTCGCATTGCTAACAGTGAGCAAGAGGGTCGCAGGCCTCAGAGCAAGGTGACACTGCTCCTGCTGGGTTTGGAGAGCCCTCCTATGCCTCCTAGTAAGAAATAATTGATGTAGGGACTACTCTGATGAGCTGGCTGTGTTTCGTCTCCTTAGGAGCCACAGACCCAAGCAAAGCTTATGGAGATACAACCACAGGAATAATAAGAGACCTGACAGCAGAGAGAAGAGGCAGGATTTTGTACAGATCCTCCGGCCAGTCAGGGTTTGTGGAAAACCTCATGGCTGCAGGATCTCCTGACTTTGCCATGAGGAGAGAAGATTCCACCATGAATAGAAGCGGATACATTTACTTAGGGTAAATTGACAGCAAATTGCAATGTAGACATTTTCAAAGCAAGCATGCTTCATCAGCAAAACAGCAGTAAGCACCAGCCAGATTTCAGTCCTAGTGGCCCTCAGAGCTCTGTGTTGCAAAGGAGCTGAGCCCTGGGCAGTGCCCCTGGAGGGAGCAGCACTTCTGGAATCAGGTCACTGTCACTGCATCCTGCAGTCCCACACCTGCTCGGAGAGCATCCCCCTTGCAACTGTCCCCAAATCAGTGATGCCAGGCAGCTGAGTGGGGCTCCAGAGATGTGACCCTCATGCAAACATGCTGTGTCCACACCAAGGCAGTGTGGCCATCAGATTAGCAGCTGCTTGGGGATGGGCTCCTCCCTGCTCCCCTCCCAGGCTTCCCGAGTTAATCATTCCCCCACTGAGCACTAATGGAAATATTATGATAACGGCCTAACAATACCACATTGAAAGTTCACCTTGTAACAAATAAGCACAGATAGGCTGCAGAAATTGGCCTTGAAACACCGCTACATGTGCAAGTTTATCATTTTTTGGCAAGGCAGAAATGGGTGGCCTCCCCTTCTTATTTCAATGCCATAGTCCCAGGAGCTTTACCAGCCTCAAATTCAAATTGTGCTCTAGAGAGGTTCCCCACCCTGCCCCTTTGAGAAGGAGCTCAGGCTCATGGTCTTGGCCTTGTTTTGGTAGGACTGTAAATACTGAGGTCTCAACGCTCACCCATGCAACTGCAGTGCACACCCACAGTGTGTGGGTGCAGTTCCCATTGAATTCAGGTAGCACCTCAGACAAACAAAGAATTCAACCTTGGCATTCACCTCATTAAAAGCTCTGGTAAACACCAACTTTTCTCCATTCCATGAGTCAAGGCTTTGTGTATGCCACAAAATAGGAAAAAAGTAAAAAAACTGTTGATTCCAAGGGAAGATGAAACTGGTCATGCTTTAGAATTGTGTTAGAGGTTAGAGAAGTGATGATCCACTGATAAATCTTTGTGAACTGGACAGTCTCAACAAGCCACAGCTAACCCTGCTTGGTGACTCCCAAAGAACAGCTAGAACCAAGGAGCATTTTCCACCTATGGGGAGAAGGGGCCCCTTATCTGGGTCATTTTGATGCAGGAGATCAGGCTGGCGGTTCAGACAGGGCTGCTGCATGAGTGATCTAGGGCAGAGCCACAGTTGTTGTGGCAAATGAAGAAATGAAGGGACTGTTAATGGCACACCAGAAGGTGTGTGTCCCTGCGAGGAAAATCGGTCAGGGCCAGGTGCTCCTGCAGGTCCAACTTTCCTTTGACTTCATCTTATGATATTGCCCCTCGTGCCTTTGCTTCCGACATCCGTTAACCATCAGACGTTGCCTTCAACAACAGGCATAAAAGCGGATGGGTCGGTGTCTTAATGAACTCAGTAAATGTAATCTCAGAACGGTGATGATCTGCACATGAGGTGATAACCTCTCTGATGTCTACAGCTGTTTGGGGCTGCTCAGCAATATGTACCAGATGCTCAGATGTTGGGTCTCATGTGAGGTGAGACCAAGGAAAGAGGTTACTCCCTCTTTTTTCCATGCTGTGACTGAGCTATAGATCGGTGCTGCTCTGCAGCCTCCCTTTCCAGCATGAGCATCTACTAAGCTTTCAGGCAATGTCAGTAGGAACCTGGACAGTTTTTTATTTCCTCCGGTTGTACATCTGTAGTGGACACATCTGATGAAGTGTTGTGAGCTCCATGAGACTAGAGAAATGCAAATTACAACGTGGACCGCTGAAGATAAATGTGCGTGTGTATGAACTCCTATTTAAACCTCCCACTTCTTTTTGGATGCAAATCTCTTTCCTAAGCAACTGAGAAAAGTGCGATATGTGTCAGAGTCTGGAGATTAGAGATCTGTTCTGTTCCCTCATTTCAGAAGCTCTTGTCTTTGGCCACCCACGCAGTACTTGAGTGCTGCTCTCCACAGGCCAAAGCTGCCTTCCTCTCCTGGGCGGCATGCGCTGTGCGGGAGATGTCGATCTCTCTCAGGAAGCAGCGAGATGAAATGACTCTCGATGTGGAGGAGCAGGCATTTCGGCATGAGACACAGCATGTAGTTTGGGAGAGCAAAAAGGGGTAGGAGGCTGCTATTTCCAGGCTGTGCTGCCTCTCTGCTAACTTCAGAGAACTGCAGATCTTACTTCACCTGCTTCAGAGAAGCTCCTCGGGTAAATATCACCGTAGGGAATTCCTCAAACTCTCATCTGCGGACTCCCAACACCAGGACATGCAGCTTCATAATGGAAATTGTACAAAATGCTAACTCAGCTTCCTTGAAGTTTCTTGTTGCATGGTGGGGCCAGTGGTTTTCATTTTTCTTCTTATATCTCCAGCTCCTGGCGTACTAAGATCACACACTAATCTCAGCTTTCAAATTGTTGTAGCTGTGACAGTTCCTAGTAGTCCTAATTGCCAAAAGGACTCATAAATGGGCTCAAGGGTTCATTTTAGCCCTCCTTGCTGCCAAGAGGGCTCATTAAGAAAAGGGAGAAGAACTAAAATATGTTCATGTTTAACTGTAATGGGGTTTAAAGTGATCTAACTACGTGGGGGTTTTTTAACTCTAACATTTCTTAGCAAATTATGTTAGCAATGCTGCTTGCTGTGGGTGCTTCCTTTGTGGGTTTTTCTTTTTTTCCTGGCTGCTTTATAGAAGCTCATTTTCTTCAGCACCCTTTTATCCAGCTCTTTGATCTCAGCTCTAAACTACCTGAGCTTCCTCATGGAAGATGCCACAAGTGATATGTAAAAGAAGGAGACGGGGGCAGCCAGCCAGGACGCAGAGAGATCGGGATGAGGAGCAGACAGCTAGGAAGCATGTGCGGAGCAGCGGAGGGAGAAAGAAACAGAGCAGATGGGAAGAATGACTAAGTGAGCTCCTCCGAATGCTAGTAGACCTCAGTATCATGGAAATCTCCACAGAGTCCTCATGGAATAGGTGCCAAGAGAAAGTTGGGAATTTTTTTCAACATTAGATTCAGCAGCTGATTGATGTGAGAGGACCTCATTAAGAAAACAGCCCCATCAGAATTAAAGATTCAACAAGCTGCTAAATGCTTTTAGAAGTATCTCTTCTGGTACTTGCTATATGGATACTATCTCACTGAGGACGTGCTTTAAGAATCTCAAATTCCTGTGCTGAGCAATGTGTTTCTGACCTCTGCTCATGCACAGGATCTTGAACTGGCTTCAGTTTGTCTTATCTTACGAAATTAGCACCTTACAAAGGCGCACATCATTCTTTCTAACTCAGAGCAACAGCTTGGTCTTGGAAATAAAGTCTTCGTTTGTTTCTGTTTCTGCAATCTTCCCTGGAAGATGCTAATTCTTCTGCCTCTGATACTGTTCATGTAATGATTGTCCCTCATCTTATATCAGCTGTGGGAATTGGTCAGGCATGGAGGTTGGCTTCCTGACCTGTTTTCTGCTATTCCCTTAAGTAGTAGCAGATGGTCTTGAATTCACACCATCCAGTCCCACGAATAGGAGATGAGTGGGAAAACATATCTTAGAACAATAATACACAGTAGGTGATTGTTAGATGGAAACGTCATGAGATGGAGTGCAAAATGTCTGATGTCCTTCTGGAAAGCACTGTGGAAAGGAGCTCCAGTTATTCTGTCAAACAGGGCTCATTTATGGATAATAGAAAAAGGATAACAAGTCAGGTAGCGCTCTGTTTACTTAAAAGATAAATTAGTTATTCCTTGTAACTTTGGGGAAATCAGAATACGCGCTGTAATATCATGCAATACCAAACCATTTGGTACAGACTGTAGTACAGCCAAAGCACCAGAAGTGTGAAAGACTGATAAATAAATAAATAAATAAATAAATAAATAGATAACTTATAGGAGAACAAAGCCACAGAAGGAATTTTTAATGTTCTGTATTGGTAATTAACAGAGCAACAGTAGGTGTCACATCAGATACTAACACCAGCAATGTGGTTGTTCTTCTCTAGGAATTAAAATTCTGAAACTTAATTGAATTTCTGAAGTATGGGAAGTTGCTATAGCCTGAGATGAACGATATGAGAATAGTGTGTGCTATCATAGTAAGGATGGGCACAATGGCAGGCAAGATGAACACAAAAATTTTGAAAAGAAAAATAAATTACTGAAAAAAAAAGAAAAATGCAGTATATTTTTGGAAAAAAGTCATTAATGGTGAACACATCTATGCATTAGTAGAACTATGACTCTTTCTGCCAGCCAAGTGACATGCACCTTGTGGGTCTGGAAGTCTCTAAGATTTGCAGAGAGGCATTTTATAGGTGTGTGTCGGGGACAGGAGTCAGATGAAAAACCGGGTAACATCTTACAGAAGCTGCAGTGGTCTGAATTGCTGGACATGGACTGTGGCTACATTCCTTTATGGTCCTGTCATTGGGACTTTGGGACAAAATGCTGTGCGATGCACAGCTCCAACAGCAGGTCTCTATTTGTCCAGCCAGATATAGCTTCTTCCAGCTCCCGCAGCCCTGCTTGCTGAGGATGGTACTGGCCGTCTCTTTCCAAAGCACCAAGGAGAAGGGATCCCTCTCAAAGACGGCCAAAGAGGGGCAAAGGTTGAGCGAGGGATGAGATCTGCTTTTAAGGATATCAGGCCCATCAGTCTTGGTCCTTCTACCTATTGGTCCTTGGTTGGGAGTTTTCACAGGCTCACAATAAAGTCTTCCTTTTGAGAAGTAAAATGCAGGAAATAGATTGATTTACAGATTTTTCCAGAGAACCTACTCAAGTCTGAGGAACACAGGCTGTTGATGAGGTGGATGCTGTTCTCCTTGAAGCAACAGCAGGGCTCCCTCGGATTTCAGTGAGGCAGGAGCTGCCCAGCATCAAAGGGTCTGTGACCGACCCCTCCAAAATAGACCAATGTGGTTAAATAGGCTCAAACATAGGGCCATAGTTTCAAAAATGAGAAAAAAGGAACAATTTCAGTCTGTGACATAGCAGCGTGATACCTGATCTATGCAAAAACCTGTTGCTTAATACAAAGAGATCATTGTGAGAGGGGAGGGGAAGTAGTGACTATATTTGCACATTCACATCTTCTGCTAAAGTGATGTACCAGAGATGCTAGGGGAAATTTCACATGATTGACAAATTGTCACACCAGATCAGCAAAGCAAGGAAACCAGATCAGGTAGTTTGCTGTTTATTTTCTCCCTCTAATCATAATATTGACTCTGTAAACATGTTTTTAAATGGATTATTAATTACCAAAATCCTGAGCTGTGAGTTCAATTCTTTTCTGGGCACCAAATTTATTGCTCATTAAATCTAAGAGATTGAAAACACTGGCTTGGGACTGGTTGTGTGTGGGCAGATTTCCCCGCTTCACCTTCGTTTTCAGACTACTCATGAGGAGGCTGTGAGCAGAGCCAGACTCGAGGGTTGATGTGAACACAGACTTTGAGATGTTTCAGTAAGATGTGAACCTACAGCCAGAAGGTCTTTCCTCACAATACAGTCAACTATATGACTGAAGTAAAGATCTCGTCTAGAAAAGAGATTGATGGAGAAAGAGTTCTCCATGTATACCACTTCCGTGTGGCTTCAGAGGTTTACACTATATCCAGTCTCACCTAACTCCCCTCTACCAGCCGTAGCCATACTCAGAAATACACAAGCACATCTCTGTCCCGTATTAAAAGCAAATTTTTGTGGTATGCTCACTTGGCAGTAGGAAAATATTCACACCCTTTGCTCAGAGTGAAACATAGTCCTCATTTACAGGGCAAAGTAGGTTCTTTCTTTCTACACAAGTAATAGTATGCAGGGTATTTGCTACCTCATGGAAAAAGCGGTGTTCTTATACCCAATTCAGCAAAACTGCAAGTAAAGGAATCATTGTTTTAAATCTATGTTTTGTTACCCACTTCCTCGCCTCAAAAGTTGTCTTGGAAAAAGAAATTAAATAAATTAACTGCTAAGATGATCACAAACCATAAATCAACAGTCCTCTCAGTGCTAGTCTCAATGATAAGGAAGGACTCCTTTAAATAGGCTTTTCGGCTACCAAGTGAGATTTGCTTGTTAAAGGAGAGCCCCTTATTTCATGAATTCCTCTCAATATCCCTTACAGTGCGGGGCGGGGGGAAAGAGGCACGGAGGAAGAAGAACTGCAGGGGCAGTTTCTGCTCTTCCTTCTCCGCAACTCCCGCTAACTCCGCAGGGAAGCACAGAGCTTTTCCCGAGGCAGCGCTGCCAGGAGACTTCCCGCCGGGAGCCGGGAGCCGCCGCTCCGCACGCGCCAGGGAGCGCCCGGACGGGATCTCGGGCGGGAGCCGCCGGGTACCAACTTGTGCCCGGGAGCGCCGGGCTCGCAGGTGGCGGCTGCTCCCGCCGCCTCCCGTCTAACGGGACAGCGCCGATGCCCCGTCCCGACCGGGCGCAGCGCCGCGCGGAACCGGACAGGGTCGAACCGAGCCGCGGCTGCCCCGCGCCGCCGCCGCGCGCTCCCCGCGAGAGCCAGCTCGGCCAC